>JADKXX010002950.1:0-546347 GCA_017310255.1 Butorides virescens | reverse complement strand
CCTCTCCTCTCCTCTCCTCTCCTCTCCTCTCCTCTCCTCTCCTCTCTCTCCTCTCCTCTCCTCTCTCCCTTTTTCACCTGCCTTACAATAATCATATTGCCTTCTATTTAGATGTGCTTGGCACACCTTTTCCTCTTGCAGCAATTTGGTTTTGTAGCCTGCAGTCGTTACAGCAGCTGAGCAAGTGAGATCTAGCAATTGCAATTGATTGAATCTGTCATAACGGCTATGTGAAGGATTGATGTTTTTTCTCTGGTGACTGGGTTAAAAAAAAATCAAGATTTTGGTTTGGATTAAAATAAATCTAGACTGCTTTTCCTTTTTTTTTGTCCCCAAGGAAGAATGAAAACTCCCCAAATTACATTTTATGTTGAATGAAACATTCTGTTCAACCCAAAATGAAACATTTCGTTTTCCAAGCATTTGCAAGAAAAGCAAAGGAAATGAAGGGATAGATTCACAAAACTGGAAAATGAAAAGGAGGAGTCAGACACTTTTAACCTATTGCCAGAGAACTCTTCTGTTTTGTCACTTTTCAACTTTGTATAAATATTTATTGGAACACACAAATGAGCCCAGAGGATTGTTCCAACTTGCAGGCTACCTACGCCTTCTCCTCTATCTATTTCCCTTGAAGATTTAAAAAAAATATTTAACAAAAAGTAGACCAGAAGGCAGCACCTTCACTCCAATCCCTGTTCAGGTGAAGATGAAGGGTGAGTTTACGCATGCCTTCCTTGCACGGTGTAGCCTTTAGCCACTTCTGACATGTACTGCTCAATTTTCCTGTGCTACCAAGCCCCGGAATCAGAAAGCAGTGAATTTTAAGTCAGATCTCTGTAGTAAACATTCAAACCATCAGGTTTTAGTGGGGCTCCCTTAGTCACTTCTGTTGAAGTTCTTCTATCCTGTATGGGATTTTTAGAAACTGAGACAACTAGAGCAAATGTATGGGACTCCCTACCCCAATGGGTAGGATGCTCAGCTGAAAGGTGGGAAACCTGCAGTTTAGTAGTTTCATAAGTTCTTTAATTACTAATGAAACTAGTTAATAGGGCAAATTGAAGCACACACCCTACCCTGAGTACAAAAAGGGTTGATGTTATGGGTGAACTCGGAGGTGAGAGCTATTGGTTACATCTCGGCTGGCAGAGGAAGGAAACTGGTGTTTCCTCACGTCCACCTGAGTTCTCAGGCTGCTATAGTACTAGTGACAAGAATACCACAGCTAATGCTTTCCTGAGTCTGGCTTCTTCAACTTTTCTCCAAGCGAAAATGATTTGGTGAATTTGACCAGTCTGCCCTTTGCTACCTGTATTACATGGCAGATATTCACCAAATAAAAAATGTCCTTGAATATGTAAGAATTTACCGTATGAGTCCAGAGTAAACAGTGGGCTGTGTGAAGCCTTTAAGGTGAAATTAACCTTTTCTTTCAGAAAACTCTAGAAATCAAGACTATACATGGCATTTCTCTCCACACAAATAGAGCTATAGCAGAGTGGTCTGTAGGCAGTGACGAACTTTGAATTGTAAATTTTATAGGGTAGATCCCATATCCTCTAGGTATAGTTTTGTACTTGGTCTAAGACCTTGACTGAATAAGCTATGTTGGAGTTGCTTTTGGCATTTGTGTGTCTATGGAGAGAGTATTAAAGAAGAATAAGAAGAAAAAGCCATTTCAAACTACTCTACTGATGAGGATGAGCTGAGAGAGGCCTGGTTTAGGGTTGAATGGATTTTCCAGAATTGTACCTCTTTGTGGTAGCATCTTCATGAACATGAAAACTTCCCGTGTTTTCCTGATGCAGACAAGGAAAAAGGCTGAGACCAAGTCAATTGCTCTGCAAGGAATTAAGTTACTCATCCTTTAAACTGTGCAGGCTTGCAAGCTATTTCCAATTCAGTTTGAAGAGTTCATTCTTGAGAAGAACGCTTATTGCGGTTTTTGTAGAAAATGGTACTCGTAGATGTGTTTTTGTATATGCAGATGGAGAACTTTTGTTGGGAACCTCAACCTATGCTCAGAAAGTCTAATGTAAGTTGAGCGAGCTGCATTAATAACAGTCAAGTACTAGCATTCATAGCTGGAAGGTAAGCAAAGGGAGAGAGCAAGGAATTAGATTTTTTCATTCCATTTTTTTGCTAGAGCTAGAAGATGAAAAGCAATTTTGGAAAAGTGAAAAAGTTTAATTTTGTCCATACAAATTCAGAAAATTTAAACAAAAGAGAAAAGGGAGAAGCAAGCCCTGAGCCAAGTGTTCCATACAAGATCTCCACTGAATTTTCAGTTTGGTAGCTGAATTGAGAACACTGGAATAGACTTTTGCTATAGTGGTGATCCTAAGTGAAATTTTTTTCCCGTTTTGCAATGACTCAACATCAGGACTTGTGGCATTAAAATACAAAATTTCAGTATATTTCAGAACAGGTAAAGAAGAAGATGCTCTTCTCCACTCTTTACCACTGTGGCTGAGTAAGTAGATACACATAATTTACTTTATCTTTGATATAACTGCATATGTTTACAAAATATTAACATTCATGCTAAAAGCTACGTAGACTATGTAATTATACTATAAAACCAAAAATAATTAAAAATTGATCAAAACTTTTCATTTGACTCAAAGTCAAATATTCAGTTTCTTTTTTGGGATTTTAAACTCTTTTGAAAACTCTTTACTTGGACAATTTTAAAGTAAGAAACAGTATTTTGAAACCAGAAAGAGAAAGAGTACTGAAAATATAAAATGAAACACTTTGCCCTGTTGTTCATCTTTCTGAGATCTCACTGCCAAAACTATTAATTAAATATAACCTATCCTTCCCCTGCCTCCTTGCGAAAAAGTGTTTTCAGCAAGTAAACTACTCACTGAGAATAAATAACCTAATCTACCCTCGAGTCCTTATGCTGTGCTCCTTTCTCTAGTTTGCACATGTTTTATTTGCTATTATTTGCATGCTCAAATAACTGCCCTAATGTTCACTTACACATTGAGTTGTGTGCAGAAATGTACAAGACGTACTCCTCACAAGTTTAAACAGAAACACCTAAGATAAAAATATACTACGAATGCTGCAGAATCTGAACAGCTGTCCTAATAAATTTCCAAAAATGCGGTGAGCAATGTTAATTTAGCTGCTGATAATGCTGTGCTATTCCGCCATCAGTGCCTGCCTCTGATGGGTCTTTCTTTTCTGTCTCCTCAGGGACGACCACGCTGGTTCTGCCGTACTTCAAGTTTAGGTCTGCGTGCTTGCAGAGGAAATTGGATTATTTTTTGCACATTTGTACGCTTGTTTTGTTTTCTGCTGTCAAAAACATTTTTTACCTGAGAAAGAAGGCATTAATAAAAATAGGCTTTCTGCTCCTGAAATGTCAGCCACAGCTTCTCATCACCCCATGAAAAGCCCTCTTGTTTCCTTGCTCAGCTCCTCCTGAACTTCAAACAGTCCTATTAATCCCTTTGACCTTAGAAGGTCAAAGATATATAAAAAGTATCAGTCTTTGTGTAAAAGCACATTAATCATTCTTAGCCAGCCCTTTATTCTCTTTTGAGGGCCCTGTGATATTTTCATTCAAGAACCACCTTCTAGCATTAACATATATAATTTCAACTCTCTTCTTAAGCAGGTAAAAGAAGAGAAATCCTTTCTGTCCCTGCTTTTGCTGACTCCCTGAGTACAGGCATCTAATTTATTTTCATAATTAATTTAATTGCATAATTTAAAATACTAATATTCACTCAAAATACACATATGTATGTCCAATTGCACTATAAATATTGTTTAATTAAAATACTTTAATGAGTGGAGGTAGATTTTTAAGCACGCTGATCTCCATTTCTATGCATTTGGCAGGACTTGAAAGTCCTAAGACTAAATTCTGATGTCAATGCAAATCTGGAGTTTAATTTAGGTCAATGAAAAAACCAAAAAACCTCTGGACTTTCACCTGAAGACAGAATTCATCTCCCTTGAAGAGGTGTATCCTGCAGTGGAGGGGGAAAGGGAATAGGCAAAATGAAAACCCCTCTAGAAACGAAGCAACCTACAGCCAAACTTAATTAACTGTGTGGAGCCTGTCAAAGGTCAGGGCGAGATCACCGCAGGAAATGCAAGTGCAAGACTGCAATAACCTTGGCAGCGGGAGAGCGAGGGAGAAGGCAGGAATGAGCCTTTCGGGCAGGCACAGCTTCACGCCGGAGAGCCGAGCCAGCCCGGCGGTGAGGTCAGCGTGCCTGCCAGGGAAGGGCTCCTGCCTCCTTAGCTCCTGCCCGCGACAAGCAGCTCCACGTGTCTTGATGCCAAGGGGCAGTAACCGCGCTTCTCGTTAAGTGCGTGCTCAGCACACTGCGGCATCGGGCCCGAAATTCAGAGCAGGCGGTGGAACGAGCTGCGCCGAGGAGGTCGGTGAGAACCGGGCAGGCGCTGAAGTTGTTTGCAGCCTGACTCACGCTTTCTCAGCTACCCATACTCCATGATTTTGGAGGAATAGCTTTTTTGGACTGGAATTCCTGTGCACCGGTACTCTGGTTTTCTTTTTTTATTCCTGTTTTTAAGTAGGATCATTTGCCAGTGGATTGGCAGGACAATTTTTAACTCTAGTTTCATCAATAACGTCGAGACAAGTATGTTTGATTGCATATTTGAAGGACCCCTGCAATGAGATGTTTGGAAAGGGGATGCACAGAAACCTTTCAGAACGGTGTGGTTTGAAGGAAAACCATGGGCTGCGGAACTGCACCAAAGGGTCACAGATGGGGAAAAAAACCCAAGGTGATTTATTCTACACTTTGTATTGATTTTATTTTTTTCTGTATAAACAGCTTTGCACTAAAAGAGTGTAAGTAAGTAGTGACCCATTGCTCTGTTGATGTGCCAAGGAGGTTTTACTGATGTGTCCAGACCTGTTCACCTTTTTCTGTCCCTGCTCTTTCAGGACTGGAAACCAGTGCTGGGGACACATGGGGGCAACAGCACTGCCCCGAAATTTGGGTATCTGACACAGCTGTTCTCAGCTTCCTTCAGCCTTCCTGTCATTATTCCAAACCCAGCATAAAGTGCTCACTGATCTCCTTAAATCTTTGGAGCAGGACAGTGAGATGATGAGAGAAGGACCACTCAAAATACATGACAAATCCAGGGACAAGCGTCCCATTTTTAATGTGTTCTCTTTCCCCGTCGGGGGAGGCAAAATGCCTCTTGCTGATTGTCGTCTCCTGCAGGCTATGGAAAGGCTGTTTCTGACAGTCGTATGGTCCCTCAGTGTTTTTATCTTCCCTTCTCTCTTCCCCTTGCCAGGAAGCAAGGGGAGCTGCAGCAGCTCTGATTTTTCACCAGTAAATTCTGTATGCTGAAAATGAACCGAAGTCATAGCTTGGTGCCAGGAGGACTGGGGTGCACTACAGACAAATTGTTATCTTGGCTGACAGCATGAACTGACAAGCCATTGGGCTGTTCATGCCGGGGGAGAGCATGTTGTAAGCCAGAGGACCGGACGGAGAATAGGAGGAAATATTCTTGTACCTGGGAGACAGTTTTGCAACTCTGAAATTCTCTTGCTCCTTAACGTGGGATCCTGCTGTCAAATTTATCTCAGACCGTCAGCCCACGACCCTGCCACATGCTTGTCTTCTTGATCCTTTGGTACTGCCACCCTTGCAGCATGGCAGCTTTCTTGAGCTGTCAGTGATCGGTGCCCTAAGCTCGGACCCAGGGCTCCCTTTCCTCCCGAGCATCTCTGCCAGCCCTTTCTTCCCATAGCGTGGTGAGGGCCAGCCTCCTTCCTGTAGCAGCTGCCTCTTCTCTGTTCCCAATATCAAAATGCAAAATTCCCACCACCACCACCCACCCAGATAAATACCACGAAGGGCTCTTTCCCTGGGTCCTCTCAGGGGTGCAGCGCTGTGCCCCTGGGCTGTCTCTATGGGTATTTTTATCTTCTTTCTTCTGAAGCTTCAGCTACTTTTGTCCTGAAAAAGTTCAGGCATCTCTCTGCCCCCCAGGGATGTGATCCTTTTTAACCTCCTACCTTCTGCACGAAACCCAGGCTTTTATCCACCCTCCTGTTACGCACTATTTTGACCACTATTTTGGCCCTCCTGTACAGGGCTTTTCCCAGTCCTTTTCTCATATATGAGGACTCAAAATCACATCACAGGAGCTGTGTATTTACTGTTCTTGGTCAACAGCTATCCCTTCGTCCCAATGGTAAGTGGCTTGGTGTCCTAACCCTGCTAAAGGTACCATTTGAGCTGGCCCAGCCATTATGAATCCCCACCTGGCTCATACATCTGATATTGGGCATGAATTTCCCTAACTTACCTCCCAGAATTTGAAAGAGGTGGGTCAATAGTTCATGCCTGATTTGTGATCCTGGCCCAGCTTGGAAAACCATTGAAATCAAACCCTCCCTTAAGGCAGAGAGGACAGAAATCTCCTCCAGAGACTTGTTCAGAAAAGTATGTGGTTGCCTGTAGGTTTATTGGAGGGAAAAAAAAGAGCATAAAAAATTAACCTGGGAACTGTCAGACCAGGTGCTTTACCCAGTGTTATGGGTTTCAGGGTATTGGCAAGCTCCAATGTTGTTAATGGACGTCCCAGGTTTCCTGCTGGGACACAGAGAATCGGGGCATTTATATTTTAGCAAAGAGCATTTCCAGATACATGTGTGAAGGAAAGAATTGAAATTGCAAGGGCTTGCGTGAAAGTTAAAGAATCTCTTGTTTATGTCTTTGGGAACAATGCACAGTTTATTCTGGGCACTTTGATGTGCAGGAAGGGTCCTGTCTAAGCCCCGTTCCTTCGGTGGAAGCTCTGACACACTGCCTGCTCAAATCCTTCCCAAATCCAAGAAGCGTGAACGCAGCCCAAGATGTGTGCCACATACCGAGCTCCTACCTGTTTCTGGTGAATACGAGGAGGAGTTCAAGGGAAGGATTTGAGGCACGCTTCTCATCCCACCCCTTTGCTTTCTTTTCACTCCCCTTTTATAGCCGGAGCAGAGCTAATAAGCCTGCCTATGAGAACGGCTTTCCACGTGTTACAAAGAAGCTGGCTAGAGGAAGTTGACAGTTCGTTGGTATCCAGGAAGAGGTCGATTTCCTTCTTTATAAACATCTCAGAATAAGGCTATAGAAGTAATAAAATATTAAACCTCCACCTATTTGTTTCTTGTGCAGTCTGCCAGGAGAGAAGTGAGGGAGAAAGTCAAAGAATCGTCACCGTGCCAGTGCATACGGAGCAGATTATTTCCCCAGAAGGGAAAGAAAAAAGTCAGCCTGTGAATATCTTTTATGTGTAAGGAGGAAAAACACACAACTTCTTGCTGTTAGATTCACGAACATCCACCCAGCCCTGCTTCCTTTACTGGAGAGGCCAACAACTTTCTGGATCACACTGCCTCACAGATATCAGGAGGTGATTAAAGGGAGGATCTAGTACAGGCTCTAGAACTTGTTAAAAATTGCCTACGACTTTGAGAAGGTATATCTTTGTGCAGCCTGGCGAAGAATCTGACCAAAGTATCTGCCTTATTCTTACTGGGTTTCCTAATATTAGGCAGAATCATTTTACACTTATTTTTGAGTATGCTGTGCACAGGAAACTTATTCTGAATAGTCCGGATTTTACCAACAGCAGCTAAAGCTAATTTTGCTTGAGTAGCTTTGAGCTGATTCTGAGTTTGGTGGTATGGAAGAGGACAATGCTTTTCCACCAGTCCCATCCCCAGTTTACAGTGTTGTCTAATTTAAGCTGTTTGGGTGTGTTGTAGCACCCAGACCTCCAAAGAGGTTGGGCATGCAGACAGGAAGCATCCCACCTTCTCCACCTCATGCCACTGGAAAAAGCCAGCAGATCCAGCCAGGGTGTGGACAGGGGAGCTGCATTTGTCAGTGGGGTTGGGCTTCTCTTGCTCAAGAAGGAGTAGTTCAGGTGGAGATCAAGTCACCTTCAGTTCAGGAGAGGCAGACAAAAGGAAGGGCAATGCCCTTGTGGCTGTTTGTGTCCAGCCAGTCTGTGATATTGCCAAATATTCAGCTGTGTGACAGGGACCAAATGCTGTGCAAGATGGGACCAATAACCCCGTAAGAATCCTCCCTTGGTCAGCACACTTGCTGGAGTAGAAGATCAGGATGAAAGTAGGAAGGAGAGGTATGGTAACACAGGAGAGTATCACAAAAGCTAGGATGAGACTGGAAGGGTAACATAAGACTTGGACATTTGAATTTTTAGCACTCCCTTGGGCTGATACTGTCCATTGCCAGAGTGGGAAATGCTTTTTGTAACAAAACATAGAAAAAGACATCTTTTACTTGGAGTGTGCAAGGTGGGTCCAGGATATCTACTGATAGTTTAGGGTTTCTACTGGATTCAAATGCTGAAGTACAGGAATGTAAAAAGAAATGCAAACAATTTCAGCCAAAATATCTCCCTAAAAGTGGGAGAATTTTTGATGTGGAAGAGATGGGGTGGCTTAGCAATGAATGTGGGCTGGATATTGGTAGTCATCGCAAATGACTCAGGAGCTACTCTGCATGTTCCTCTGCCCCGGGAGGTAAAATGCACACAGTAGGATACGGGTAATTGGGCCCCCTGACAAGAGTCAAACTGGAATCAGGTTTGGAGATGGGATGAAAGCACTGCAGTCAATTAGAATCTGAGAAATAGGCTGCACTTAGCCAGAAGATCTGGTCAAGAAGGTCCTCAGAGGCTTAATCACAAGATTAGGGACTATAAACTGCAGAGTAGATTCTGGGATAGCAGATGAGATAAGGTTTAAGCAATGTAAGACGAGCAGGTCAGGATTAGGAGGAAGAAAATTAGCGAAGGTCAAATGAGAAGTCTATGAAGAAGGGTCAAGAGCTAAGTCGGAAATTACAAATCAGGTTCAAAGGCCAAAGCAGAGACTGAGCAGACAAGGAGCACTGTATCCTGAAAACATACATATGTCCCATGGTAGAGGCTACTTGCACTGGATTAACTAGGACCAGAAACTCTGATTTTGTGCCCAGTCTCAGATTCTTACCAGGACCAAACTTGGAAGCTGCACTTGTATTTCTTCAGAGAAAGGAGATTTATTTACCATAGACAGAATCCTCTGAGATTCTTCTTTTTGTAGACTCTGTGAAGATAACCAGCTTTAAAAAGAAAAAGATCTGAGGCACATGATGGTAGTTCTTTCTCCTTGCTTGAGGCAAATATTCCAAAAAATTTCCAGTGTCCAAACCCTTCTATTCTAGACCTTCCAAGTCACCCAAGGGTTGTGGTCTGACTTCAGGAATTGCTGAATGACTGCTGTGGTCTGCATGCCGTAGGCTGTGATCACGACAGTCCCTCTTGTCACCAAGTGTCAGGATGCTTTGGAGAATGTCACACCTTGTGGCACCCACGAGGGCTCTTTACCCATTGCTGTTGCTTATTCTAGTTAGTCTTCTCTTTCATCTGCATTAAAAACTGGCAAGCAGAAAAAAGAGGGTAAAGTCATTGCCATTTTTCTTGGCCTCGGCAGGCTACAGACCCATATTATCAACTGCAATAAAATGATGCTGGAAGGGAATTGAATATTTTGGTGTAGAGTACTTGAATGAGCTTCAAAATCTTGTGTGTTCCAGCTGAAAGATCAACATCATTTGGGTTTGAAAATGCTGACGCTGCTCTGGAGGGCTGCTGCCATTATGACTTCATTAGTGTGGCGCAGATTCTTGTCTCCCTCGCCCTGGTTTCACGCTGAAGTAGCTCTGTCAGCTCACTGGAGGTACGTCTGACTTAACTCAATATAGCTGAGAGGAGAAGCAGGCCACAAATGTCCTAGGCCTAACTCTTTCAGACAGGAAGAAACTTCTGGATTGGATCCCTCTGGGTTAAGAGAAGGGAAAAAAAAATAAAAAAAAATGCTTTTAAAACCTCAAAAACAAACATAACCTTTCTTTCCCCTCAGCAGCAGGTTTTGCTTATGAAGTGATAGTGTATGATTCTATTTAGCGTGCTGGAGCTGCCCCACAATGATACAGTACGTTTTCTATTTTCCTTCTGGGAAAGAGCCGGCTCCCCAGCAGTGACGTGCGGACGCAGCTCGGTTGGCTGTTGAACCAGGGAACAGTGGGTTTGCAGAGCTGACGCACTTTGGCTACCTCTGCCATCTTCCATCCTCTGATGGCATAGACAAAGTTCATCAAGGCAGACATGACCTAGAAGGATGTTTATGCAATAAAACAATGAAGTATTTGTTTCAGGCAGCTCTGATGACACTGAAATGATATCACTAGAAAAGCATCTTTTCCGATGGTAATTGCAGCCTTCTGCTAGATCTAGATCTTGACAGAATTTTATTAGTCTTGCTGCCTACATGACCCCATGTGGGTGTAGTGCAAAACATCAAGCTAAGGAAGAGACAATGAGAATGGCAGAGCATTGACATGGCATGGGTAAGGTCCCACCGCAGCGCAGTGGCAGAGCTGGGAGCTGGTTCTGGGTTTCCTAAGTCACAGCACCTGAGGTCTCCTTTGTACATGACACCGTGATTACAGCATACAGGTCCGGTGGTTTGCCAGAGGAAGACAGAATATATCAGTTCTTCTCCAGTGCGAACTCTCTGCTTGTAGATGCAGCTGAAGATGTTGAGACAGATTTCTATGTGACAATCTTACTCAAAGGCTATGTGCAAGGTCCTGCACCTGGGTCAGGGTAACGCCCAGTGTCAATACAGGCTGGGGGAAGAAAGGATCGAGAACAGCCCTGCCAAGAGGGACTTGGGGATAGTGATGGATGAAAAGCTGGACATGAGACAGCAATGTATGCTGGCATCCCAGAAGGCCAACCCTACCCTGGGCTGCAACAAGAGAAGCATGGCCAGCAGGTCGAGGGGGGCGATTCTGTCCCTCTACTCTGCTCTGGTGAGACCTCACCTGGAGTACTGCATCCAGCTCTGGAGCCCTCAGCACAAGAAGGACATGGAAGTGTTGGAGCAGGTCCAGAGGAGGGCTACCAAAATGATCCAAGGGCTGGAGCACCTCTCCTATGAGGACAGGCTGAGAGAGTTGGGCTTGTTCAGCCTGGAGAAGAGAAGGCTGCGGGGAGACCTGATTGCAGCCTGTCATTACTTAAAGGGGGCCTATAGGAAAGATGGGGACAATCTTTTTAGTAGGGCCAGCTGTGACAGGACAAGGGGTGATGGTTTTAAACTGAAACAGGGTAGGTCTAGACTGGATCTAAGGAAGAAATTCTTTACAATGAGGGTGGTGAAACACTGGAATGGGTTGCCCAGAGAGGTGGTGGAGGCCCCATCTCTGGAAACATTCAAGACCAGGTTGGCTGGGGCTCTGAGCAACCTGATCTAGTTAGGGGTGTCCCTGCCCACTGCAGGGGGGTTGGACTAGATGACCTCTAGGGGTCCCTTCCAACCCAAAACATCCTATGATTCTATGACTCAAGTATTTTTGATTCCTTACACAGGTTGGAGGAAGACCTTCAGAACTGCTACTTTTCTTGCCAAGACAAGTGAGATGAGTGGATTGCTAGTAAAAGCAGTGGAGTATTAGTATTAATTGATTACGATCAACTAGTGGTAGATCTACTAGTTGTAGGTCCCAACCACTCATTCTTAAGGAAAACTACTATCTCTGTAAGCTTTTGTCCCCATTGATCTAGTAGAATTTGAGACTACTTCTTTTCATGAAACGGTACCAGGCTCAAGTCACTCCTAGACTTCTGTCTGATGAATGGGAGTTGTTGCCTGGATGTTGGTTTTATTCAGTAGTTTGATTTAAACCAATCTATGACATTGTCTATACACATTCAGAGGCTTTGGTAGTAGAGGCAACTATCTACAAACCAGTCCGTACACTGCTTGGCAGCCTCTGCTATAGCTTGTGCAAGCCAGCACTTTACTACAGAACACAATAGGCTGGATTCATCAAAGTGATAGTGGGGTCAAAAGGGTAGAGTGCCAAGACATAACTCACTGTAGTCTAGAGGTAATTTTAGTTTTATTTCCTTTTTGATTAATGTTTAAACTTTGATTAAGAGTTTCCAGGGGAGAACAATAGAGCTGTGGAATAGATGTTTAAGTCCAAACTGATAATACAAAACAATTAAAAAAAAAAAGTCCCCCTAAACTTCTCAGCAGAACTTTTTCCAAGAGAAGTCCTTCACGTCAAAACTAAACAGGCTGTTCCCCTTCCATCTCTGTTGTTCTGCGAATAAGGACTGTCTGTAAATAAAACTAACATGCTGCCCATCTGTTATGCACAGCTAAAGGAAATTTAAAGACAATACTAGTAGAACTCCCAAAGATATCATCTAACCCTGTAAATAATTTATTTTCACAGCTCAGATCAAAGAGCTTATGGATATTGGACTCAGTCCGTTGGTGGCACGTCCTTTGGAAGAAACTCCCACAGTCGCATGATTGTTTTGCCACTGCCTTCTGAAAAAGTCCTCAGGCTCAGAAGTTCCCTTTCCTCCTGTCCCCTGGGTTATGTCTCACATCACTCATGCTGTGGCCATTCACACCATCCTCTCCAGATGAACAAGGGTTTTACTTTTCCTGTGTGGTGCTGAGATCCCCAGTTGCCCTGAAGAGGGTGTTCGGTCACAGTGTGAGTGGTGGACTGTCAGAAACACCTCGAACTTGAAGAAGGAATTTTTCACCCCAAAGTGGGGCTCTGTTTCTTGCCTTTAGTCTTACAGAACTGGCTGCTAATCTGAGATGGCTTACCAGTAACCTTGTCTTAGGTCTATCAGCTTTGGGAGAATTTATGGAAATTCTGGTGCCATTCATACTTTTAGATAAAGTGGGGAGGGCTTAGGCTTTCTCTTTGGACCATGCCATGGCCCAGGTGGTCTGTTCTTGTGTAGTGGATTAGGTGTGATGTCATGATGTTATCATGCATGGGAGACTTGCACCTGTTGCAATGTTTTTAAGGCTGGCCAGAGCATACAGGGTTACGTGTTATGTTGGGTTATGTCAGGCACGTCAGGCCACAAAAATGTGGAAAAAAGGCTGCATGGAGGGGCAGACGAGTGTCAGCTCAGACATACTCACGATAGTCCAAGGTCAGTGCAGTATAAGCAACCAAGAAATTGGCTTTCCAGTGGTAACTGGGAGCTCTGTGGCTGTTCTGTATAGATGGACAACTTAGGGTTCACAACCACATGCAAAGTAATGCAGAGGAGCCACACAAAAGCAGTCTTCTCCTTTCTAGTTAGATGGTCACTACTGACTTTCCTCGTGAAATGAGGAATATTACTTCATCTATATGGCAACCATGTCATACTGCTCCCACGGAGTACTTTTTGGAAAATGGTCCTTTAAATTTGGCAGAGCAAAACATCTGTCATTCTAACACAGGTGTTTTGTGACTTGGTCTTCCTCTCTTCTGGTAAGCTTTCTTAAGTCCCTTTTTCACCCCCTTCTTTTTCTTTAAAGCGTCACTGAGACACCTTTCTGATTTTAACACACTGCCCGTGATAACTTTGATAAAATAATCTCTGAGGCAGTGTTGAGCCCCCTGAGAAGCAGATTGCATACCCATCGCAGACAGCTTGCAGAGCTCTGACAAGAGGCAAGCGTGGCTATGGCCCGAGACGTATGGTAAAACAAGCCATGTTTCACGTAGCCTGTTAAAGCAGGGGAGGTTGAGAACGGCCACACTCAGATGTATTTTGGCAGCTACTTAAGTTTCCCTATTCTTAGCCACTTTTAATCCTCTGGGGATTGAGGACTTGATTTGGTGGACTGGGAAAATCTGTTTTGAATTGCCACGCAATGTATGTGTGTCTAAGCAGTGAGATGAACAGTAGGTCTGTTTGCAGTGCAGATCAGCATACATCATGTCAGCACTCAAAATGCCAGGAATGGGACCACTTATTTTTGAAAAAGCTCTGCTATGCCCTCATCTACATCCTAGTTATTTACACATATACAGGAACAGAGCAGTTTCTTAACATGATATGCTTAAGGCAGTATCTAAGAGTCTACAGATCTCATTACTTCAAAATTCTTATTGCTTTAATTTACCTGCTTTAATTTATTTACTGGGCTGGATCTGTATCTTTTAAAAGGGCAAAAGGCGGTATGAGTAATTATAGAACAGCAACGTCTTCATCGAGTGATTCTTCTTGCTTAAAAAGAACACTGAAAGTGAAATAAAAGCTTAAGACTATTCTGATATACTTGAATGTAATGGCACAGCTTTTGCAGTCTATTAATAAACTTAAATTGGGTCAAAATAAAATAACAGATAAAAGAAAGTCAGTTGATATTTTTAATTTAATTGTTCATCTTGGTAAAAAGCCCCCACAAAAGGTTTAGAGAGTCATGGTGTGAGAAACAAAGTGTTTTGAGAAAACAGGAATGTCAACACCCCTACTCACGCCGCCAAACCCCAAGAATATTATAGCAAAATATTTACAAAAAGGAAGCTGAATTCATATCCTGGGATAGAAGTTACCTTTTTCTCTAATGATATGCAAAAAGAGATGAAAAAAAGCCATGTAATAACACAAAATTATTTCAATGAATGTGACCGGGGAGAACATCAGATGGACTTAACTGACTCAAGTGAATGACAGATAAAATTCAAGGAAAGCTATAAAATAATGAGCTTTTGGAAGAAACATTTGGAACTCTGAGTTAACCCCATCAACACAGAAAAAGATCTTAAACTAAAGCCAACCAGCAGCGATAAGGAAGATCTCCAGCATGGGAGGAAGGAAGATTATCTCAGTTACCTGCTGTAGGTCTCATGTGTCTTCCACTGAATCACCTAGACGTTGTTGGAAACAGGTCTGCGGACTGAGACTTTGACTTTTACCCAGTATGGCAGTTTTTATATCCTGAAAATCAGTATTTGGGTGTCATTGTGAAAGCTTTGCATTCAACATATAACAAAAGAACTCAAAATCAAACTTATTGGTCAAATGCCTACGAGATAGGCTGTCAAACAGTTAAATGGTCTAATGTCTTCACCGTGATGTGGCCTCATCAGAAGTACTATGTTCAGTTCAGTCATCTGGTCTTAAGACCGGTTTTGGAGCTTATTCTAGGAAGGAGATAAATGCCCCTGGAGATGCTAATATGGCCAGGTCTTGAAGATAAGGCCGTGGACTAGCTGGGGCAATTCCTCTGATTTGGTTCAACAGTGGAGTGTTCCCTTTGTCTGTAGCATTTTAAATATTTAGGCAATGACGGTTTCATTTCCTGAACTTGCATTCATCTTGTTTAAAGATGCACTTAACTGATGTTTAATAAAATATCATGGATAGCCTTGAATTTAATGAGTTGCCATGTCAGATTTCATTTAAATCCTTTGATTTTTGTCTTGGGTTTATAGCCTAAAGCTCTGTGTTTCATTTTGACCAGAATTATTGCTCTAGCTATTGGCACTGGACTGCCTATATTTACATACCTACAAAATAGACATTGAGCCAAACTAAATTAAAACTTAATAATAATAAAAATCGCTCAGAAAACGAAAACAACAACTGAGCTCCATACTTCGCCTCCTTAGAAATCCTAAACCACAACACATCAGCAAAAAGTACCTTTTTTGCTTTATTACTCAAGGCATGTTTATGTATTTTGGGCCTGAAATGAATGGGCCCTTCTTAAATACGACATCTGTGTATTTTAAAGCAAGCTAAACCTTTCTGTGGGGATTATGCTCAACTGACACCCACGGAGACTACAGACTCGTCTTTTCATGTGGAGAGGATGTCACCCCACATGTTTGTTTTTGTATGCGTGTGTAACCCGTGCTCCTGAAGTGCCTGAAATAGCTGGTTTGCTGGGGTGGATCGAGGGCTAACGCAGCCCGTGTTGCTGGAGCTCCAAGTTTGCTGGTGTTTGCATGCGTGCCTTTGCATGTAAGCAGTCGGGGACATAAGTGCATGCTACTGCCGTATGTACGTGTGGCCCTGTTGTCGTGATGTGTGGCTGCACGTATCCCGTAGCTACATCCACAGGTGGACCAGAGTGCCATAGCTGTGCTTATAAAAAGCAAGCGCAGGGCTGTGTTACTCTGCGAGAAGCCACGAGGCCTTTTGATCAGAGCAAAACAGGAGGAGGTATGTGCCGCCCTTGCTGCTAAAGGATCGGCCACAGAATAAAACATCTCTTTTTCTATGTGACTGACATTTTTGTTTAAAAACTGTTTCTGCTTGAACAGAAGTTTTGCAACTGAGAATAAATTTTTTAAGAATGCTTGAGATGGTTACTTTTTTTTTTTTTTTTTTTTGCTAGAGAAATTCTTGGATGTGTTGTGGTGTTTCAGATTTCCGGGGTGGAGAAACTTGTGGTTCTGACCTTTGAATTACGCTTTTATTCTGTTTGGTAGCATCCTTATTTTGCAGCTCTGTACACATAGGTATGTAAACAGAGTGGTCACCAGTATGCACGCAGAATGGCACAGATGAGCAGAAACTCCAGAGTTCACAATGCAAGATTCCAGTCCCCTAGACCACTCTTCATTTTATATTATACTGTATTATCTGAATACAGAATAAACAGAAGCAGGCATGTGGTTAGATATAGCTGTGATGAAGATGAGCAACCCATGCAAGGGAGCCTTGTGGAGACTAAGCTTTGGCATTTCAAATTCTCACATTTGCCCTTACCCTTAAATCATAAACCCGGATCTTCTAAATTAAATTTCTAATGAGAAAGGTGTTTACAAGCTTGATGCTGATTTGACAAAGTGACTTTGTGAGTGTATTTTTGGTCCCCTGTACGAGACCCTTTAAAGTACTGTTTGACAGGCAAACAGCAGCTACTGCAACCGTATTCAGAAGAAGCTCAGGTGTGCTCTGGTCAGATAGAAGCAGTCTGTGAAGTTAATTGGTGCGTGTAGCTATTCGTGCTGTATTCATTGTAAGATGTATTAGCTGCTCTTTTCCTTACCTTTGATGTACTTGCTTGAGGAAAAAGATCTGCTGGAGGGAATGGCACTACAAAGTCTCCTGGCTAAACCAAGAGCCATCTTAAAATTGTAATCAAGCTTTTCCCCCCGACCCAGACTCTGTTTAACTCAGTAGCTCATGGGAGAGTTTTATTCCCCTTTTATAATGAGTTCAAGTGGGACAAAGGATTTGTGTGGCAAAGGATTAAGAGGAAAAGACCAAGGTAGTCTTTCTAGCATTGTGTCCCTCTCTAAATGGAAAACAAAATGGTATATAAAATACTTCCCTTCTTGCACTTCAGTAAATCACAAAGTTATTTCCCCTGTTTTCCTTTACCTCAGTATACAGCATTTTACTTTCAAAGTAGAAAATGTTAATTATATACCTCTGTATTCCGCCCTCCCCCCCCCCCGCCTCCTTTCCTTTAAAGTTTTTCCAGGGATTACAAAATAAGCAAACCCTACAAAAGTAGTTTGAGAAAGTGGACTAAACTTCCCCTTGTTAATGAAGGAGAGGTGATTGAAATGAAACATAGATGTGTCTGGGGCTTACTCTTTCAGGGCTGATAATGAGATTAAAAAAAAAAGAAGATAAGTAAATGCTCCTTAATTAGACACCTGCTATGTTCCATCATGATCAGGGCTGTATGGGACAAAAATGCCAAACGACAGTGACATTTTGTACAGTATTGAAAAGAAACCATTTCTCCTCCCCCTTTGCTTAAGAAACACAATGAGGCTGGCTTTGGTTTGCTAATAGATATTTTAAAATTAGTTTGGGAGAAGTTATTCCATGAGGTAAAGTCAAAGCTGTTCATCTGAAGAAACATCTGTCACAAGACATGAAAAGAATGATTTCTTTGTGACTGGGAAATCAGTGAGACATCTGTTTTAATGTACAGCCCAGAAATAATGCAGCTAGTTCAAAAGGGAACCATAAAGAAGGATGCTTTCTGTCTCTTCTCTCCAGAGTTTAGGATGGGATTCAGCAAGGTATTTTGCATGAGCAGGACTTCTTGAGTTTGGGTCCTTAACTATGTGGTTGGGGTGGACCTTTTGAGGACGTTGACTTTTAGGGCTAAGATGAGCTATGGGATGTAAAGAACCCCATTTGGGGCTGGATTTTGCCCCTGTTTTTCGGGCACAGATTGCTTGAATGGCTGATCCTGCCCCGTTCTCGGTGGGGAGCAGGAGCCGGAGGCTGTGCAGCTGCTGGGATACCCGGCAGGAGGTCGAAGCACCGGATCACCGTGGGCTTGCTCTTCCTGGAAATACCGTGCCTGGGCTGTAGGCTCCCCATCTGGAGAGGCAGAGGAGCATGTGTGGACATCTCTGCACGTGGTATGATTGCGTCCATTTGTCCTTCTTGCTTCCTTTCTCCCCTCTGGAGCCCCTGGAAACCTTGCTGGGTCCCTGTGTCTTGTCTTTCAAGTGCATATGCAATGAATTTAGGTTTTTCCTTGCAGGCTGTTCTTTGCAGTCTCTTTAGCTTTCCTGAAGGGTAACGGTCTGGGAAGCAGCAGAAAGAGGTTTAATAATAGTATGTATCTCCTTATACTGGAAGGACTCTCCCCACAAAACCTAGATGCCCTGAATGAGACCTAGCCCCTTATTTGTAAGGTTTTTTGAGGATAAGAAGAGATTAAACATCAAGGACTCAATTACCTCAAGGCATATTGGAGTGGTAGTGTTTTATAGCTCCCTGGTGCACATGTACTGTATAAGACATAAGACCAAGAGGAACCCCCAGGCATTAGGTAATGGGCTTGTTAGAGCCCTGCTGGTGTGTGTGGTATGGAGTCTCCTTACAGCAAAATTGGGCTTGCAGACGTCTTTTTCCAAAAGGAAGAGAGAACAGCAAGAGGATATGCAGCTCTGGCGGTGTTTGAAATCTGAGATCAATGGTTGCCCTGGAAACAGCATGTTGGAAGTCTGAAAAACCTCCTGGCAGTGTGTGGGTGGAGTAAAAACAATCCTTGGGGTTGTGTGTGCAATTCCAACAAGTTGTGCTCAGCAGGAGGGAAGACAGCTACTGAGGGGACACATGCACGCATTCTCCGGGGAGCCATCTTATCGCTCCTTCACACGGAAAGCTGCTGAAAATTATTTGGTTTAGGGCATGCTTTCCCTTGGGAAATGTCAGTGAAATGAATGCATTTTGGTTCCTGTCAGCACGGACCCATGGAAAAAAGTCTGTGCATAGAACAATAAAACAAATAGTCAAAGGTGGGAGAGCTGTGCCCTACCAAAGGCAGCAAAAACCCCTTGATGTTCCCACTGAACAAGACATTGGCATTGCAAATTCCAGCCTGGCTGGTGATGAAACAGGGTCCCAAACCTTCCTATGCCCTCATGTCATATTTACCTGTGTTGGGGAATGTTGCGATCCAATATTTATAGATTGACTGTTGAAGCAGAGTCATGGGAGACCATGGGCAGGAGCTGTACAGCCGTTCCTCACCTACACATAGCTCAGTGGTCTGCCTTCAGTGCTAGCTGCTACCCACCGGAGAGCTTGCAATGATACTTCCCTGGTGCACTGTTCAAGCTTCAGTGAGATGTAGTTCAGGCAGGTGTCTCGACATCTGACAGCTCATGAAAGATTTTTCCTCCAAGAGTTAGTCTAATTATGCCTTTTAACAATGTAAACTTTGGCATCCACAATACTGCTTGACAAAGATTCCCCAATTTAAGCATATGATGCTTTACAAGATAACCTCCCTTTCTCTACTTTGGAACTACCACCTGATAACTTCTTTTGATGCCTTTATTTCCTATATTATTGGATATAATGAGGTCTTTGCTCATATCCTCCTTTTTACTTCTAATTTCATCATTTGTCTCTTTTGCGAGACAAACAGTCCTGGTCTTTTAAATCACTTTTTGTACCAACACTGTTTTGTGCTTTTTGTCCTTCTTATTGGCTTTTTTGTGGGCCTTTTCTAGCTTTGTTATGTCTGTTTTGTGATAGTGGGATGAAAACTATATTCAGTATTCAACATGTAGGTGTACATAGACTCACGCAATTGTATAACTATATGTTCTGCTTTGATGTCTACTCCTTACCTAACAAATCCTGGCATTTAATTTGCTTTTTTGATGGCTGTGGGACAGTCAGGTGAATGGAATTATCTAGTGTGATCCTAAAATCGTGTCCCTAAATGGCAATAGTAAAGGTTAAGTTAGGATTTGTTTTACCCATGTGCATTTGTTTACACTGAATTTCATTTGCCATTCTGTCACTCAACCAGTTTTATGAAACCCCCATGCAACTCCTCACTGTCAGCCTCATCTTCTCTCTGAATATCTTCAAAACTGCAGTACTCTCATCCCCTTTTACAGGGGCATGGACATGCTGGTGGATATGCTGAACAGCACAGGCAGAGCCTCTAGAAAGACACTGAGAAACTAGTAGTTTATTCCTACCTTGTGCTTCCTGCCTTTGAATCAGTTACTTCTCCATGGGAGTACGTCTTTTCTTACCTTATTTAGCCAGTCCATCTACTCAATTTTTTAAGAGCCTTTGGTGAGAGACTTTTTGGAAATCCCAAACAACCAGATCTATTTGATCTCTCCTGGTCCACACTTGTTGAGTCCTTCCAGGAGCTACATCAGCATAGTGATGTGACTTCCTTCTACAAAAGCTGTGTGAACTCTTCCCAGCATATTGTGTCTATTTCTGTGCCCTCCTAAGTCTATTATTTAGAATAATTTTTACCAATTTGCATGTGCAGCTGTGCAAAGGAAGTCCCACAGCATTAAAATTTAGTGACTTCCCTTTCGAGCACTGGTAACAGGATGCTGTATGGATGACATAGGGGAAATCACATTATTATGCAAAGGAAGCCAGTGTATTTCTATCTGTGTAAAGCAAATCACATTTTTCCACTTTTTAGTATTCAATCACCACAGCTATTAGATAGGATATGGGTGGACAATACTGTGATATTCCTGGTTTTGTTGTATTGGTTCTTCAGCAGCCTTGCTGGAGTTAAGAACTAAAGAGCTGAAGACTGGAGTCCTGTATTACTTGTGAATGCATCCCATTGAGTCTTCCTCTTTTTTTTCTTTGGTGAAACATGTAAATGATCTTTATGATCTTTAGGCTTTAATGGAAGTAAAGACTGGTAATGGGGCCAGTGCTGAAATATTAGCTGAGAAATGCAAGACTTGAGAGGAGATTTCAGTCTTGCAGAACGAACTTGCAATTTCTAATGTTCACTGGGTTATTTCCTGCAGAATCTTCCTAAAGAAATAGAAAATACTCTACAAAATTAAAAACGGTTACTGTTTCTCATTTCACTATTTCCATACCCTGTGATGATTAAAAAGTAGCATCTTGCCTTGATTTGCCATCTTTCTGGGGAAAAAAAAAGTTTAACCAAAGTAAATAGAATTTCCCCAGACTTACAGACTCCCTTAAAACATAATCTTTATTTGGCTTTGCTTTTTCTGTGGACCTGGGTAAAATATAGACTACACTAAGAAGAGTCTGTTTATTTGATACCTCAGAGACTTCCTTGATGTGTGTGAAAATGGCCTCTGTGCCAAGGATGCACAAGTCTATGTGGAGATGAAATAAGCAGGAAAAAAATGAGTGCTTTAAACTAGTGAGAAAGAATGATGTGTGTAGGAACATTAGCACTGTATCCGATATATCAACTTGTGCTCTGAACGTTACAGATAAGTGCGATGCAATTTATTTTCTTGCTATTGGTCCTTCATTGCTTAGTGAATCTGTCAGCTAGGAAAGATAGAATAAATCCAATACTAAATTTACAATGCCCAGAAAACACCCCGCTTTCACACTTTATGGAAATATACGTATCAGGCCTTTCTTTTATTTATGCATACTACTAATCCCACTGAATTAGCAATATCTCATGTGAGTAAAGCTATATATACGTATGCACATTTGCAGAATCCAGACTTAAGTGCTGACTTTGTTCTATGGAACCTAATATTTTTGTATATGCCTGTTTGCGGTGTTTCTTTTTTTTTAACAAATCATAATCTATGATTTATATTCTGCTAGAGACTATATTTGCCTTCCCCCACAGCACATTTTATTGACTGCAGTGATTGTTTTAAAGAAAGCGTATGTTCCTTTATTTTTCAGCGGAATTTGGCTTAGATGGAGCATCTGGTTTTCAGTGAAGCCCTTTTCCCACCTAGTTTTCCAGCTGAGCTGAGTGAGGTGTAAGAAAGTTAAAAGTTGGGTGCAAAATTATGCAATGGGTCAGAGGCTCCAAGAGGATTAAAGCTGCGGGCCTTTTGACCCTGTAGCCCTTTGTTTAAGCCTTACTTGGCAAAATGTATCTGAAACCCTTCAAACTGAGGGGAATCTGAAGTACAGATTTGGGCATAGGTCTGGGTGACTTTGATTAGCTCACTGTAACAGTCTCTAAGCCAGTAGATTTTGCTCCCTGCTGTGAATGAGGGTGACTTACCTGTACTTAGTTCAAACATGCCACTTCTGCAAGCCCTGCATTTTACTTTACAACAAAAACACCCCTGGGAAAAAGTAAAGGTAAACTTTAGCTTGCCTTTTCTCAGGGCTTCTTGGCAGAGACCTCAGAAAGCAATTCTTTCTAGAGAATGGTTCCCACCTGGCTTCCTAATTTCTAGGGTTAATAGGTTGTATTAACTCTTCGTGGAGAGTATGAGATCTTCATATTTCCTGATGGAGTGTTTCACTAGGGTAACACTGGTATCCTTTTACATGGCAAAACTAAACCTCTTTATTCAATAGGAAAAATCTAGAGAATGAAATAGCAGTTAAACTAGTAGGATTCTGCTGGAATATATTTTTGTCCATTTCAATTTAGAAAAAAAGTGAAAAAATCCCCCTCTTTTTGTTTGTAAAAAACAAAGACATGAAAATAACTTACAGTAAGATTCACTTTCTGGATTAGTCTTCATAGGCTTTTAGAGTCATTAAGTGTCCTTTACTTTTTAGTAGTAGAAGTTCAGTTTTCTGATATAATCTGTGCAAGTGTATGCAACTTCTTAGTTTTGAAACCTGAATGTTTCAGTTGAACACTTACAGAATCATAAAATCGCAGAGTGGTTTGGGTCAGAAGGGAACTTTAACGATCACCTAGCCCAACCCACCTGCTGTGGGCAGGGATGTCTTCCACTAGGTCAGGTTGCTCAAAGCGCCGTCCAACCTGGCCTTGAACGCTTACAGGGATGGGGCCATCTGCAGCTTGTCTAGGCAACCTGTTCCAGGGTCTCGCTGCCCTCACAGTAAAGAATTTCTTCCTAGTATCTAATCTAAATCTATCCTCTTTTAGTTTAAAACCATTATCCCTTGTCCTATCATTACAGGTCCTGGTAAAAAGTCCTTCTCCATCTTTCTTATAAACCCCTTTAAGCATTTAAAGGCTGAAGTAGTTGGTTCCTCTCTAGTCATAGCCAAACTTCCCACAGGCGTTTACAGTCTTTGCCTCTGTGGTAGTAGCTGTTTTCCCTGCCGCAGACTTTGCCGCCACAAATGCTGTATAAGCAATGAGATATGGTGCCATATGCTCCACAAACACTACGAAAGCAATAAGGTACGTTGCCCTCCACGAGTTGTCATCTCTTGGTGGATGCCAGCGCGTACACATAATATGACAGCACTTTCCAAGTTCTCAAATGAACACTTGTATATGGGTTCATTTTCAGCCCATGTGTTTATTTGTAGGAGTGGGGCCTCCTAAGGAGATTGCTAGTAATTCCTTTTGGCCTTTGCTGGGTAGGAAAACATTTGCAACAAATGAACTTTTATTCTTGGAAAACATAGGCTTTGCCATCTTCAGTCTGTCCTATTCTTGCATTGTACACCCCTCTGACTCTATAGGGAAGATGTCTTTTGGGTTGGTGGAAAAGAATATTAATAAATGAATGATCTATAAATAAACAAACGGAGACCGCTGAAAGAGCAGTGAAGTTGTTTAAATGAATAGGACACCAAAGTAGGATAATTGTTTCCGGGAATAATTCCCTATTACAAAACACTTAACTTTTTCCACATTTCAACTTCTGGATACAATCGTCCTTTAACACAAATTTTAGTTCAGAATACAGCACGAACTCATGTGGCTTCATCTGAAGTGCTGTGGAATTCAATTGCTTCACGATTTTTCTGTTTGAAAATTGTTATTTATTACCATGTGGACACTATAGAAATGCATTTTAAATTTATTTATTCAAACTGAAATTAAAAAGTGGAAAATTCCTCCTAGCACAGCCCAGCACTGGGGCTTCACAGAGAGAGTCTTGATCATGTTGAATCAATGTCTGGTGGATTTTTTTAAAATGAATTCAGGTGGCTGACCTAGTATGCGTCTAACTCTGACTGAAGTTAGTCACTTTGAAAGATTACTGATTATATAGTTGAGCCTGAAAGACTTAAGTCAAGAAAAATTCTTGGCAAGAAACGCAGAAACCCAGCTTTATAGATTACATGTCTCTCTTACACATACTGTACCACATAAGAAAAAATCAATTTTGTCCATATTAATTTGGCCTGAGGTAGGCCTCAGTTTGGCAGCTTATTCCATCTAATTTGCCAGCTTTATAATGTACTGGGTTTACTTATCTTTTTATCAGCACGTAGGAGGCTAGGATGCCTCTTTATTAGGAAGAATACAAAAGTACTGGACTAGAATGGGCTTTCTGAGTCACTGAGTGCATCTTGCAATGAATTAGTATCATTTTGAGGTTAGGGTCAGAATACTTTTTCTCCTTTTTTTAGAAAAATACTTTTAATCTACAGCTTAGATGCATTCGTGATTATTTTATACCTTTTGGTGTTATGCCAGACGTGTCTTGCAGCTTAAGTAACTTTTATCAGTATTGGTATTTGATATTCCCTGCTGTTTTTTACATGTAGAATTTACATCTGCTTTCAGCCTTCTCGTTGTAGCGTGTAAAAGTCAAATTGTCTCAGCCTCATCCAGCCTAGCAATCCACTCCTGTTCCAGTATGTGTTTTCATGCGTGACTGGGACTGTGTGATATTACAGAGGTGGTTTCATAGAAGTGTTGTATACTAAAATCTGTATTCCTGCTGGACAGGGAAAAAAAATGCCTCCATTTATATCAGGACCACATTTTTCTTTCACAGTGACATCATAGGTGTGGTTCTTGCTCCTCCTGTTACTGTTTGACTCATTCTTTTTCCTGCTCCTCATCAAACTAATGAAATCCCAGTGTATGACAAAAAAATCTTAGGGAATTCTAACTGCCTGGCCTCGTGCTTGGCACTGCTGAATGCTAACTGATTTCCAGAGCTCCGTGCCTCAAAGTCATCTGGTTCTTCTCAATGTCCAGACAGAGAAACTAAGAAATGTCTTCCCCCTGTCCCCTGCCACCACAAATTGCCAGCAGCTTCAGTAGTAGCGGTGGGTATCCAGTGGACCTACCTTTACAGGGACTGGCAGCTTCTGGAGGCACATCAAGCCACACATTATCTACTGAAATACGTATATTGCAGGTGGTGCACAACACACACTTCTTAGGTACCCCACTCTAAAACTCTGGCTGTCCTCTTGATTAATAGGCCCATCCTTCTGACATTGCTTTTTAAGCCAGAGGCATGAACAAAAATATATAGTTTCTTGAAGAATTCCAAGACAACCTCCCCCCCAGACCAATTGTTTTGCTGTCAGCGCATCCTTCCCTGTAGTTAGTTTCTTACCATTTTACAATTGTTGAATTCAATTCCCATTTTCTACAACATAGTCCTTTCCCATATGACACTGCAGAAAGAACTTTAACGAAGTCCAGATATATGAGAACCACTTCATTTCTCTCATTTGAAAATCTGTTATTCTGAAAAGTTCAAACTTTGGTAAACCCTTCTTATTTTATACTCCCAATTTTCCACTTTCTTCCATGTCTTTAATTTCTTTCTTTCCTTCAAAGTGTTTGCTAAAAACCATGGATGAGGTTTTGCAGTTCAAAGGCCTTTAATTGTCCAAATAATTTTCCCTCTCTTCTTATAGGCAAGGTTTTCTGTCCGGTATTTGCCAAAAAAGTAGACATAGTGTGTCTTATTTTGAATTAGATGGCAAATAGAATAAAAAAGCAAAATAATAACAGAATCACAAAGCAGAATAATGCCCCAGTCCAGGAACCATGAATAGACAAGCTCATTCTAGTCTTAGGAGGGAACATAGAGAGGCTCACATCATCAAACATTCCTATAATAATCAATACACACACATATATTTATTAAAATTAAAGCCTAACAACTCTCTAAATCTGTGCAAACCTCATACGATAAAGAAAACTAGGACTGAGTAGGAAGATGTTGATTGCGGAGCCTGGGAGATGACATGCTTCAGCAAACTTCTTGCTGATATCAATGCAGCTGAGGTGGCCACAACTCAGAAAGCACTCATTAATCCCAAGTAATTGTCATCTGCATAGTCTGGAGATCTGTATGTCCTCTTGTATGTTCCCTTAATATTCCCTCCCCCTCTTTTGAACACATTAGCCAGTTTCAATCAAACTTGAAAAGTCAGTAATAATCAGAAAGCTTCTACATCTCTGGAAATTTGGACAGATGGAGGAGAGAGAAATGTTAGCACTGACACTTAGGGAGAGGCCAGAGTATAAGCACTGGTACCATAGGTAAGGATGTCTTGAAATCCCTAACGATGAGAAGAGTTTCAAGTGGACCTTGCATCTGTATTGGACAATGAGGACTCAAAAGATGAGATCGTGTATTGCTAGTCTTTCTGCCCCTGAACTATCGAGTCTAAAACTGCTGATGGGGCCTGACTTTTGCATTTAGCTTCGGGCATTCCCTATACTGCACAAATACGTCCTGTCAAGTGACTATGTTTGAGAAAGGCCCTATTCAGAGTCATGGGATCGCAGACTTTTGCCCAGTAAGTGTCTCAAGGTTTTCTGACATGGCTGATAGTACCACAAGGTTTTCCAGATGGTGGCTGAGCTGTGATAAAAAACAAGATGCTCTTATGACTTTCAGATCTTAGGTTCCTCTGTCTTTGTTTGGCATTGTCTGGATAATTTAATTCTGCTCTTCCTCCATGTGCAGCTATGCAGTAGAACAGTTGTCTCAGGAATAAACAAAATGATGCATGTCTTCGTCTTTATCAGCTGCCAGGTTATTCCTCCATGCTTGAGTGGTCATATTGACAACGGGTTATGGGGTCAAATTGTCTGATTTTTATTGCTTCATGATTAGAACATGCAAGTCATTTAGAAAAAAAACTTTTTCTTCGTTGTAATCCAGAGATGGGATTTTTCTCTTCTTATTCTTCCTGGAGTGGGATAGATTTTCCATCTCTGTTGTCTGTGCCTATGGCACTTATTCTTGAGCATTGAATATCTTGTTTCCTTCCCTAGCATGCCACGTTCCATGTTATCAGACATTTGGCAGGAGGGTGGGTCTGTGAAAAAGGCCAGCTACCCATAAGTTTCTTATCTTCCTTCTCATTCATTTTCCTCATTTGTGTTTGGCTTAAATTTTTCCTTATTGTAGTAAAAAACTCCGTAATAACTGTGATTTGTGGCTAGGAGATCTCTGCCGTTACTTTTGAATGAATAAGCCTGCAGAATTGTTTTTCTGATTGGAGGTAGGACCATAAAGGAGTGATTGGGTTAACCGAGGGGATGCTTGGAGAACGGGCTTAGAGAAATGGCCTGAGGGAATGGGATTGAATTCATTATCTTCAAATTCAGTAGTATAGTAGTAGTTGCTATTATAAATCCGGGGTAGTATAGTTAAGCAAGAGCTACACAAACAGGATAAGAACAATTGGTTAGATAACAGTTCTTGCAGAAAAGTATCTAAGGGTTGTTTTTTTGTCACAATTTGAATAGAAAGTCGTGATTGCCATGTTTTGTTTTGTTTTGTTTTGTTTTTCAAAAAAGGCAGACTTTGTACTTTGATTTGTAAACTAGTTTTTGCCTGCAAGATGTGTGAAGAAAGTTCCTACTCTGTTCCAAAATGGTTAGGATTCAGCTGGAGTATGGTGTCCGGTTTTGGGCATTTCACCTAAATAAGAATGACAGGGGTTCAGAAAAAAAGGAAAAAAAATGACTGAATTAAAAAGATTACTATAATATAGGAACTATAAAAAAAAGTTCGAACACTGGGGGTTCTTAACTTAAAGGGAGGGAGAGCGAGAGCAGATAGGATTACAGTTTGAAGTGTTTAAGTGGCTAGTGCAAACGGGAAAGGAATAACTTTTTCTCCAGGTCTCCAGTGAATAGGGGTGAACCAAAGGAGTTAAAACTGCAGCAACAAAGGTGAAGGCTAGATATTAGAAAAAACTTGCTAACAGAAAGCACGGTGAAGTACTAGAATCAATTGCCTGGGGAGCACTAGAATCAAGTCTGGAGCAAGACCAGCTCAAACGTCAGTCAGGAATGGCACTGAGAGGGTCTCAGGGACAGGAGGCAAATCCAATTATCTCCCGAGGTCTCCCTTTTGGGCCTCTTTTCTCAGTCATTGTGGCTCTGCTGTCTTATAAATCATTGCTAGCTTTTAGCATAGCCCTCTACTACTGCACTGAAATACCTATTGATGGAGTTAAATAGGTATTTTAAGAACACAGCTGCTTTAGTTGAATATGCATCAATTGTAGTTTAAAAGTTGTTGGAGTTCAGAGAAAGAGTATAATCTTGAAAAGCATGATATGAGCTGAGTACAAAGTGCATTTCAATGTTGAAGCACACATGAGAATTGTTTGGCATCTTCTGGCTGATCTGCACGTGACGTACAGTATTTGCAATTTGGTTGCAGATGAAGGCATTGGGTCTGGCTTTTTGAGCAGCTGAAGAAAGCCCTGGTGAATGCCACTCCTGGTTCCCCTGAGACCACAAGCAGGGACTGGGGGCTAGCAATACTTTCATTGATTGATGTGTTAATAGACTTGACAGAAGAATCCTCTAATATCTGCCTTTTATTCAGGAACATCTGACTAGCTCAAGATTTAATATCAACAGTCAGGAAAATATTTTGTTCCTTTCCCAGATACGGGGAAATTGCAGAAGAAAAAAACATCAGACTGGCTTTGACCTTGAGATCCAGATGAAGTTTTGCGCTCTCATATATTTTTGTTCTGTCCCAATTAGTTTTGCGTTTAGAGAAACACTGCTATATTCGTCATTTTTATTTTAAGAGTCATCAGGCATAATTGCTTATTCTGCTTCTGTCTGAGGAGGATGTGGCTCCAAATCTACGTTTATTAACAGAATCAATAAATACTGTAGAGCAGCTACACGAACGTCGTACTATTACTACTTAGCAGAAAGATCAGCTTTTAGCAGCTTAAAAAGCGCTGCTCTTGCTGTGTTGGATTTCCAGTGCCTGTGGGTATTTTTCTCCCAGTTGTGAGAATTGCCATTGTCCTGCGCACAGACAAAAAAGTCT
Source organism: Butorides virescens (assembly GCA_017310255.1). Classification (NCBI taxonomy): domain Eukaryota; kingdom Metazoa; phylum Chordata; class Aves; order Pelecaniformes; family Ardeidae; genus Butorides; species Butorides virescens. The sequence goes on along the minus strand of JADKXX010002950.1, from coordinate 517,050 downwards.
CTGGCCCTGAGTCAGCTCTGACTTGCCCTGGGGCAGGCAAAACTGATTTCAGTTCACGAAACACATCACCCTATGGTACGTTTGGCAAGGACTTGCCCGGGTGTGGGTGGAGATGCTCTGCATTTTCTGCATCCGTGAGCTAAAGAGGTCTTAAATTGACTGTCGATCAGCTGAGTTATGTACAGGCTGGAATTGGTTGTGGGGTGGGCTGATTCCACCACAAGGTCCTAAAAAGTGGGTACGAGCAGGAAAGGATAAGTCATGTTCTGAGCTGGGGTTTATGGAAGCTGGTAGGAGCAGAGTGGAGATTTAGGGTTGGGTGAGATTAGGAAGAGTGGTTTCTAGACGAAAGCGTATAAAACAAACAGCAAAGTTATGACCAAAACCAAAGCCTCAAGTTAATTGCTTTACAGAGAAATGCATGCAAACTGGTGCAGGTATTTTTAATAGTACTTTACCAAACCTGTTAACTTTAGTACAAAGTAGCAGCTGAAATTCTTTATAACCAGATGCCTGTGATTAGAGAGGGAATCCTTGGGCTAAAGGGTGGGGTGAGCTTGTGCACACCACTAGGTTTTAGTAAGATGGAAAGTAGCTTTGGAGCCCTAGGGAAACCATGATGGGCATGGGGTGGGTGGCTCCCTGCTGTGGGGATTATTATTTTTTCAGAGAAGGCACATCTCGGTTTTGAGTTGTGGTGTGAACAGAAGCCTAAAGCTGGTTTAGGCTTTAGACGTGAGATGGGCTGGGAGGCATCGAGAAGGCAGAGTCTGACAGATGTGTGTGAAGGGTGTTTACCTGTCTGTAAAATGGGTGGGTTGCTTGTTACTGCAGCACCGTTTTTAGGGAAAAAAAAGAAAAAAAAAAGTTGCTTTCACCTTATTCTTTTGAAATCTGCTGTTGCACCTCTGCCTGTCATGCTGACCACCTTGCCTGTGAGAATCGCTGAACGACCTTCTCCGCACAGTAAGCACGTGCTCCTGGCCATTAGCTCAAGGCTCCCTGTGGCTCTGCCTGTCCCTCCCATGTGTTTAGCGCTCCCACAGTCCCACAAAAGAACTAAAACCCCATCTTAGCTCTGCCAAAGGCTCAGCCACCATTTTCTGCACTTACAGGTCAAGCATACTTTGCTGGTTACGGCCTCGCAAGAGGAACGAATCTGCCAGTCTGCAGCTCTCCCGTTACCGTGAACATATGTATGTATGGCCTGCGATGTTTTCCTGTAGTCTGCCTCAGACTAACATGCCAGGCAACAAGGTCCAAGGGGCTCATCTGCCCTGCAGGTTAAGCCCAGCTGTTACGTCCTCAGTGGCGTCATCTAGAAGGGCCTAGGTAATCAGAAAGTGAAAATCTGGCTGTCTCACTGGGCTTTAAAAATGCTTCTGCCCTCCCACTCCAATTATTCCGTATTCTTGTTGTCTTGTTATAAACCTGGATCATGAGCTCTTTAGTCTAGGAAACACACTCTTATCCTGTGGTTGGAGATGCATTTCCCTGCTCATTGTGTTCTTCAGTGGGGTGCACAGTTGTCATTTTTGTACAAAAATGATACTAAGGCGGTGCTGGTTAAAAAGAGAGGCAAATTTGCTATCGATCACGTAGAAGGTGGACCAGGACTCTTTATTTAAAGTCTGCTGTCGTGATCCTTGGCTATCTGCATGTTTTTATTTCCCGACACAGTTGTGAAGATGTTTGAAATTCCCCTCTCCCTGATAGGAATTAGTCTGTCAATGTGTAAAGAACCAAGACTTTTATATATTCTCCAGTGTCACAGTGGGAGCAGCTGAGTCATGAATGTTCTTGAAAATCTCACCCTGTTTGGAGACGGCATTGCAAAACGTGGCAGACAGGTGGAATGGCTTTTCCCGTGTGATCAACCTTTTGTGGATGAAGGCTCACTTAAGCAACGCTACGTTCATATCAACTAGCAAGCCTGACTGTTCTTATGCAGTGCCACAAAGGTTTCTTTTCGTGATCCTAATTCTATAGGTAGGGTTACCTCAGAAATGGTCTCATACAAGCACTTAGGCAGAGAAAGAAGAGCTCGCCTCTGTGACTGAGTAATCAATCTGTCCTTGCTCGCTTTCTTGACAAATTTGCACCCGATTCATGTTCTTAAGCCCTCCATCATCATCAACCCCCCAGTCCTCTGCCTCTGTGGGGAGAGGCAGGCCGTGCATTCAGCCATCATTTTGAAGATGAATGTGTTGGATAGTTTTGATTACTAATTTGCTATTTTAAGTCCGCATTGTGCTTTGATGGCTCTTATGGGATTTTTCTCTCACAGTAAGGGACAAAGATCTAAGGGGTGCCTGTTTGGTTTTTCTCATCCCGTAACAATACAAAATGTCATCTTGGCCTAAGTAGATACACATGTCACCAACCCCATGGCAGTGTACCGAATAAAAACATTACCCTTCATACAAATACTTGAATATTTAAGCGGACTTAAGGGTAGGGAACCAATAAATTAAATCCTTCTAAAATACAAAAGTAGTGTGCTTTTGCCTCATGCTCAGTTTAAAAGTAAAATATCTCCTCTTAAAATATCTCCTTTTAATTTTTTAATGCTTATTTTTAAGCTCAGGACAATTAAGAGATTCCCGTTTCCAGGTTGGAATATTTGACAGGTTTATAGCAAAAGGCCGGTTCTATGTCATCTTAAATCCAACTATTTTTCCCACTAATCCAATTAGTTTTTCATTAGACGTCTTAATCTAGATATAATATCTAATTCTGAATTGAATTACTTTAACGGTTTCCTCCTCCCACTGTAAGGTATTCTTGGTTTTCACTTGCCTCTGCTCTTGTCTAGACCATACGCTTGCCGAGATGGGAACTATTCATTGTTCTGTATTTAAGGCACTACCGTGCTATTACACTCAATACCTTTTTGCTTGTTGCTTATTAAAATGATCTGTATTAAAAATGGAAATTTGTAATAATGCTTTGTATTTACATGGAAAACGCTTACTTTGAAGCTAGGTCCTACCACTCACAAGTTGAGAGATACTTTACTCTGCATATAGTCTATATGCCGGACTTGTTCACCAAAAACCTTCTCTGGTGTAGAAATTAAGTCTGTGGTTTGCTTTAATGGAATCAAGATTATTTGAAGTCTTGAAGTTATGCATGCGCTTATATGCTTGCTGAGTAAGTGCCAAGGACGCTACTTGGTGGTCTTACATCTTAGCTGTAAGGGTGTCAGTATCCAGCCCTAAAGTGGGGTCTGATGCTGCAGTTGCCTTGCGCTTGCAGTCCTCCTTACAACTCTGAGTAGTCTAGCTGAAGCTAGCACATTACTGAGGTTGTCAGTACTTGGAGGATGACACTCTGATGGCCCCAATCCTTTCAACACTTCTGCATGTGCTTAGTTTGGGATTACTGATGAGTTTACAATGAAGCGCATATGTAAGAGCTGGCAGGATTTGATGTTCCTAATTTGTTGCTACTGAGAGATATTTCTTAATATACCTACTGCATTTTAATTTAAGATGATTTTTTTTTTCAGTAATCAAGACATGTTTACTAAAATCAGCGAATATTTGCTAGGACCAGGACACTCCATATTAGCAGAAACCAATATGCCTGCAAGAGCTGGTACTGTTTATTTTCCTACAACCAACATATATTTCAAGAACCCCTGTCATCCTGAAGGCTTCAGCTCAAGCTAGTACACCAGGATGAACCTCAGATGCATAATTTAAGAGGCAGAGCAAGCATATATCCCACGAGCTGTACTTTATTAACCCACTTTAACATGAACCATTCCTGAAAACCATTAACCTCCTTGATGCAGTTTGATTAGCTTGGTGTGTGTCCTTATTTGCCTAATACTTGCTAACTGCTGACTTAAATAGAGAAAAAACTGGTGTATTCTGGATTCTGACAAAGTTTAAACTGAGAGGCATTAGTGCTTCAACCTTTTTAGGATGAACGGGGGAGTCTGTGCTATTGTTTTTGTGTGTTGCTTTTTATTTTGACAGATGTAGCCACATACTATTCCTGCAATTGTCTACCATGTAAAGCCATCACCTTTACCAGGTGAAGGCCTGTACCTTTACATGGTACCCACTCTGCAGAAATATTGAGAAACATATAGCTGAGAAACCACTTGAATTCATATTTTGTTTTAAAAACAGCCCTCTGACTTTTACAGATGGTGATGTTGGGCAGAATTCTCCCCTATTGTGTTTCTTCTGTAGTCACTGCAATGAAGTCTGAGTAATTCAACCTCTTGTCATGGGTTATGTCCCGCACTGCCAGAATGAGTGGCGATGACACGATGATTGTGGTACATAATTAAACGGGGTCGGTGATGATCATCATGATTTATAAAAAAAAGAAAAAAGAAGTGAGGGAAAAAGCACAACTGGCTTAGACGGAGGATGCTGATGTGTTGCGTTGGGGAATCTGTACAGCAGTCCTATTGGTTGGGGTTTTGGGTTCTGAAAAAGGCACTGATTGTGTGGGCTTTTCATTTTTTTTTCATTCCTTTTAATTTTTACTTTTGCTGTGTGGTCCCATGCAGATCCCACCATCAAGTCCTGAAGCTCCTTCCCTAGTGAGGCAGCTTTGTAAGGAAGCCGGTGTCTGACACGGTTTGGTTCTTACCGTCATCTGATTTGTACCCTTGGAGCAATGGGAGGGATGGCAGCACCGTGGTGCCTGTGCCAGCTGCCTGGCTCCTGCAGCCCTGTCCCGCCATGTGTTAGGGAAGATGCCGTCATCCTGTACCACTCTGTGTTCTGGGATCAGTCGACGGGCTGAGCCTCTCTTCCCCCGCATCAGGATGCCTTTGGGTAAGATTCAAACACTTGGTTATACCAAGTGCCTCCCCGGGAAACATAAATCTCTATAGAGTCGCTTTATATCTCTTAATGCGTTTGTAGCCAGGCAGTGTTACTCATACTCTTGGTATTTGCACGTGCTCTGCAGACAGTGAATTTATCACCGGCAATCCAAAAGAACTTGTGTATCTGTTGCTTTAATAAACTGGACTAATCATTAATCCAGCCATGATAGTTCTCATTGAACATGACCAAACTCTTTGAGCGTGGCTGTGGTAGTTCATGGAACACAACTAGACTGAAGGTGTGTCACGTTATCTGTGCATCCGTAATCGTGGTAGTTCAGTACACTGAACGTGACCGGAGTTATAACCATGGATTGGGCATCACTCCACATTACTTTAACCTTTAATGCAACACCATGCCAGCTCACTGCTGCTCTGCTGCGGGCTGTAGTTTCCACCTGCCCAGGGATGGTTGTGCTGAGCTAGGAGAGACCGAGGTGTTTTTACAAACTGGAGCTACAGAGAGCCTGGATGTCTTAGTGAAAGGCTTCTCTGCACTTCACTGCCCCTGGCTTTCAATAAAATAATTCTCTACAAAAATTCACTTACAATCTCTTTTTTTGTACATTTCAGTCATCTCAGGGCAAACTTAGTTTTGCTTCTCTGCCTTTCTTCCCCCCGCTCCCTCCTGCCCCGCCCCCCCCGAAGTGTACTTGGTGAAAATTGCTGGATTGACAACGCTGGAGAAAAAAGGTCGCAGGAAAAAAGCACCACAGGAAAAACAAGATGTAATCTCCATGTTGTATGGTTTGATACTGCACCTGGGGTCCCAAAACTACTTGGTTCCTTACACAGCCCCTTATGCATGCCATAAGGTCTGGTGCTTTGCATCCGTTGGTACATCTGCTCTCAGTGTAGCTGTGAAGGGAGGTAAGCATTACTGTGAATTTGCAGACTGGAAACAGACCTCGTGGCATGCCTACAGAAGCTGTTAAGCCCAGCCCGACCTGTGTCAAGGGGAATGAGGGTTGTATAGCTCAGCCTTCTGGAGGTGGCAGCTGCAGCCACTCAGGAGGAGTGGTGTGGAAAGAAGGTGACAGTCAGTAGAGACGCTGGTGTCGGGTGAGAGGTATCCAAACATCCCACTGTGGCTCAGTTTGTGCTTTCCACGCACTGCTGGGCAGGGACTCTGTGTGTGAGCATCTCAGGGTGCGGGCAGGGGAGCTGCAGGTGAATAGACTCGGTCTGGAGGCGCTATAGGGTAGCCTTGAATATGTCCTGCTGTACAGATAAGCTGCTTTGGGCCTGTGCTGATTTGGGATACATTTCAGAGCGTAGACGTATCCTAAATATGATTTTGTCACTCTAGAAATCTGGGACAGAGCAGACTTGAATTTTTAGACTCGGAGTCTCCCAAGTTCTAGTCTGTTAGTTTCATCAGTTGACTGCTAAATCACCAACTCCCACTAAATCAATGTATATTCCACTAAAAAGTGCTGATTTGGGCCATGAAGATATTTTAAAAATGAAAAAGATGTTTAGAAAAGATGCCACTGCATGTCTCCTCAAGAATGACTTGGAAGTCTTGGAGGGAATTAGCTACAGTTTCTTCAAAGCAGATCCACGCGTTGATCCACACTGTGCCATCCTTTCAGACATCCTTAGCTTTGCTCAAACATTTGCGCTGTAGAGGGAGAATCTTTGGGTTATTTCAAAGGTTACCTGATATTTTCTGTTTATAAAATCTACCCACATAATCACTAAAACAGGTTGTTTGCTTCAGGCTGATTGGATTCAGGCATTGCTACCTTAGAAATATGATGAAAAGATATTTCGTGTGGCTCCTGGCCTTTGGGTTTGATGTGTGCTCGTACTATCCCTTCTGGAAGAGCTAGGGACAACATAGTTCTTGCTTTACAGTGTGCTTCTGCATTTGTTTAGAGATGATGCAATGGGTAGAATTTCAAATCATAGAAAAAATAAACCAAAGTAAACTTCCATGAAAGTTTACTTTGTGTAAAACATGTGTGAAAAACACATGCAAAAATAATTCTTTGATTATTTCTTTCTGGGTACTTCAAAGTAGATGCTGGTGAAGAGTGAGTCTAGTTGCTATCATGAATGCCTTTTTTTATTGTTTGCCTACGTATTAAAGGTTTTAAAAGTCTTGCATATATGACTTAGTAATATCTCTACTATTTATTGAAATCTCTACCCTTTGTTTTCAAAAGTTTAGACATGACCATTAATGGCTCGATGATCGTCTGTGATCTAGTTTTTCCAGACTGAAACTTCAGCCTCCATGATGAAGACTTGTGTGGCCACTAAACTTTCCATGGACTATGGGGCATTTAACACACACTGTCTGGGTTTATCCTAGTTCCTTAAACCGGTGCTGCCATCTGCATCCTCCTCCAGAGGATGGTGCGGTGTTGCCACGAAGCGTTTCTGCTGCCGCTGCGAGGAGATGGTAGGAAGGTGATGGGGAGAGGACCTCCACTGCAGCCTCCCCATCCAGCCTCCTGGTGCTGGGCTGCTGGGCTGAGAGCACTCTGGGTGGGCTGTGCACTATGGTGTGTGTGCTCTCTTAGTTTTCTAAATATACAGAATTAAATATTTACCACAGTTAGCAGTGCATAAGCTGTGTCTACGTGCGCTCTGGCCCTCTCTCCATCACCCTTCCATGATACGTCATCATCTCTGGTAAACATGTTACATCCAAAATGAGGGGCACATCTTTTTGCTTTACTATTAGTAGACAAACACTTTCTAGAGCAATGAAGGCATTTCTTTATTCTTCATATTTTTCATTATTTATTTTCAGTGTGTTCTTACTGATATATAGATATATTTTTGTGGTCACGCTTTGAAATTTATTTTCTTAAATAACACAGAAAAGAAACCCTTTTGATCAAAGTTAGTCACGTGATTTGAGCATCTAAAATGTTCTTTAGAACCTGTAGCAGGTCGGCTTCATTAAATTACAATGTTTACTCTGGGCACGTTGTTTGTGGCAGTGGTAACTCATGCCCCTGCACTGTTAAATCCTGGAAAAAACTGAGTGAACTCTTTCCAGCAGGAGATGACATGGTCAAATACATTGTATTTATAAGGAAAAGCAACATTTTAAGTTAAGAGTTGAAGTTAAAATGAGAAAAATGCACATGCTTCAAGGAATTTTTTTCACGGGGCCAGATATTAGGAATATCATAAAAAAACCCAGGACATTTACAGTCAAATCAGTAAAATATGAAGTTTTTTTAACTGTACCAAGGGTGGAATATGGTATCCAAAAGGAAGGCATTTGTCTGAAACCACCACCAGGAGCAAGAAGATGTAAGAGCTGTGGTATACGTGTTTATGTAGCAAACTTGGAGAAGGGCTGTGTTGATCTTGCAGAGGAGCAGTTGGTATGGCTGAGCTGGAGGAATTAACTGGGGTTTCCATCTGCTGCTGAACTCTGCGTTTTTATTTTTTAAGTTTTAAATGTGAAGTTTTTGATTTCAGTGTGGTTGTAATTCTTTGCTTATTATGTGCACATCCCTTTCTTCTGCCATGCTTAGCAGAGCAAGAGCATGAGATGGAGCAAGTTTTCTGAACAGGGCACAGACCAAACTGGTAATAAAGTCCTAGTTAATTTTTGTTTATTTTTTGGCAATTAAGAGGGGGATCTTGTTTTTCTCATGTTTTGCTGGTGTGTCCACAAAGTCCAGTGACGGTAGGTGCCACATGTAATGCATGTACCAAGAAACATTTGTTTTATTTCAATGTAGTTCCTCTACATTCTGGAGCAAATACTCAACTCTCTTTTCTAAACCTCATTAAAAAAAAAAAATCCCCTCAAGTCCCCCTCCCCCAAAACAAAAGAAGTTTTCCTTTTCAGAAGAGCATCTGTTATTTAGCAACATCTGAATTTCCATAAATAATCCCAGATTTTCCCTGCACAAAGATATAAACAATTGTTCCACCCTCAAGCCTCCCCCCTTTTCGCTGTCTCCCTGCACAAGGAGAGCAGGAGAGGGGACGCTGTTTGAGGGGGTCTGCAATGGGACCCATGTTGGGACAGACGTGAGGCAGGGCAGAGGTGGCTGCTGGGCACCTGTGGGGTGGTAAAGTTCTTTGGCTCTGTGGAAGACCTCCACCAGAGGGGATTTTTGAGGCTGTTGGGTGTTTCAAGCAGCCAGCCTGCCATGTGGACTGGTGATCCTGCCCGGCTTGGCCATGGGTTGAAGAGGGAAATTCTGGGATGGGGATGGGGGGATGCCACCTTCCTCTGACCTGAGAAGTAAGCCTGATGTCTCTAGTGGGAGCCCACCACAAAGCTACTCAGGACTGGAGACTTCCCACCGGTCTTGGCTCTGGGTTTCTTTAACATGATATTTCTGCAGGAGGAGGCAGAGGGGGAGGTAACATCTTCTGAAAATTCTTCTCTTTATTCATACACTAGGAGGTTGGTTTGTTTGGGATTTTTTTGAGCACTCCATTAGCAGGTAATTACAAAGAGTAGTAACTGAGCAACAAAGGATAATGACACAAAGAGAAATGAGTTCTAGAGGCACCAACTGCTTCATAAACTCACGAAATTAATGAAATTCTGCTTTCGGCTCCCTGTTGTAATCATACTGTATTCTTAACACATGAATATACAACTTGAGAAACAACTTCCTTTAAGAGGTTTGTTTTTTCCCCTTGCCAGAATGCATTTTGGTTTTTGTGCTGGGCTAAAGTTGCTGACAAATTAAACCATGCCTTCAGCTAGCTTAATTTTTGCCCCCAAATTATTATTATTTTTTAATTGCAAAATGTCAGGATGCTTAAATTTCTTCAGTGATTCAGTAAACAAGGACACCACTTCTTCCATTAAGGTCTTGGGATAGCTATTTAATATTGCTTATACATGTATAAGAAAATCAGTTTGTCTGAGCTAAGGTGCCATTTCACAGTGAAGCTCATTTTTCCTTGCACTGACCTTGCCCTATGATTATTTCTCTCCCATTCTGTCACAGGCGATTGCTCCAGACATCTTTTCTATGCTTTGAAAATCTTGCAAAAATTCATTTCATTATTAGTCTTAATATTACTCCTTGATGCTTTAGCAGATCCCTCACTTGCTGACAGGTCTGGTGGGTCTTTTTGGGGCCACAGTACTGATCTTCCAACTTACTTCCTCTGGCACCAATTTTCTTTTAAGTGTGAGCTCTTTTGCACTGCACACAGCCTGACCCAGTGTGCCTGTTCAGTAGTTGCACTCAGTTTGCTTGAAGAACAGCAGGAACTAATCCTGAAGTTAAAGGCTGGGTGGAAAGGCTGGTGGAGGCTGCATTTATGTGTATGAAAATCTTGCAGTTGGAGTCCAAGCCCCGTAAGGGAAATGTGTACAGAGAATGACATTCGCTTTGCATCCTAACATGGCAGAGCGATGTCATCCCACTGTCAACTGCTGAAGCTGATTTCATTTGAAGTCAGCAGAACTGTAGAAATGCTTTTATACTGCTGCTTTGATATTTTCATATCATCTTAAAAAGCTTCATATACTGACTCTTGGAGGTTTCTTTTTCTCTAGAATGTAATGAAATGAAATAATTCACTGTGATACGTAAAAAGAAAGCAGGAATATCTTAAAGAGTAGGTTAGCCCCTTTGAATACTCTCTATCTGCTTTTAAAACTTATGTACCCATACATAATTAAATAAAAATTATAAATATGTGTAAACTGACATCACCCAAGCTCAGCAAGGAAGTTTTGACTTTCTGTGCTAGCCTTTGTTCTTGCCAACATGACTGACTGCTCAGAAAAAGTAATTATTTTGCACCGGTACCTGAAATGCATCTGTGAATAGAGCCCCTAGTCTCCTGTTAGCAGAGCAGCTTTTTATCTCTTGGGTCCTGCTGCTTCTCTAAATATTTCTCTTTAATCTGAAGAACTTGTTTTTCTAGAGGAAGAGATTTCTGGGGAAGGATCCAGGAGTTACCAGCGCTCAGCTGGACTCGGATCTCTTGCAGTGTGCAGGATCAGCAGCAGTGGATGAGGAGCTTTCTGATGCTGTGAATTAAGGTGGGAGGAAAAGATTACGAAGCCTTCCCTTACCCCAGTCCTTGAGCAACAACACTTCTCATTCTGCACCATCCCAGGAGGTGGTGGGATGTGGTCCAGTGGCTCTCCTTCCGCTCCTGTTGTAAAAGCTCACCAAGAAGCAGTTTGCTAAAATAAGTATGGTTTCTCTGAAAAACCCGACATATTGTTAGAAATAATACTATTTTAAAGCATCAGCCGCCTTCATTGTTGCTTTGTTGTTTCCTTTCCCTCCCACCCTACAGCCAAAAGGTGAATATGATCTTAAACATGAGCACTGTTTTTCTTCAGCAGCACCTGTGACTTTGGTCTGCTTATTTGGATTTTTGCATGGCACCAGTTGCTGAGGTTTTGGTGTGCCTTATCAATGTATGAAATGAAATTCAAGGTTTTGGCTTGGACATGCGAATGGCCTGAGATCTAATTACCAGAGAGACTGCTTTTTTCCCCCCTCTGTGATGCTGCTGCTCTGGGAACTAGCAGAGATGATCAAGCGACTGCCCTTTCCACAGATGAGAAGTCTTCCAGCTGTTTGTCATCTTCCCCACCGAGTTTTATAACCTTCCCGGTGAGCTTCAAAGTCTTATCCTTCCCCAGGGCCCTGCAGAGGGGGATGGATGGCTGTTGGCTTCACTGGGCTTCAGGTCAGGAACCATACCCAGAGTCGTCTTCCCAAGCACCCTAGTCTTCCATGGTGGTGAAAGCCACAAAGCTTTGTTGTGATGCAAAAGGTGTATTGACGGAGTCTGCATGAAATGTTGCATGTGCAGGGTTTAAAGCCTGAGAGTCTCGTGTACGGTGTCTAAAGCAGGAAAGAGGTAGAGGTGGTTAATGTGTGCACCTGAACGTAGGAAGTGTACGCACATACCTGTGCTGATGCCTTCCTCCGAACATCCTGCAAAGTGCGGGGGATGCATCAGAGTTGTATAAATATACAAGTTTGGGAAGATAGATCCTTGGGTAAGAAAGTTTCTCTATTAAGGGGAAAGAGAAAAGATGGGTGGAAGATAGTCCATGCCCACCCCAGCTCTGCTCTAGCTCTTCCAGGTGGCCGAGCTTTAGTGAGCCGTGGGGGCTGGCCTGTTTGCGGAAAGGTAAATCCTGGCACACATGTGGGTATAGAATGAGTGCTCTTTTATCAGCAGAAGCGATGCAGCCAGCAGCTTGTGCATTGTAACAGCTCAAGCTCTGATCCACCTCCATGGCTGTCAATGCTGGGGCTCTTGTGGCACGTGCAAGTCACCCCACCAGGGTACCAAACACGGAGCACCCCATGAACCTGCTGACATCAACACTTTCTTAGGAAAGAGGCTTGGGGCAGAAAAAGTGCCCATGAACCCTCACTTTGCAGCAGTATCAGCAGCTCTCCCTCGTTGGGTACAGGCATGCGAGTAAAAGCCTAGTGAGCAGGAGGGCACGACGGGACTGCCGGCTGCTGTGCGGGGGACGGGAGATTGTGCAGCTGGAAGGGAGGACACCGTAACGCAGAGGGAAGGGATGGAGGTGGGTTATGGCACTAAACCACACAGAGCTCAAATTCTCAAGTGCAAGCTTGGCTGTAGCAAAGATGTATCTTAATCTTTGTCCAATACTTGAGCCCACCCAGAACCGACTCTTTCATGAGGTTTGAAAATGTTCCACGGCTTTATTATGAATAAAAAAACCCCACGCTGTTCTGCTCAAACACACCCTCTTCTTACAGGACATATATGCTATTAATCTATGCTGATGGGGGAAAATATTTGTCTATTTTGCTTTGAAAACAAGTGCTGAGATAGTTTGATAGAGGTCCTTTTTGTAGCTGTGACTTCCCCACCAAAACCTGAAATTGTTATAAACTTTCTGGGAGAATCTTTTCTGAAAAGCCTCCCATCTATATTTTCTTTTCCATGCCCTCCCCAAAGCAAAGCCACACAGCCTTGGTTTGCTTTGCTAGGTTTTAGCTCAGCTTTTGAATTTTTATGGCATTTACATGCCTTCTACACTTGTGTGTTTCATTCACACAGCTTAACAGCCCTGAGAAGGGATGGAGGGGTATGTCCGTCCGCTGTTCAGCTACTGAATGCATGAACAGTCCCTTGCTATCTGGTGTGTAGGTTGGAAAACATGCAATCTACCATGCTTTGCGTAGCTAAATCCTTCTCTGTTTCTGTTCCTCGAATTTATAACACAGCTTGCTCCTGAGAAGAAAATTTATGTCAGAGGAAAGGGCAATAGGGTAGGACAGCATCCTGCCAAAGCTGCCTGGCTTGTGTCAACTGCAGGTCTGAAGAGCATCCTGTGCAGCCAAACCCTGTTGAAAAGTTTGCCAGAGCTTGTGACATGGTTGCTAAAGAGAATAAGGAACAATCCTGACTAAAACCCAGGAACTGGTGATGTTAAAGTGCAAGTGGTGCAAAAGAGAGAAACATTTGCTCTCTAGTTTCTAAAGGTGAGGCTTGCTTCCATGGCTCTGCCCCTCAAGGCTAACCACATCTCTTCCCCCAACAGATTCTGGGAGTCTCAAGCCTAGCTACTGGGGCAATATTTTACATATTTATTTATCTACCCAAGGTTGTCTTCTAGATTTTACTGTCTCGGAAATAATTTGGTCTCACGGTTTCTTTATTGTAACAGTACCAGACTATCTCTCTCTTTTGTGCTGCCTTTCCAAGATCCTCAGACAAAGGCTCCAGGAAAAAGAACTGGGCTTCAGAGGTTTATGCAGACCCTGTAAGCACCATGTGCTGACTGCAAGACTCACAAGATTGGCTTTTTCTAACAGGTAGGCTTTTCTCTGCTCTGCTGACCAGTTGTAGTTGGTGTCTCCTGCACTAGAGAAAAAAAAAAGTAAGACATCTATGTCAATAAAATGCCCTGACAGGAATTCTTCCATTGCTGCCTGCAACGGAAGTGGCACTGGCAAAAATCACAGCCAGATTGGAATACATGTACAGGATTGTGTCAGCCTGGGTTGGATCCACCTTGGCCCCGTTCTCAGGGGATGCAAGTACCGTAGCAGCTCAGCTGAATTTGGTGGAGCAAATATTTAGAAATAGAGTTGCTTTAAGTTCTCTGAGGTCCTGCTAAATCTTGTGTTGCAAAGGTTTGCTGTTTTCCAGAAACCTGAATGACTTTAAGGCTCCCAAGAGCTCTCTCGCCTCTTCTGCAGGCAGAGATGCCCATGGAATTTCTGCCAAGAACAACTTTTCCTACCTCCAGTACGTGAGCAGCAGAGAGGAGAGGGCACCTGGAGCACCGGTGCTCCTGCCTCTGGCTGAGGTACCAGCAGGGTTGTGCTCATTTATCTCTGACTTAGTGCACATTAAAGCAATGAAGGGGAATATCTGAGGCTCTTGTAGCTGGCCCCTGTTTGCCTTTTAGACAAATACCAGGTTCAAGGGGGGGTAAACCCTCCTTTCGTCATCGGCAGCACCCCATTTCCTGCATAACCCAATTCCTACGTGTCCCCTGTTGGGGCTCATCAATCCAGGCTTTGCTCAGCAGGAAGAAGGAGCATATGTATAATTGCTTGTGGGTGCTTAGAGCCAGCACTGCTGCGGAGGCCGGCTCCTCGCGGCGGGTCGGGCAGGGCTCGGCAGTTCGTGTTACTGAATATGGTTGAAGTCTCCGGTTAAGGCTGTGGCTGTGATGCAGGGAGATTCCACATTTTCACTCTTTGGGGAGGACGGCCGAGTGGGTAGCATCCTGGGCTCTGTAAAGCAAAAAGATTCAGTTTATTTTTCTTTCTACTTATATGTGGTTCATTTTCCAGAAGGCATTTCTGCTTCTCTCCTGCAGCACTGCAGTAATTACTAAGAGCCAGTGCCTTGACTGCTCTGCTCCCGTGGTCCCAAAGGCTTAGCAGTTCACAGTAGGGTGATTCGGTGTTTAGCCGCAAACACAGAAGCTGTGAGTAAAAGAGAGCAAGAGAATGAGCTCTTTCGGCTACCACAAATCTTGGTGATTACTGAACAGTGAACTAGTACTGAAGCAGCAAGTTTCAGGGTTCCCCAGAGCTCAGAAGAACCTTTGGTATGTGTCATGGCCATGTTCATGCAAGTATTGCAGTTTGTTGCAATCCTATGCAAAAATACGTGGCTGTGCCTAAGTATTGTAGTGCCATTTCTAAATGTTAGCATTGCTTAAATTCTGGCGAACATGCGACTTAGCGATTGTAAGTCTTCAAAATGACGTGCAAGAAAATAAAGAACAGCAGACAATTTGCTGTCTTTTGTGCAGGGGAGGTGGGAGAGCAGCTGAATATGTTGTCCTGCTTCCCCACGTGATCTAGCTCAGAGCTGAGACATGTCCCTACAACCCACTGCTTCCACAAGAGAGGAAAACATCTGACCGGAGAGATTCCTGATCCTGTACGTGTGGCCCAGCCCAGATGCCCTTCGTGACTGTGGGGTCCAACCAAGGGCAGTGCAGGGGTCCCCGTCCACAGCAGTCAGGGCAGTGCCCACCCTCGGCACATACTAAGTGCCATTGCAATTGCATGTGGCTGCACCTCGGTTTTGTGATGTGGGAGTGTGAATGGGCTGCTCCAAAGAGTGCTAATGTGTGGGTTAAAGCCTCCCTACAACATTGACCCCTACCTCTATCTCCCAGGTAAATTGGTGCTTGGTCCCTCACGTAGGAACGCCATGGTCAGTCTGACATCTGCTTGCCGTGTCCCCAGGCTTTATTATAACACCATAACCCAATGGCCTGTGGGGCTAGAAACAGTTCATAACTGTTTTGTACCTTGTGTTGCTTGCACCTGTGCAGACTGGATTTAAAAGGCTGACAGAGGCACCCTGTGCATGCCCGCTGTGCACCCTCTGTCCCTGTGAATGGCTGCACAGTCCGAATAACTCTGGTGGAGAATTGGGCCTGGTTCGGGTTTGAGTCTGTTACATAAATTCCATGACTTATCCCAGCACAAGAGAAGAAGTTATGCCCAGATTTGGCTAGATTTAGCCACTAGATCTGGAGATGGAGTAAGACCTTTCAAACCCCAAGCAATCTATCCCAGCCCCTCCTACCTCCCATTGTAAGTAAAAATGTTGATTCCGTATGCCGATAAATCTTCTTCATATCTGGGATATCTTTTGGCTGCATCTCTCCCTCCGCTGGAAATAACGCATCCCCCATCCCCCCCGTCCTCTCTGCCCCACTCAAATTCTTCAGCTGCAGCAGGGCAAGCAGCCAACTCCTTTTCTGAGCATCTCTTGTCTGAGGCTCCATCCAGATGCTTCGGGAGGGAGGCCTGATCAAAGCAGACAGTGCTGCGATTGAGCCTGTTCGCAGGGAGCTGTGAAATGGTCCTGTACTCCCCGGAAAATGCTGCAGTTCTCTGTCAGGCTGCTTTGATGAGGCCGGGCTGAGCTGCCCGGACAACCTCAGCAATGATGCGGTCCTCCCCCGCATCCAGGACGGTACGAAGGACAGAAAGAGATAGAGAAAAACATTTGGTTGGCAACATGAATGGTGGAAAGGATTTCATTTCTCTGTGGCAATGCTGATTTCTGAATCCTTTCTGTGATAGTATTTACTCATTTTCCTCTTTTCTTCTTTTTTAACTACAGCAAGTTGATGACCTTACTCAGCATTTCCTTGGCTGAATGATACATATAATTTGATGATGAATACGGCAGCAATAGCAATTATGAACTCTACAAGAGAAGTTGTGTTTACAATGGAAAGTTTTGCCAGCTTGTGTTTAGTAAAGGTTATATTTACCACGAAACGCCACAGTATATATCGCAGCCTATAAACTCTTGAGCATTTTGAACTGTTACCCGTACAGAGTGCTGACATTTTTCTGAAAGGCTTTAATATAAAACTGTTCAGCAATCTGAAGTAAGATGCACTTGTCCACACCGTAACCCATACATGCAGCATTTAGAGTCATACTTTTCTTTCTGCTATATGTCTCATCATATACAATCGCTGCTACACTCAATTTTATTTCAGACAGCTTTAACAGTGCACGTGAAGTGAGTCTGACAGTAGGCTTACAAGAAGCTCCCCATCCCCAAAACTGCATTATCACAAGTAGCTTAAAATGCTCACATTCTTAGCAGGGTGAGCAGAGGCACCTCAGAGAGCTTGAAGTCCAATTGCAGGACTGCTCGAGCTGCCGGAGCCAGACCTGGTGGCTGGTGCTGTTTAGGATGGGCAGGGGCATTTTGCTGTTTGGATAGTCCCCATAACACAAGGAGGCTATCGTTAGGCATCTCTACTGCCCCTGCTACTGTTTCGGATAGAAAAGTGGCTTCATGCTCCAGGACTGCAAACCTGGCTTCCTGGAAAAATACTGGATTAACGCACAAGCGCCCAAGTCATTGACAGTGACAGATTCTTGATGGGAATCCAAAATTACAGATGCTTTCTCAGATCTTGCTAAACTGTTTCTCCACCTAATGAGCAAGCACTGACAGTCCCGTTTCAGCATGTCTGACGTGTGACAGTGCAGTGGGTAAGCAGCTAAAATCCCAGCTTCTTACCATGACCCCATGTGGGCTACGTGACTGTTCTAGGCCTGCCAAGTGTGATGGGAAACTGGGTGAACACGCTCCATCAGGAGAGCTCAACACAGAAAAAAAAAAGTGCCAAAATAATCCAAAAGTTGTAAATCCTCATTTTTCTGCGTGACTTGGTGAAAATTCACATTAGTTCCTCTTCTGTCTCAGCAAAATTACTCATGCCTCCTAATTTGGGCTGGAGGTGTTCCAGATAAGGTGTTTGAGTGTCCTGTTTACCTGGTCATGATTTATCCTCATGTCACATTGGTGACCCAAAGGTGGAGTTATCGTAAAACATTAAGTGTTTTTCCTCATAATTTAGAAAAAAAAGTGGGAAAAATAATTTCAAATTTTTCATCAAAAATGAAAAAGAAATTCAAGACCCAACTGCGATTATTTTCCTTTCCTTCCAGCTTTCTGTTATGAAACACATTTACTATTTGTGAACTGCACTGGTAAAGGGCAAGTCATGTAATTCCCGGAGAAGGATGATCTCAGGATATGAAAGACTCTAAAGTGAATCCAGATGAAAAATGAGAATTTGTGGGATTTGCTTTTATATTTCTCTCCAACTTGCCAGTGCTTGTGGCATATGCCTAGGTGCTGCTTGTGCCTGTGCGTTTTCTGAACTGGGGGCCACGGCAGAAGCAGCAAACGTGCAACAGAAACCTTGCCTAAGCATATAGGCGATTACATGACATATTAGAAATTTTAAGGCAGATTTTGAGCCTTATGTCCGGTGTTTTCTTCCTCTGTGTTTTTTTTAAATATTACCACAACTGTGATTAAAAATACCAGGGTCACAAATGACGATCTGCCAGGACCTCTCCTACTTCTAACACTTCTGCTCACTTTGCATTTTGTTAAGCATTGGGAATTGCACTGCTGCCTCTCTGAGTGAGGAACTTTGCTGATATATTGGAATGTTTTGTGTGCATGTGGGATGGATATCGTTGAAGATGAGATAATATACCATAGCAGGTCTCTTGACTTAAAACTGGTCTCCAGGTAACTTTGAAGAACCAATGGGCTACACTGCTATCCCTCTTGTTGCTGGAAGTGCTGGGTCTTGAGAAAGTTGGAACATTCCTACATTCCAAATATTAACACAGTTCTATTCTTTCATGTAACTTCACATTGAAGTGACAAGTTTGGAGATGATAAAGTAGTTATGAATTTTGATATAATCTCCTTCACATTATCTATGGTTCTCCAGCCTTCTATCAGCTGCAGAGTAAGTGCAGGTGCTACCACTTTTTAGCCACCCAAGACCATCTCATAGCAACACACACCGCCGTAACCCCACAGACCAGTTATGGTGTTTCTTTCGACGTGGTATTTCCACAGATCTCTCTGTCAGGCTCAGAGGGCAGCAGGACCCTTTGCCCTCCAGCTTTAAGCTACCACACTCAAATTACGCTTGACCTGCGTTCTTTATATCACATCCCTACAAAGTGGCAGTTTGATTTTTGACTAGTGGTGTTAATTTTAGATATTGGCTGCATTGGATGTTTCCTCCTCTGCCTGTTGCCTTCACAGATATCACAGGAAAGTAGAGTTTTCCTTACCTTGTATTGATTGACTCAAGGGGTGACAGGACCTTTGCTGCAGGATGAAACATGCTCTGCCTTGAAATTTGTGCGATTCTCCTTTATATGTATTAATGTTTTGGGTTGTGGGTTTGGGTTTTTTCTTTATTTGTGTAATACTTCAGACATATTTATTTTTACAGGTGTTGGACAATTTATTTTTCTTACCTTTTTTCCCCCTCACCTGTTTTTTATGATCTTTGTCCTTTCAGGTATTTATATCCCCACCCAGAAAAGCACCAAAGTCCATGTGCACATCACTTTCTGCTCAGGAAGGTTCTCAAATGTAGCAGGCAGGTGCCTGGTTCCTGCTGAGGTCTCAGTCACTTACTGACATGCTTAAGCTTTTGGTTTTGTCTATGCTCTTAAACAGTAACTTTATTTAATTTTCTCTGAGAGAATGCCCCTTTCATTAATAAATTGTTTTATTTGGTAGATGCAACCACATACCCTTTGGTGGATGATGAAGTGGCTGGTGAGATCCGAAACTTCTTGCTCTGCTTTACTGCTTTTGTCAGTACTAAGTAAATGCAAAAGCCAGGCTTGGTCACCCAGCCAGGTGCTCGGTGTGGAGGGGAACAGGCAGATAGTTCACATCTGTACAGCTCAGCTCTTCTCCCACCAAAGCAGGGTGGTTGGGTCCCTGCTGCTTATTGTGGTCATCCCTAGCTCACTGCAGTTTCCAGAATGATGCTGGAAAGTTGCCTCGGGGAGGCTTGGATGGGTTGGGTCCTGTTATCACATCCACACTGGAGCAAGGGATTGCAAGGGTGGTGCATGGCCCTCCAGCTAGCAGTGTTTGGTACCCGGCTTGGAGGAAAGTTTGGATTCTGGATCCCAAGGCAGGTTGTTCAACATTCAGAACAAGACAGTTGTGGTTTTAAAAGACTTTTAAAAAATCCAGCTCTGAATTTTGTAGCTCTCAGTTAACTTTGTTAGAGTATTATTACATGAGTAAAACACTGCACTCACGCTGAGCAAAATCTAATTAGAAGCATTAGAAGATTTTGTATAAGCATTACAAAAAAGAGATCAGTGAGGATAAATTTACCATTATTGTGTTCCCATGCTAGTTTCACAGTCCTATTCATCCTGCTCTTGCCTTCTCAGACAGCAGTTCAGCATAGCTAGGAGCCTCTGCAGCTTGACTAAGCTTACTTGGCCCACCCTGTCTAAGGCATGAGTGCGGTAGTGCACAGGAGGCAGGCATGCTACCGCACGCCTGCGGAGAGATAAGGCTCCTGTTGTGCAAAAGGAAGCAAATAACAACTTGCTTCTGAGCGTAAACTGGAGCAGCTGTGGACGGCCGCGGCTGCCTAGCCAGTTTAACTGGTTACGTACAGCGGGTCCGTGTGGGAGCATTCAGCATGAAATCCCATGCCGGACTTTCTTAGTAGGCTTTAGGTGCTGGTGTTTGGGAGCTGGGGGGAAGAGGAGGTAGGATCCAGAGGCAAAGCTGGAAGTACACCAGGCAAAATAGAAGTGAGGCGGAGATTAGCTTTTTCCTTCTGAGTGTGATTTAACATTAGAGTTCAAGAAAACCGTTCATAGAATCATAGAATTGCCTAGGTTGGAAAAGACCCTTAAGATCATTGAGACCAACCTTTAACCTAACCCTGCCATCCCACCACTAAACCATATCCCTAAGCACCTCATCTATCCTTCTTTTAAATACCTCCAGGGATGGGGATTCGACCACCTCCCCGGGCAGCCCATTCCAGAGCCTGACCACCCTTTCTGTGAAGAAGTTTTTCCTAATGTCTAGCCTAAACCTGCCCTGGTGCAACTTCAGACCATCCCCCCTTGTCCTATCATCTGTTACCAGGGAGAAGAGGCCGACCCCCACCTCACTACAGCCTCCTTTCAGGTAGGTGTAGAGGGCGATAAGGTCTCCCCTCAGGCTCCTCTTCTCCAGACTACACAACCCCAGTTCCCTCAGCCGCTCCTCGTAAGACTTGTGCTCCAGACCCCTCACCAGCTTTGTGGCTCTCCTCTGGACATGTTCCAGCAACATGCAACATCTTTCTTGTAGTGAGGGGCCCAAAACTGAACACAGTATTCAAGGTGCAGCCTTCACGCCATGTTTCGAGTGACTGATCTGGCTGCTTCACCTCGGTTGAGGGTGAGGGTGCCATCCTGCACACCGGGGCTTCAGCTGCCTGGGCTGCAGAGTGAAGCAGGGGCAGACCTGCATGGGGAGGGAGGGAGAGGGGCTCAGCTATGGTGTCGCTGCCAGTATCTGTTTCTCTCTGTACTTCATCCAAAAAATCTCATTTATCTGAAGATACGGATGTTGTCCAAGTGGTATAAATGGTTAGCTTTCAGCACATGAATAATGTGCAGAAGACTGCTTACGAGACGGCAAAATGCAGGGTCTGGAGGTGGCTGTGGAGAGTGTGGCATTGCAGGGTGACACTGGTCTTTCCCTGTCCCCTGACATGGTCGTTGGGGGTTGCGAATGGAGGGCTACAGGCGCTTGCTCTTCTCCGCCTGACAGCTATGACCCGGGATGCTGCCAAATGGTGGCTTTGAATGGTCCTTTTCTCAGTACATGGCGTCCATCAGTAAGAAACCAGGGTGCTCATTGCTTGGTATGTACACTGATCCTGGTGTTGTTGCGGTGTTCGTGTTCACACTTACCACTGCCTGACAGAGAAAAAATGGAAATAAATCCCACATATTTTATTTGAAATCTGTGAACCACTAAATGACATCTGATGTTCTGGGCTATTTGTCCAGTAGGATGCAAAAGAGACCTGTCATCTCTGGCCTCTTTAAAATCACTGAGAGCTTTTGTAGGGAGGCGAGGGGGCAGGATGGGGCGAGAGGGTGCCTGGAGGGTGGCTGGGTGGCTCAGTAAGCACTTCTCTCCCACAACGGCATAGAAACAGCAGCTCTGCCTCCCTTTGGAGGGGATGGCATTTCTATGCTTGCCAGCTCCAGGCTTTGGCTTTTACGGCTGCCACCTGTGCCGTGGGAGGGTGCGAGGAGCAGGGGACGAGTAAGGAGTTTGTGCCATCTCTCTGAGAGCTGCAGAGCAGGGCAGAGGGTGAGGAGCTGCTCCGAGCCCCCGAGGGCCAGGAGCAGAGGGCTGGCACGCCTGGTCTGCAGGTCAGCAGGGTGAGAACTGAGGTGTCCTCTCACTACGATACCTGCACAGCATCTCACCCGGCAGAAGGACTCATACTGAAGTATCTTGCTGTGGGAAGGCAGGACCTCGCTGCAGGCACCTGCTGGGTGTTTGCAAATAGGTGCTCCTTACAGGGAGTGACTTTTTTGAAAGCTGCTTATCCCCCCACCCCGTTGACCCAGATTTGATCCACTGACCAGTGAGGGGGATCAAAGAGGAGAAGCAGGAGCTCAAGGGGGAAATGCAGGCATCTTTTCCTATGAACAACAATTTAATGCATGAAAAACCAGCTGATAACCCTTTTCCCGTGGCACTGGGGAAAGCTTCTCTCGTGACCTTCTTGCTGACCCCTTCTACGTAAAAACTTCTTCCTCCTGCACTATATTAAACAACGCGTATTTAACCAAGCCTTGCTAATGTCTGTAGGTGGACCAAGGGCAGAGATTTTTCCAGAAGAAGTGGGAAACCCTTTCTAACCTGACTATTGCTCGTGTGAGGTGCAAGCCGCCTCGGGGAGGGGGGAGGCAGGAGGGCGTGAGCAGCAGCAGCAATATGCTCTTTAGCAGGTGTCGGGGAGAGCAGGATCTAATGAGAATCATAGAAACACTTGAAAGCTTTTTAACTCCATACAGGATTTGCAGGAGCTGTTGATAGGAAACAGTAGTGACCCAACTGACAGTTAAAGAGATGAAAGGAAGCCCTTCGGATTAAATAAGATTTAGGAAATAAAAGGATTAGGGCTGGACAAAAGCTAGATTTAGGGGTTTATTTAACCAGTGCAGCGTGGCATGATGGGATGTGGGGCATCAGAAAGGAGATGAAAGACGAAATAAAAAGACAAATGCGGGAGGTAGTAGGGAGGCAAAGAATCAGCACAACATCTCCAAAAACCCTTCACAAATCTTCTTATAATTGAAAATGGCACAGAAAAAGTAGTTTTCATTAGCAAGCCTGGCTTCTTTACATAGTAACAAGAAGAGTTACAATGAAGAGAAATCTTCTGTGGTGCTGCTGTCAGCTCAAATCCCTGCCACAGGAAAGAAGAGCCTACGTTGTCAGCCTACTTGCACTTATAGATTAGATGTCTGATGAGGTAAAATCAGCTTTATGTAAAACTGTTACTCTGTTAGATTCATAATGCATTGTGCTTTCAAGCAGGGGCTGCTGAAAGACCATTCTTGTTTAAGAGGCCTCCATTTGGAGGTCTCTAGTGGAGTTGTGATAGCCACACAAATTAGGGGCATGCATGTGTTGGTGGAGCCATGAGCATAGAATCCCTCCAGGGAGCATCTGTTGCAGGAATATTTCATCTTGTAGCTGAAAATACAGGACTGACAGGTTTCCAGAGCTCAGCTTCCCAACTTCTGGCTAAATCACCTATAGGTGACCGGTTGTACTAGTAGGGGGATATAGAAAAAAGATGATACAGTAAAGAATTTGAGTTGAACGGATCAGTTGTTCACTTAGTGACTCTTCCAAAATCCACTGAGGACAGCAGAATGGCTACCAGGGGGTTTGGCTCAGACCTTAAGACAGCGTAGACAGGTAATTGTGGATGCTCTTGGCTTCTAGCAAGTGGCATGTGGAGAAAACACCACCTCCTCTGTTCTGAAGGTGCTGTTACTGCAAATCTCCAGGACTGTTATAAACCTCTCTAGTGTGATAGAGGCTATCGGAAGAAGAACAAATGCACTTCTTTTCCTCCCTTCATGTCTCCAAAGTGAGATTGGATTATTTTTTTTTTTTGTCTAGGTACAAAAGAAAATGTATTTTGTGGTCTCATTTTACAAACAGGAAGGTTTTTTACATTCATAGGTTGTTACGACTGGACTAGGAAGGTTTATAATGCTTGGAGAATGTTCAAATTAAAGTAATCCAAATTTCTTCTCCCAGAGTTTCTGGAAATACATTAGCATAGAAATGCTTCTTCAGATAATATTTTCTTTTCACTTGTTCTGTTATCATATAGGAATGCTAACAGGGTTAGCAAATAGCTAATCAGGTTAACAAAAAACCTTAAAAATTTAGGAAGTGCCTTTATTTAAGTTTCTTGGGAACCTTTTATATGGTACTTTGTGGTTTGGTCCCTAGGATGGCCCAGAGTAGATTTTTCACTGAACTCTGGACTTAATAAGAAATCTAGATATAAATAATAGATTTAAATTTTACTTTTGATCGCTCTGTATCTTTTATACTGCCCTTTGTAAAGAGATGAGTGTTCCAGTTGGTTGGCTTTAGATGAAAATGGAAGCTTGACTGAAAATTTACAAAGAGTGCCTAAGAGACATTTAATTTGTTCAGTAAAATAGCATTCGATATACTCACTAAATTAGAAAATCTTAATATTTTTTTTTCATTTAAATTATCCCTTTAATTTATTTTATTATTGGTTTCGTCCAGTCGAATGAAAGCAGTTAAAACCTGTTTTTCTTAATAAGCTGGTCACCACATTATTAATACAGAAGTAATATGGTCCCTACGCAGACATGATTTTCAAAGGTACTTAGATGTCTGCTTGGGTTTTCCCAAACACCTCGCTGGATGAAGTGTCTAATAACTCATGATGTCAGGGAGCACAAGTCAGCATCTGTAAGTGCTTAGGTACCCTTGAAATTGGGGTTTTCAAAGTTTGCTTTAAATAACTTGCCTGCAGCCCTGGACTCCTTGACTGTGTCTTCCCACTTCCAAGCAAATGCAGTCAAGTCCAAGGGGCAGAAGCGTCACTCTTGCAGCATAAGTCCCTCCCTTTCCTCTGAGCTCCACAGCCTTGATCCTGCCATGGCCTTGCTTTTGAGGGCTTGAATTTACAGCCCAGACAAATGTCCTTTAGCAGCAGGCTTTGTTCATATGCCCTTCAGGAGGAGGGTGGGCTTGCTGGTTCAGCTGATTTGTTTTTCCCCCCTCTTTTTTAAAAATCACCATGTATACCCACCAAATCCTGTTGCAGGGCACCCAGGTGACACCCAGGAGATGCTTGTGGGCTTCCTTTTGCCCCCAGCCCTTCCTTTCCCAGCGCGGATAACTTGGCTAAATTTAAGCAGGTTGTTGTGAGCATAGTAAATGCCAGGAAATTCTGGTGCAGGTTATTTCAAATCTTCCCCTTTCAGAGTTTTACATCCTTCTTCCAGGGCATAGGGATGGTACTGCAGGTACCTGTCTATATAGAGAGATGCCTGTCTAATAGAGATCACTGGAACTTCACAAAGGCTAATTTTTCAGTGGATGCATTGGTTGCCACTGCGGTTTCTGTTTGTTTTTGAATCTGAAATCAATTATCTGTCAAGGGAAATGTTTTCTTGGATGAGCAACCTTTGGAAAATGTGTTTTAAAAAAGAGAAAATGAGGGTATGAATAAAGGGAAGTTTGGGGCATCATATTAAACAGTGCCACTATCCTGCCCATAGGTAGTACATGGATGATTGCTTTAACCATTATTTCAGAACATCCCGACACACTAATTTTTACATAAGTGCATGTTTATGGTAATTTATTCCAAACTTTGAAAACATTCCATCATTACTTTCTTTTAAAATTACACTTAATTTGAGTGTGCTGCTGCAGTGCCATCTTCTCTCATTTTTGTCTCCCTTTCAATTAGGGTGGAAGAAATGCTGAAATATTATTGCGGTGGACTCAAAATTCCTCAAAGAGAACATACCAGAGGTTTCAGGAGAACAGAAACCCCTTTTGTCTGGAGCCACGACAGAATACTTTTCTGTTGTCCAAATGTCTCCCTGGGGACTGTCTTCACACGTAAACAATTTCTGCTCACTAGCAGCAGGGGCTTACCTGGCAATTCCTGCTCTCCGTGTCCTCCTCCCAGCTCCCCTGACCCAACTGCTGCTGCAAATGTAAGCTCAAAGGAGCTCACGCCCCTCTCAGGCACTCTCCAATATCTTTCTTTCAGCCCCCAAAACAAAACTGGCAGAGCAAGCAACAGACTGGTCCATGCTGGTCACATATTATAAATAGCCACGAAATAAGATGGCTAAGGAAAATGTATGTGTTTTTTCTTGTCTCTGGTTTGTTCATTCTCTGAACACACTTTTTCTCCAAGGTGATATATGTGGTTTAAGCTTAGAAATCTTTTGATGTCAGCTTGGGAAACTATAGGGTATAAACTATATGACTTCAGACTTGATGATTTTAAAGGTCTTTTCCAACCTAAATGATTCTATGATTCTACAGTTCTATTCCTGCCTGGTTTTGTTAGTAGACATTATATATGAAAATTCTTTCTTTCTTTTTTATTTTTTTTTTTGTGTTCCGTCGTGGTAAGCAGCAGCGAGGTGGAATGCTGAAATCCCGGCTCAGATGGGCTGGCTCTCTATGTAAAGGCATCACATGCAGCTTGTTGAACTCAGACCCTCTCTTACATGAGGTCATTGTGTTGATTGTCTCAGGCCTTTGGTCAGCTTTGATGTGAGCTCCAATATTTCTATGATCTCAGCCTCGGGATAAGCTGGTGGCCCCGGACTCAGCAGTGGTTAAACATGAATATAAACAAAGTGGAGATTTGCTTTGTGCCAGACGAGGTCACTTTCAAGTGTACCCACAAACTCATAGAAAATTGATATCTTTGGTTTATTGCAAATATGTAATGGTACCAAAAGAAACAGTATTCCAGGCAAAATAATATTTAATGCTTACCAGCTCACATACCTTGACTCTGTGATTTGAGTCTGCGGAACAGATCAGACAGCGACTCTGTAAATACTGGTGGAAGGCTTTGCATGTATTGTCAGCTTCATTTCTTACAGATTAAAGGCTTTCTGCACTACCTATTTCAGCCCTTAATTTTACTTTTTTTTTTTTCCCTTGAGTAAGTCACTGAAGTCAACTTTATGGGGCATTAGATCATGGATCAAACGAGTGTATATAACTGGAGAGACACATTTACACATTTCTTTTTTTTTTTTTTTTTGTCCTTGTGGGTATTTATTTTGAAGGAAGTTACGTATAAGCTATGGGCATTTCTTAAATGACTGAAGCATTCAACTGCTGTGTTTTGGGGACCAGATGGTTTGTCTGCAGCTCCTGAAAGATGGTATCCTATGTTTTTTATTTTCAAGCCAAGGGAGAAGGAAAATGTAAACTTACATAAAAGATGGTGGCATGGAAGGGATTGCTTAAACGTTCCTAAATACTGTCATCAGTAAATTATACCAAATTGGGCACATCAGAGGGAGTATGGGAAGTTACTGTGGTGGTGGCAGAGGAAGGAAGAAGGATTTTTGTAAAGACAGAGAGACAGGCAAACTGCTTTAGTAGTCAACTTGAACAGTCAGCCCTATTCCTTGGCCTAAGTCTAAGCTGAACATAAAGCCATAACTTTTGGAAAGAGGCTTGGTCTACTTCTTCATGTCTCTGTGTGCTGTGGGGAGTTGAGCAGCACGTTCTAGCACTGCTTTGATGTTTAGCAATTGGGTTTAATTTTTAGCATTTAGTTAAGCTTCACAAAGTCATGAAGATTCCCTTTGGGACTGCAGTTGTTGAAGAGGAAACTTAGAAGGTGGGCTCAAGCTGAAACCTGCTGAAGCTTCTTCCCTCTGCATCCACCATAGGAGAAAAGACCTTTTGGGGAGCAATTCTTCCAAATGATAACGAAAAGCTATGAAACTGTCAGTGCAACCCCTGAAAAGCAAGACAGTTTTGAAACGGTAATGTGTTCACTGTAACAGGTAATGGGAACATTACATCTGGTCTTCTTCAGGATGAGTCACACACTTTTCCTCTTTTCTAATTCTGCAGAGACTTGGCACCTCTGTGTGATGAAATCCATATACTGGCTCTGGTTACAGGGCTGAGCAAAACACAGAGCAGATGAAGAGATACAGGTCAGTATGTGCATCTATAGATGTTTGCCAAGATGACACGGATCCAAAGGAATGTTTGAATATCATGCAGAAATTGTCATTCCTGAATATACATCCACTGAGATGACCCTAGAGAATACACACCTGGTTGTTACTTAACCAATTGCAGAAGAGATACCAGTTCAAGAGTCCTGAGACACTGGAAAATTTTCAGACAGGTCAATGCTGTTGCTAAAATATCCTGGGATCTGGGGTACAATGTGCTGTGTTTTTAATTTTGTTGGGAAAAAAAAAAAGACTCTGCCCTAAGAAAGAGGGCAGAAAATGTACAAAATTACTTCAGCTTTAGCATTGTGATGAACAGGCCATTTTGTGGTTTTTTCCACTTGCTTTTTTTTTTTTTTTAATCTTACATAAGCATTAGATAATTTTTAGAAGTGATTTCTGTAATGAATGATATTCCCTGCAACCAGCAGGCCCTTTATCTGGAAGATGATGCTTATGAAGAGAAACTCTCTCTGGTTTCTGAGGTTAACAGTGCAAGATTGTGCCCTCCGTACTGACTGACTTGAAACTGGGGGGGATAAAACTGCGTGTACCGAGCAAAAGTATTTCTACTCAGGTCCCTGGGAATATTCTACTTCCTAGGACCTGTTACGGTAAAAAAATATTTGATGTTTAGTCTAAATTTTGCCTTACTTATTGTCGTTATTATTTCTAGCTGTTGCTCTTTTACTATCCTAACTTGTTATTCTTCTGCTCGCTGTTTATTTCTAACAGATGCTTGTAGCCAGTTAACATATGTCCCCTCAGTCACTGCTTAGCTAAGCTGTACACACAGCAGTTGCTCCTTTCATTTTTTTCCCCCAGCTGAACCTCCTCTTCAGCTACTTAACATTTTCTTTGGTTTCTCATGGCTTCTAATATGTCTAAATTTTTCTGCAGAGCTGACTGAAGTATCCTGGGAGTGGCAATTTGTTTTTTAAAAAAAAAAAAAAAAAGAAAACAGAATCTTTTTTTAATTAAAGCTATTTATTATTTTCAGTGTTGTAGCTCATGGGGCCTCATTGTTCTGGAAGGCTGCAAAACAAAATGAGAGGCCATGTTCTACGGAGCTATTGCTTCTGCAAGGAACTTCTTCAAAAAGGAAAAAAACCCAACAAAACAAAACCAAGGACTTAACCCTACACACAGAATAGCCACCGCCAAAATTGTCTTGGTACCTGGTGGCATTTGACAACGGTTACAATACCTGTGTTTCTGTTCGGTTGTTTTCCCCATCCCCTCCACAGTCTTTGCTAAATGGGTTTTCCATGAATTAATTCAGTAATTGTAGGTACACTTGGGCTTTGCTCCACAGTTTATCTGTTACTTTGTTTTGTGTTGGGAGCTTCTGCTTCTGAGTTTAAAGCTTACAGTAGCTGGCAACTCCTTGTTAAAACCAGCTGACGATGAAGGCCGCTGCACTTGGGGTGCTGCATGGTGCCGAGGTGGATAGACCATTTCCAGACCAAGCAAGCTCTGGTCTCATGCCTGGAGACTTTCTTGGAAAACCCAAGGAAGATGTGGCACGGTGCAACCATGGGAAGAGCAGCCACCTTATCCCAGTGAGACCTGGAGCACTGGGAGGGCTCCTCTTCCTGCAGGTGGGGATGGGAACAATACCAGCAAGAGCTGCTTCCCTAAGCAGCTGGCGTCTGTCCTGTGGCACCGTGGGCAGTCACCCCTGTGGCCTGGGAAGTCTGCTGAGATGGAGCAGGCAGCGGGGCTGCAGTTCTTTGTGCAACCTTGGAAGCCATGCAAGCAGGCGTGGCTGGGTGAGCCTAACCGGGGACTGCGAAGAGTGCCCGTGCAAAGGGTGCCGTCAAGCCGAAGCCACGTGGGACTGACTGCAGTTTCTTCCTCTCATGGCTGTGTTCACATGTGGAAATGGTAACATGGAGATTTGAGTAAGACCAGACCATAGATGAAAGCAACAATCGGTCTTAAAGGGCCTTTAAAAGAAAGTATGAATACGTATCTAATGTAGGGGAAAACACTTACGTAGGTAAGACACTTTCCAAGAACAAATGAGGGATGATTTCTTCTGTCACTGATATCAGTTACACGTATGTGGATAAGCACCAGTCAGCAGTAGCCTTGCTGTAATCCACAGGGCCACTGGGGGAAGAAAACTCTTCGGTGACACTTCCAAGCAATCAGTTAAGCTTTGTTCTCCAAACGTACCTAGACGAAGGACTTGTGATCCCCCAACTGTAGGAATTGTGCAGTCTCCATGTATAACATAATTTTCCAAGAATTTAAACGCTGCTACTGAGCAGCTCCTGTTACCTGTAATTATTTCCTCTGATGGGAAGAGCGAGGTGGGCATTTGCACCCAAGTAGTGCTGCTATTTCAGCATTAAGTTGGGAAAGGCGCAGGAGAATACCGAGAAGCAAAGCTGCAATTTTCTCCAGCATTTTGCTGTCTCCCTTCATTGCATGTCTGGGAGAAGTAAACAAGATCTGATGCATTTATATTAAAAACAGTTTTGGCAAAGTTGGAATCTCTCAACTGCAGATGCTGGAGGTAGACATGATGCTTCACATTTCTGTTCTTACTGCATATGCTGGGCTCTGTCTGCCTTCAGTCCCAGTGCTGCTTCAGCCCTCTGATCATTAGGTTCATTTTGTTCAGCCTTCAGCAATGTGGCTCCCAGATGTGTTTTCCGGTATTTCGTTTATAACTGTGAGGAATCTACAGCATCCAGTCACCCCATGTCTGTCTTTTTTTTTTTTTTCCTGGCCTTGAAGTTCTTTGAACAGGACATTCCTATTAACATCAACAGTCAAAAAATGAAATAAAACCAAAAAACCCTGTCAGGTTTTCATTCTCACCAAGAAGATCTTTAAGGTAGAACTTCAACACATGCTTTTGTAGAAATATTTGCTGGCAAAACTTTAGGGTTTTTTGTTCACCACTACACTAAATCGGTTTTCAGCTGACATCTTACATTCATAAGCAGTGTGCCTTTCCAGCCTTAAGCTTTGTGAGTATTGGTATCAGTGTTGTAGCTATGACAATTTGGGGAGGTAAATGGTTTATTTTATTATACCAACTTATGAAGTTGAGAAAAAAAATGAGCTGGAGGAAAGCTTGAATGCCTGAAATCTTGTCTGTTTTCTCCAGCTATATGGACTTGAAAGATATTACTTCTCTTACAAACCTTGCCTTCATTGTAAGCATGTGGTTGGGTAATTATCTTCAACTATTGCTTGGATAAATGGTTTCTAAAGAATTTGGGCACACAAAGTAGGCTTTGCTAAATTGTCTAAAGATGATTTCGTGAAAGAAGTGATTTTCTCTCTAAGTTTATTTCACAAACTCATGAAAAATACTTTTTGCCATATGTATTTCTAGGCCACTTTTTAAAGCACACAGAATGATTTGTTCTTATAATTTGTCACACACATAGCAGAAAATGCAGACACTTGTTTTTGTCTAAGTCATTTTGAAAAGGTGTCACTATGTCTGGCTTCAAAGTGCCTGGTAAATCTAGACCAGAAAGGCAATGAATTCGAAATCTTAAATCATGCATCTCAGAGCACTGGGGAAAATGAAAAAGGGAGGCTGACTAAAAGATCAGAAAAACATAGCTCAAGCAGGACTGTGGGAGTCTGAGTTACTCGCTTTTTTAAATTGATTTTGTTTCACAGGATCTTCTTATACCTCCTGCTGCAAGGAGAAAATAGCTTCAGCACACTTTGCTTTTGCAGGCTTTGCGTTTGCAGACTCACCAGCCGGATCCTGAAGGAGGTTCATGAACTTCGCCGCAAGCAGCTAGCCTGATCTTGCCTGCACATAGTTTTAATTGCAGTTTCTAACAACTGGTTTGTACTCTAAAGCGTAGGGTATACCAGCTCTTCCAAAAGTCTTGCTGTTAATGATGATAACTTTGTGTATTTTCCATATCCATATCCCAGTATTTCCTCAGCCTCTCCAGCTTTTGGGACAGTGTGCTCCTCATTTTAATCCTGAGCTTTACGGAGAAGCCCTGTGTTTAGCTGCTTTGGCTATCTAGCTGTGTTTTATTGCAGTGACTGCAGTGTTCAGGACAGAATGAAGAAAGAACCATCCAGTCTTCTCAGAATATGCCATATTTTATATACTTCTATCAGAACCCAGATTACCCAGCACCTTTCTAAGGTTAGTGATTCCAGA
Source organism: Butorides virescens (assembly GCA_017310255.1). Classification (NCBI taxonomy): domain Eukaryota; kingdom Metazoa; phylum Chordata; class Aves; order Pelecaniformes; family Ardeidae; genus Butorides; species Butorides virescens. The sequence goes on along the minus strand of JADKXX010002950.1, from coordinate 484,955 downwards.
CTTTACAAACTTGCTTGACAGGAGAAGCTCTGCCTCTTGGCTAATCCTACCTCTACCCTGCAATGCCCTCACTGAGATAGTTATTCCTCCCCTTCGTTATGAAACCCAACATTTCCTTTGCTCTTGGCTGCCATTGAACAAGAGGCTTTTTCCAAGCTCCCTGCCATGTCTCACACTCTTTCTCCTTGAACTGAAATGGTTGTCAGGATCCTGTCAGGAATAAGACAAGGTTATATTTAATTTTTTTGCATTTCAAAAGGGTGCTTTTTTCTGTTTTACATTTCTTTTTACCATTGTGTTTCTGGTTTTCTTGACCTGATAGTCTGCTCTGGCCTGGACCAAGCCCTAAATAACCAAATCACCTGTCAGTGCTGGCTGGTTCCTTCCCCACCTTTTTACAGATATTACAAGATATGTATTAAGCAGTGCACCATTTCAAGGCTCTGGCTGATGACTGCTGCATGGAGAATTCATTACTTGATCCTATCCTTTGGTTTCTAGCCTGTTTCTGATCTAACAGCAATTTTCTGCCTTTCTCCCCATAAGTATGTAACTTTTGTATGGCTCCTTGAAAAGAGGAGGTTGTGTCTCCAGTGCATGCCGGGGCAGGACCCCAATCACCTTCAGGAGGGTAACTTTTTAGGTCCACCAGTATGACAACTGATACTCAGTGTTGTCTTCAAAAAGGCTGGAAATCCAGCAGTTGTGGTTTCAGACTTGCCCAGTGGTCAGCTGAAAAGCAGGTACAAAAGCTTGCTAAAAAAAAAAAAACCATCAAAAATTCAGTTTATGATTAAAAAACAATGCTGCACGAAGTATTGCATTTCCCTAGGAAATACTGAACCCCAATTCTGAAGCATTTTGTAGTTTAAAAGATTGGAATATGCATGAGGCATGAGCCTTATGAGCTTTTTAGTTCTGTAGCCTCATTATTCTGCCATATGGGTAACGTTAACCAGGCTGACTTAATCTTCTTTGAGGCAGCATAACAACCACTCTGGATCTAAGTATTTTCATTCTTATATTATTTTATTTAATTTTTTTTGTGTGTGAAAAGACTGAACTGTCTGTAGTGGGGAAAGGAAAGGAAAGGAGAGAGGGGTTTGTGTTTGGTTTTCTTTGACCAGCTTCTAGTTAAGCTTTCAAGTGCCGTTAAAATCTAATGTACTCTCCAAGGCCTTGTTCTGTGCATTATAATCTCTAATCATCTGTGCTACAGTTTTCACAGAAGTGCTAAAACCATTTTACCACCACTTCCCTGGCAAGACTATTCAGATAGCCTTTCAAAGAATGAAACTTTTCATGAACTACAAATCCAAGGCATTTGTGAGGCCTTTACAAAAACTTGGCATTTAAATGGCTGCATTAAGTCCAAGAGTAATTTTCAGATCTGCAGTATATAAAATCAGTCCTCTAGCTCCTTGTAAATATCAGCGCAGAAAGAGGACTGTGAAAGGTCAGTTGTCTATATCATAATTAGTGAAGAAAGTAAAGGGATATTAAGGGCCAGAAAGCAGGTTTGCAGAGGAGAAAAGTTCTCCACGCTTTTGTTTTTTCTTCCAGAATTGTATGCAAAATTGCCAGTTGCTATCTCTTACTACAAATTTGTATGTTTGCAGATATTAATGTTTTAATAAAGATATCCACTCTACAATAAAAAAAGACTTTAATTCAGGGCAAATGTGACTCCATGTAGAACAAAGGATGTTATTTTACCCGTTTTCTGTATCAAAATTTTCAAGTTCAAAATTTGCAAAGGAGAAAAGTGAAAAAAAGGAAGGCACAAACTTTTCCAAAGTGAAATGGTGTAAAATGGAAATTTCATAGTTTTTTCCCCCCATTTCCTCATGAGGAAGACCAGTACAATCAGACCTTAAAGAAGAAATACAAAGCTATATGGTTGGGGTTTTTTAAACCTTTTTAGAAGTGGCCTTAATTTTCAGGTTAGAACCTGATCTGGAGCTTTTGATGTTTTTCAACTCACTCCCATTCCCCCGCCCTTCTTTTAAATATGAAAAATAGAGATGGACTCCATTTCTGATTTCACTTGAGTGTGACGGAAGTCTTGAATAGCGTAACTCTACCTGGTGAAAATGAGTGTATATGAGACTGGAGCTAAGGCCTAACTGTTTTTATTGGCCAGGTAGATGGCATGGGAAGAATGTGTGCAAGCAAAGCCCAGCACATGGCTGTCACTCCAGCTTTGGGTGGAGCAAACATGCTTTTACCTTAGTGAACTTAGAAAAATATCAACAAAGCTTTTTTTTTTGCTTTTCAGTCCCATGAATATCTCTCAATCTATAGGACTGCATAAATGCCACAAAAATCTCAGACTTGACATTTGATTGATGCCAGATAAGAGATCTGAGCCCCTTCTTTACCAAGGTTTTTGTGAGAATCAAACAGATTGATCTCAATCATACTCGTGCAGTCAATGCAGTCAATGCTAAAATTACAGTAAGTCTCCAGGGGGAGAGGGAAGTTGCTGAATGCTTATGAATTAGTTTTGGGTTCTGGACTTGGCAGGTGTGAAGAGTTTTCCAGTTAATGGCTTTCGGAATTCATTCTGAGATTATTTCTAAATCTCGTGTTGTATTCACACACTGTAACAATAAATCATTACATAAATATCTAACAACTTGTGTATGCACATAATTTTTTTTTCCTCTAGGACTTCCAGGTATGGGGAACACTTGTGTGGTTATGCTCCGTGCTTTACTGAGGGGAGAAGAGGACCTCAGTGAATTTGCCCTTGCACAGGAGTCTGCAGCAGACCAGGAGGCTGAGCCCAGTTCCTGCAGCCCAGTTTGGTGGTGTAGTTACAAGACCAGTGTGCTCCTCTGTAGGTATTTTCCGTGCCTTGCACCTACAGTGGGAATTAGTCTGAAAATATAAGTGTTGTAGTTATCCAAGGTAAGATCATTGAGAAAGAAATATTTTTTTGCTTGCACCTTGTTTGAGGGAGGCAGCTTCCCGACTCTCAGACTGCCATATAGATGTCAACAGATAGCTTGACGTGCATCGCCTGGGACCAGCATACCTACCTGCTTACTTGACAACCGCCTCAGAGATTCAGCGAGTCTTGGCAGTTCTGCTTTGCTATTCTTCCATGGATGAGAGGCGTGAGAGATGCCACTGTACAGCCCTGACTGTAAAGAACGAAGCAGCCTCTTTCCTTAGCAGTGAAACTTGAGCGGTTGCAGTAATTTACAGCCATTTTAATCCCTTGCTGTTAATTTTGTTTTGGAACAAAGGGATCTTGTGTTTCCTAGAGCCCATAAACCAGATTGCCAAAGAAGAAAGTTATCCACAGCAGACAATAACAATAATTTAGGTATCGATACGAACTTTTATCTGTCTTGTGCTTTGCGAGCTTCTATCTTAGAAAGTTTCTGAAACTTAACAAGATTTCAGAAGAGCAGTAGCAATTTAAGTTGTGGTGTAGTATCATGACAGCTCTGGAGACAGCTCTTACTCCTATGAAAAACATGTCAGGAGATTAATCATTCTTTCAAACTAGGGGTGAGTACTTCAGATCAGATTGGTGGTATTAACCTCCGAAGGGTGAACGTTGACAGGTCTTTTCTCAGTTCCCATTTCTCCTCTCCACTGCAGTGGTCTCTCCTCCAAACCACTGTATTAGAAAAGTCAGCTGTAAACATGTCATGAGCATATCTCAACATCACATTACATGTAACATTTCAGAGCATGAGCACATCTCAGCATACCATACCAGGATCTCATGAGACAGCACTAGTGGCTTTACCACGCTAATTTTTCTTGTTTCTACAGATTTTTTCAGCAACCTGAAATAGCAGATCACATATGTGAAATATATGTCTGAAATCTTTTGGATTTTTCTAAACCCCACATCTTTGTCTGGTTGCAGCATTTGTAGCTTTCTACTGGGATGTACTTCCATGGGGTGAAACACCTGCTGGGTCCAGGGGGTGAACCAGGAATGAGCGTAACCCACCGATGGGCCAGAGCTTAGCATGTTCGCCTGCAAGGACAAAGACATTTCTAACTACTGTATGTCCACAAACCTGAAGACTTAGAGCTCCTATGTTCTGTTTTTGTATTTATCTAAAGCAATGGCTACGTGACCTTTCGCAAGGAGATGTGAGCTTGCTCTGTCTTTGCTCTGAGCTGACTGGAAGCCATATAGCAAACCAGGATGGCACCAGGCCTAAACTAATATGCCCTGCTTCTCAGCTGAGCTTTATTAGCTTGGGCTTGGTGCCCTGCTAACCACAGCTGTGGGTTTCTTGTCAGCTTGGGAGTACAAGAAGAACAAGCTCAAGTCTCTGTACAGGTAGTGCTGTAGGGTTTTAATGCTTATGAATAGTGCCAGCGTTAGAAATTTGAATGTTTCTTCTTTCTGTCCTCAAAACAAGACACAAGGTGAGTTGCATGTTCTTCCATTTACAGCTCCTCCAACAGCAAGCTCAGGATATTTTTTAGTCTTTGTAATCTTTGTTTTTCTGTCAGAAAGTCATCCTTTGTGCCATTAGGTAGTCTTTTCCTTTGCGCTCCTTTTGTAGCTGAAGAGGCAGTGATTTTTTTTTAGCTCCTTTAAAAAAAAAACCAAAAAACCAACCCCAAAACCAGACAAGCAACCAAACAAGAAAACTGTAGAAGATTAACAAAGACTAGCTGAGGAAAGACTTGGAAATTCATGTGGAAGAAACAGATGTTTCTTGGAAATGTCTTTGAATTATCTAATCTAGATCTCTGATCTGGAAATTGCCTTGCTTTGAAGAACAGCTTGTTGGGAACTTTTCTTGTGAAAACATATTGCTGGAAAATGCCTATTTGTTAAAACCAAACCCAGCATTTAGCGAAAGATGAAGTGCCTTGGGGATAACGGTCCTTCTCTGGGTTCTGGTTCAATCCAGGCTGAATTAAACTGGGTGGAAAACTTCAGCAAAGGTGAGTGCTGGCCTGCTGTGGGGAGGCTATCCCACGTTCTGGAGCAGGCCTTCCTTGTGTATCAGCATCTTTGTGCTGTTTGGGTTTGTAATTACAGGGTCTGTAGTTCATAGGTTCATGGCACTTAGGAGTAAGGGGCTACGTTGCCTGCTGGGCTATTAGTTTAAGTGGGTTCTCTTCTCCCCTTTTTCACTTTCCACCTCTTCTTTTCACACCCAAACACCTGCTACTGTTGAAATGGAAGATAAATGTGAGTTTATTTAGGTGAAATATTACTGATAAATATGAGTTGGACAAACTGGGTTTTTTTCACAGCAAAATTTGGGATGAGTATTTAGCAGTTCTTTCTTCCCATTCAAAATGGCTCAAGCATTTTGACTAAGCTTCCCAACTTTGAACAAGGTGGAGGTATTGAAAGAATAACCAGTTATACTATTTTTTCAGACTTCAGCTAAAACTAGATAGAAGAACATGTGAAAATAGAAATCAGTTAACAAAAAGGTTGCCACATCAAAAGCTCTGTTTTCATTTGTTTCTCTTTTTTTCCCTCCAGAGATTTGATTAATGTGCTATCAAAGTACGCAAATTTGTCATTTTACATAAACTGCTCTCAGTTTACAGACACCTCTGCAATTGCAAAAAAAAAAAAAAAAAGACCAACTAAAAAATAGTGTCCAAAATGCATTGACCTCATCACTAAGGAGTTATTCAGGGAACTTTTTCTAGCTCACAAAAAGCTGAGACAAAGCTCATGTTTTTCCCCTTCACACTTCTCTGTAAAGTCATGGAATCCCATGGGTTTGCTTAGGGCAGAATCCAGTCCTGAATCTGGAGATACAGTACGAACTGTGTGGCGGTTGGACATCATTGTGCACCAGGTCAGTGAGAGAGGTGAACTGGGAATTTCGGATGCTGTCCAATGCCTCTATGCTGGTGCCTTCCACGCTGTTTTGGAGGACCTATTCCTATGGCATATGGGAGGGTAGTGCACCCAGCCTACCTTTTCCTTTGCTGTAGAGTGGTAGCTCTTTCCCAGAATGAGACAAGATTGCCTTTGAGCAAATAGATGTTGTTTACTACTGGCTTGCATATTGTTCATTTTTGTGCTAGTAGCCAGGGTTTCATGCCATTGGAATAAGATGGCATCAGGAAGATCATGTTTTCTGCTTTTAGAGATGGTATAAGGATCTTGCAATGAACATCTCTGGAATTCCTAACACCTGTTTTTTATAATCTTATAGAGAAAGTGATGAATGTGTTTTATTGTTCATCCTTCAGGGGAGGAGAAATGGGGGCCCATATACCAGTGGGTAAAAAGCTTATTGCAAGAGATGAGAAGATGTTTCCTTTACCTTTGAAGCAATGAAAATGTGTCTTGTAACAATGCAAAATTGTGCTTTCCAGGCAAATCAAGGTTTACAAAATAACATGGGTCCTCTTTTCTGCTTCTTCTGGACAGATACCTTGTATTTTGAATGTGCTTCACTAAAGCTGATGGAAAAGTGATGTTGAAATTAAAATGTTTTTTATCTAGAGGCAGTTTTCTAAATTCTCTATTTTCTACATGATTTTTACATTACTCAGCCATGGGAAATAATTTGATGGGGGTGGGGGGAAAGGAGGTTTTTCCTCATTTTTCTGTTATTTTTGTTATTATTGTGTGGTGGTGGTGGTGTCATAGTGGGCCACATAAGCAGGCTACCCATTTGCCTCCCCTGAAGGAGTTTACTGAGCTTCTGCCATTTGCTAAATTCACATAAGCCTCTGATCCGCTGTGGTTGCCTCCATGGCAATGGAAGATGATATCACAAATGATATATTATTTCTAATGAAGGAAGGAAGTAAATAAGCAGATAGAGCTGACTTTTTTTTTTTTCTTTGTCATCTATTATTTGCTTCTGATTCAGTAAAATGTTAAGGGGGAATACGACCTGGGTATCAGACAGAGGATGGAAGCAGCAACATGTACCAGGGGTGAGCTGATAACCAGGTTCTTCACAGTCTGAGTAGAGGTGATTCCTCCTCCTGCACCATTTTCCCCCCTCTTTCCCAGTTTGAACATGCTTCCTGGGCAAGCTAGAGGACGGAGTTTAAAAAAAAAAAAGAATGAAATCCTAAGATTGGTCTAAAAATCCATGAGCCTTAAGGGAAACATTCATTAAGGTATGATGCCAGCAGTCTTGTCCCTGCTTGCAGTGCTGAGACAGTCACAGGGCTGGGACTGTGGCCCTTGGCTTTGTCTCGTAAACCTTACAATCCCATCATGTGCCAATGCTCTCATGATGCAAGCGAAGTTAATTAAAAGTGACTGGGTGAGAAAAGTCCCATCTTTGTGGAAAAGCTGCAGCACTCAAAGTTTGGTTTTCTTTGTTCTCCACTGGAACAAAACAGGCACTTAAAACTGCTCCTGGGGGAAATCCCTGAATTAGCCTAATCTGGGTCATGAAAACCCTCAGGGATTTTAAGCCAGGTCTTGAATCTGGGATTTCTTCACTCTAGGGAGGGTCCTGATAACTCGGGTGGTTTGGGTAGCAGGGGATGGCCTTTCTCTGTCTTGAAGAATGATAATTTCTGCATTTTGCCTCTGTGAATATGCTCTTTTATACAGGAGGGATTTTTTTTCTTTTTTATTAAGGGATATTTGACCTCTCTGAAGTCATTACTTGGGACAGTTTAAATTAATAAAGAACAAAGTGTGTGCCAGACCTGCTCAATAGTTTCTTTGTTCTGAAAATAACTGTAAAATGTCTAATAATTGACCAAACCTATACAAAACACTGTGTAACAAGGTCAGGGTAATGGATGTAGTATGTACATGAACTCGGGAGATGTTTTTTCCATCTACCTTCCCCTTTGATCACAGGTGTGTTCTGTCATTCCACTTCAGTAACCGAACAGATTAGCTCCTAAAATGAAAAATGGCTTGAAATTTGATATAAAAGACCTAGTGTCCAGGCCAAAATGAAAGGAGGAGGGAGAGAAGTAGTTATAAATTACGCTGTCTTCGTATTGTGACACCGGTGGCACAATTTTCTACAAAGGAGATAATCTTTCCTCATTATTCAGCTGGCCAATAAGGTACACAGTTTTTGCCAGAATCAGGAAAAGTCACTATAAAGAATGTGTCAAGCTATAGTTTTCCAAATTAAACATCAGCAAAAAGAAAAATATATGCTATTTTGAGATCTGCAGCATGGTGACAGCTGGATCACCTCTGTAGGCAAAGAATAGAGATTCATGAATATTGAATGTGGTGAATGGGTTGGCTAAATGACCTTGAGAAGCTCTAGTGTCCTGAAATACCTGTTTAAAAGTTGTAGGTGATTGCAGATTTGTGTTTTATCACATGCATAGAAATAAATATTATTGTATTCTTATCAAATGCGCAGGAGCAGTGGGTATGGAGAATACTGACTGAACAGTTAATAACATGAGTTCTGATATTTTCTGCTGTTTTTCTTTTTTATTGGAGTTGAGATGCTATGGTTAGCCTGCGTCTTTTAGGTTTCAGAAATCCTCTGGAACTTATGCTCACCGCTGTGGCTCTTCTAATTGTGTACGCAGTGACTTGTGTTAAAATAAGCAAGCATTGCTGGAAAGCTAAAGGAAACTTCTTGAAGCCCAGGGTTGCTTGAAGAGCTAAAATGTACCGATTGAGATTCTTGTCAAATTAAGTTTGAAAGTGTGCCTAGATGTCATTGGTAATGCCTTTCAAAGTGGATTTTGTTAGGTAGAGTGACTTTGAAATAATGGATAAATGAAAGAAGTTCCAATGTATGAAAAGATGACAAAACACTTTCCTATTTGGCTGTATTTTGTGGGTCGGCATTGGGGCCTATATTTTGGTCCGCGCTGTAAATCTCAAAGCAAACACTGGGATCGGTGTGATTTACTTAGCTGCAGACTATCAAACTCTCCCACCTTTATATACAGTACAGGCTTTGCATATTCAGGGAAACCAGCTAGTTGCAATTCACTGTTTGCAGAAAGCAATGGTAAATCAACTTTTCAGCAAGACTAGTATATAAATCAACGAACAGTATATTCCTTTGAGACTCTCAAACCTGCACAGGAAAGCCACTCTAAAACCAGATTAACAGGGATCCTGATTTATGGTGGAATCACAGCCAAAGTCTATTTTCAGAGATCTGAAATACTAGATTTATGCGACTTATCTAGGTGACAATCTTATGGCTTTCCACTGGTGCTGTTTATTCATTTTTTTTGTAGCTGTTTAGGAGCTCAAAGTATGCCTTGCTATGTGTATGCATACACATGTTCTACACTTGTAGAGGGTTACTGTAGTCAACTTGGAATGTGCAATACTGTACCTGTTACTGTACAGCCTCTGCATGGGTGCTCTTTTCCTTCCCTTCATCCTTTTGCTGTGGTTTTTCTCTCTGTTATCTACTGTAGCCCATGCTTGAACACTGAATCTGGAACTCTTATAAAGAAGCAGGTGACCCAGGTCTTCAAAAAGACAAAGGAAAGAGTACCATTGCAGTCAGGAAACTTTATTTCCCCTCATTGATGTGGCTCGCAGTACAGGGTGTATTGTTATTGTATATTGTGACCTGCCCGTCTGGCTGTCGTGACTGACTATTTCATCGTCCTGTGCTTCCTGCTCATCAGTTAGTGGGGAGCTGCACTGGGACTGAAAACAGTGTAAACAGTGTGGAGGCAAATTAAAAAAAAAATAGTTTGTTAATATACATCATGAATTAAAATATACTGCATGTAGTTGGCTGTCTGTAGTCAAAGACATGGAGGTGGTTGTAGAGTTTCAGCTAGGGTAAAAAGACTTTTACAATAATAATATGCACCTGAATGAGATTTTAAAGAGGGGAGGGAAAAAAAAAGTAAGTTATCCTGCCCTTAGCTGGACAGCAGTAGTGAGCTCCCCCACCTTCTAGGGACTGAATTGCATATTCATAGCACCACATGGTAGATATTCCTAATTCCTATGTCAAATATTCCTATTCATGATTCCTTCAGCACGTAGCTTCTCTCTATAAAACTACCAGATTTGAGCCTCAGAGGTGGGGGATGAGCGTGTGAGCTGTGTGAGCAGCTACCACCCAGGAGGTGGAAGTTGCATGTAGTGGAAGTGCACTGCAGCTCCCTGGTCCTAGGCATTTGCTCTGCAGATGATGTACATAGAAGCGGCCTTACCGGTAACGCTTTTCAAGAGAGGAGGATCAACAGGTGACGCTTATCATGTCTTGCAGAGCAGGAACTGTACAACCAAACCATCTCTGTTTAAACAAACAAACCAACCTAAAAGTCAAAAGCAAATGTTTGTTTGTGGTACACAGTTATCAATAACTAATATAAACACTGAGGCAAAAGGGCAGTACAATGGTTTGTCCTTGACACCAATAGTTCAGCTGTTGGAATTGTGCATAAAATGAACCAACAACTTAAGGAAATATTAGAAGCAATGTATCTTCAAAACTTAAGATACCTTTTGCCAAGATTGCAAAGGTAAGATCAGCCATAAATTTCAGCAGACTGTAGCATATTAAATATGAGAAAGTTATTACATTTTAAATTAAAAGACATTTTTCCTTCCGCAGCAGGCAAATCAAAAGACTGCGGAACTTCTGAGGGCAGAAGAAAAATGACTCATATTTTTTGCTACAGAGTTGTAGCCAAACTTGGAGGTAGTTTGTCTTCTAATTTATTCCACTGCATTTTTGCTACTATTTAGCAAAAATGCTTGTTTATGTTTGACCTGAAGCTGGTGTGTGGCTCTGCTTTATTAGCTAGAAATTCTGATATGGGACTTCGCCATCTTAATGTCTACTTAAATAGACCTGTGGCTGCAGGTTGAGTTCCCCTGTCTAGGCCCATAGTCTCCATCTCCCAGGGGCTGCTTTTTGGGGTAGCCTCCATACCTGGCATGTTTATTCCTTTCTTGATCTTCAAATAAATTCAGAAACCTGAATTTATCTCATCTTTCTGTTCTAGCATTATTTCTAATTTCCCCAGATTTTTATGTATTTTTATGTATTTTTATGTATTTTTATGTATTTTTATGTAGCTGCTGAGGTTTTGCTTTTCCTCAGGAAGGGAAGAGGGGAAACTTTCTGAGCCTGCTTTTTGACAGATATAAGCACTATTTTTTTCTGAGAAGAAGGGTGCAAGCTGGTAAATCCAACTTAGTAAGACATATACCATACAGGCTGACTTCGTTCATCAGGGCCAGACCCTGGCTCTCTAGGTTGTCGGTAGGAAGAAAGAGCTGCTGCGTCTGGGTGAAGCACCTGTAATCAGTGGGCTGAGACTTTTACTGGTATTTTCAGTTTAAACGTTATCTAACTTAGAACTGCCTAAATCTAGGCGAGGAGTTCACAAGGCAGTTTGAGTGTAAAGTCCTTTGCTGTCACATCTCACTTGAGGGTGATGCTGGATGCAGGGTGTAATCCTTTATTGTTGCCTTATAAAAAAATCTCCCTGAGTTCAGTCAGACTGTGCATTAAACTGAGGGCTGTGTGGCTGGAATAAAAACCTTAAAGGATTTGACTCTTCCCCTTCCTTTCCTACCACCCCTTTATTTCCTTGCCATGTTAGAAAGTGTCACTCATTCCTGGATGAAGGCAGATGGAAGGAAAGTGATGGGAAAAGCCTAGAGCTAGGCAAAGGTAAAATTATATATCCCTTCTCAGGAGTGGCAGAGTCTTCAGAGAATGTAAATAGCTTGTGAAAATTAAGAGCATGCTTTGGTCTCTTCACCCAAATTCTGCCTGGTTATCACCTGCACAATTTATTAGAAGCACCCTTCTTCACCTTCAAATTAAACTTTACAATTGCTTTCCTGTCTAGCTTTTCTTCCTCTTCCATATTCTCTGTGACTCTCGACACCTTGGCAATCCCTTCTTTTTTTATTTGGATCTCACAGGGGGGTGGGCTATCTTTGTTGTGAAGCCGACATGTAAATGCCTTGCTGCCACTTTGATTTCTTGGCTTGGAGTGCTGAACCAGGGTAGGAGAGGATGCAGTGTATATGCCACATTTATTTTGAACCAGCTAATGATGTTTCAAAATACAGATCCGGACATATGTGAGGAAACGTGAGTACAGAGGGTATTAATTAAACTCTTGGGTTTTTTTCTTGATACACAACTACATCTAGTACCTACATAGTGTCTAAAATTGCACTTTCCTGTGGCATCATTCTAACATGTGTAAAATCCTACACCTTGCATATGCAAAGTTCTTTTATTAAGTACGTTGCAGGGTGAACTGGCTGCAATACAATTGCCATAGCATTGTTATACATGAATGGACACCGGTGCTGTATGCATGTGTCAGAGTCTCCGTTTGCTCAGATGTGTTGTGGAAGAAATAAGTGTGCTTAGGCAAACTCATGCTTTTCAAATTGTTGAGTTAGCGGTTGTCTAACAGCATTAGGAAACTCATTGAATAGGTTGCGATAGCCTTTGAAAATCCGGACCGGCCTTAGATGCTGGCAAGTGTGCCTAGATTATTTACGGTGCTCAGTTTTTAACTTCATCTGATAGAAAAAGGAAGGAAGCAGTTTGAATAAATGTGACAATCCCTTATTACTGTAGGTTGGAAATTAATTTATGGCTCGCTGTAAAATCTTTCATAGTCCCCTCTGTTGAATGCCAAAATCTTCAAAGGACAGCCTAGTAAGGTCGTATTGTTTTCAAGGAGCTTTAATTATATGACATCCAGTTAAACTCCTAGCAGGATTTCCAAGAAGCTTAGGTACCAAGTTCTCAATGAGGTGCACTGGGGGAGGAGGGATCTGGACTAGTTTTAGAAGAATTTATTCTTTAGTTACTTGATTCTGCGTTATTAGTAAGCGGAGAGCCAGACTTGGTGTAAACATGAGAGGAAGGAGTCTTCCTTCGCAATTACAGTGGGCAGGAGAGGCAGGGAACAGGGGAAGGAAAGCACAGAAAAGGAATTAGCCTGCCCAGGCAGTGGCTGGTGCTCTAGTAGAGAGAGCCTGGTTCACTTCACCACCACCATGACATTGGCCATTGGTGGGTCTAGAGGCTCTGCCAGACCCTCTGCAACCTCAGCCCAGCTCATAGGGGCTGTGAAGAAATGACGCCTTTTGGAATTGTTTGCAGTGGATATTTAAGGAAAAAAATTGGGCTGTAAATTGCTTTTTCCTCTTCAGCGCTTAGCAGTTCAACCAGGCTGATTAAAAAAAGCCAGGCTGCTGTTTCTTTGGTCTGCGGCCAGGTGGAAAGACACTGTGGTGATCTGCAGCCACTGTGCTTGTTTTCCTGCCCCCCATGACCATCACCCAGCAGAGCAGCTGCCTGTTGTAGGAGCTGGGGCTCACAGCAAGCCTTGACTGCCCTCTCCAAGCATGGAGGAGCCACATTTGGCACATCATCTCAGGCATGATGTGCCCGTGCCATGCAAGTGACTACAGCTGTTGCCTCTCAGCTTCCAATTTCAAAGCTTCCAGCCCTCCTGGAAAGGGCAGTCACTCTCTTGCTTTGGGAGGCTACAAACTCTACTCTTCCCTGGGAGCTCTGGAGGTCAGGCTTTCATCTGGATGCCTTGGCGGCTCAGGCTGCCTCCCCCACCTTTCTCTTCTGTCCTTCTTTTCCTGGGGATTGTAGAAGGCCATAAAATGCTTTGATAATTAAGCAGGGAAAATTTCCACAACCCATAAAACATAAAAGGTAATAGTAAGCCCAATTTAGCTTTCAAATGCCTTTCAAATAACCTGTATTTAACACATGGTAAAGGTGCTTGGTCAGTGCTCTTGAACAAACATATCTCTGAGCCTGGTTTTTAGCGTTGTGTGTCCAGACCGGCTGTAGCCATTCCGAGAGCATTTCTTGGTTCAGGTTTCCATCGTAAATTGCGATGTGGGAACCGGCAGAGGTAAAATAAAGAGCTGGCCTGAAACTTTGCCCAAACCATGGACTGGACATAATTGTTCTTTTGAAATCTGAAATAATGTTTGCTTGTTTTTGTAACCTTTCTCAGCCAAAACTGTGAGAAACTTGGTAAAGGCTGGCACTTGCAGCAGACTTGCAGAGAAATTTGCAAGTCTGGAAAAGTTTGGAAAATAGCCCGAACTGTGTTTGGAGATGTCGGGTGACTTTTGGTAGAAACTATGTCAGATTAATTTGCTTAGAAATTATAAGAAAGCACTCAACGAAGAAGTCGGTGGTTCCTTCTGGGCTCTTCTTTAAAACTTTGAATGCAGGACAAATTCACAGAAAGTGAGCATGGAGTCCTTCAGATTTAAACACTGTGTTTCACAAAACTCTGTCGTGGGTGGAAATGGTCATCCTGAGATACAGTTTTATGGCTAGCCTATAACTGAATTGCAAGTTGCTCTTAATTTTTTTGGCCCACCAAGTTTTATGGGTAAGGTAACGTGTTTGGCCCATGCTTGGCATGTGGTCACATACCTGCACAGCAAGTGTTAATCTCTTAAAGTTTATGCTGTTTGGATCTCAAACATTGGTATTGTTGGAGTCTTTTTACAGTACTTCCAACACTGACTTGCTTCAGATTTCCTTGTTGGAGAGCTGGTGGCAGGCATTCTCAGTGGAGGCCGATGTTGTTTGCAAGGTGGAGTTTCACTCCCTCCGCTTTAGGCTGACTAATCTGCCTAAAATAATCCATGTTATAACATCCTGGGCTGATAATTCAAAGGCAAAATGCAATTGCCTCTGCCTTTAAAGGTTTTTTTGTTATTTTAGGAAAGGCTATAGCACTGTTAGGATCAGCCCTTGCAATCTTACTGAGTTAGTGTTGTGTAAATTCCAGAAAGAGCGCGCTTAATGGAAAGCCTAGTTAACTCCGCTTTTAGTTAGATGATAATGACTGGACAAGATTGATATGTGAGTTGGACATCAATTTCCCGAAGCACTTCTAAAATTCCTATTCTGAGTAACCATTCATGTTATTTCCTTGAAATCAACCAAAACAGTCTCTGACGAGTGCTAAATAATGACTATGATAGCTGCACCCATTTCTTTGTTTTTTTAAGAGGTAGGTAGGTACCATATTTCTATGAACTAACAACTGCCAACCAAATCTTCTAGCTGTGCTTCAGTAAACTGTCAGACATTTTTAGCAGTGAATTCCAAGCAAGATAAAGCTCTGGAGAGGCTTCACACTAGGGAAAGTTTGTGTGTGTGAGACTGATCACTTTTTTATTTTTTAAATGAAATGTTAACAGGAATAAAGATTGTGCTTCAGGAGTATGCTGAATGACTGTAACCCAAGAAAAAACTAATGCCCCAAACAGCAGCAAAGCCAGCCAGCCAAGTTGGGTGATGCTTGTTACATGTACGCTCATGCACAGTCATTTAGCCAGGGAGACCTTTGTTTTAAAGACTATTAAGTGACTTTGGGGGAAAAATGCATTGCAGATGTTTTTTTTAATTAAAAAAAAAAAGAGCAGCTTTTTTCTGCAGTATGTTGAGGGACTGGAGGTTAAGACCTTTTACATCCTCTAATATAAGTTATTGCTTCATCTTAAAATGAACTTCATATGCTTCCAATGATCCTAGGTCATTTCCTCTAGACAGAAATCAGCATGGTGTCTAATATTCTAAATGCAGGTAATTAAACATAGGGCCAGGCATAACACAGTGAAAATTCAGTCCTAGTTAATTTTAAGGAGCAAGATGGTAAAGAATTTAATTGAACATAATATATTATTTCAAAAGGTTTGGAAATGAGTGTTGGATAAAAAGGAAATTGCAGTAAAATTGCATAAATTTTCTCTTTAAAGTTTTGTTAATAATGCCCTACAGGTATAGTAGCTTAAATATACGTGTGCACCTATATGGTTTACTTTGAGGTTTCACCCTCATATGGGAAATAACCTAAGTTATATTGTCACTGTTTGATGTATGTCCCTTTCTCCTTGAACTGAGGGTACTGCCAAGATTTCCCTGGATTTGTATCATATTAAAATAAGACTATCTTCTCTTATGTAGCTGGAAAACATTGAGGTATTGGAATGCCAAATTCAGCAGAAACGTTGGTCCCAGACCCGGCTCTGTTCAGCTACCATCTGTACAAGTACCTTGATGGGTATTTACAGAAGACATAGCTTCAGCCCAGGGAGGGTAATCTGTGGTTTTTCCTGTCCTTTTTGGAAAATGACAATGCCCAAGAAGTTGATTCAAAATGTCTAGAATAAGCCTGTGGTTTTTAATCTCGCTTTCTGGAGAAGGATCTCTCTATCAGGCATAGATCCATTGCCCCCTACCTCAGCCCCCACTCCCCATCTCTGTCCTTGAGCAGCGTAGAAAGCAGGGGTGGAATTTAGCAACAAATCAGCTATAACTTAGGAAAGGCAGGTATAATTGCAAATACCTAGGTTTTCTTATGTTATGAATTTTCATGAAGTGTCACTAACGTGTTTATTATGTTCATTGGTTAGAAACATTACATATCTGCTTCACTGGTAGGCGGACAAAAAAAAAATATATGGCTCAGATGTCACTTTACACTTTTCCTCTGAGTGTTTTCATCTGCCAAAAGTATAAACAGAGGGGGTCATTCAGCAGAATTCCAGCTTTGATTAAAATCTTTGCTTACATTCTTTTTTTAAACAGATTTTTTTTTTATCTATGGAAAAATCTTATGGAACTTTACAAATTATATAAAAGAGTACCATATCACAAGGTAAATTAAAATGTCACTGTCTCTCTAATTACCATGCAATCAGTCATCTTTTCCTAATTCACTAGTAGAACCATAAAAATGAAGATATTATTTAACATAAAATTTAAATTAGGGGCGATTTGAAAAAAGACTAGAGAGGGATGTTGTTGATTAAGCTTCCTTGCGATACTTACAAACGTATTCTTTAAAAGAGGGCTCATTAATGTCTGTGCTGTAACAAACTCTTAATTTCAAAAGCTCTTGAGTTCGAGATTTACCAGAGTGAAAATGTTGAGTAGCTGATAATTGGAGCATAAGGAATTGGTTGCTGCTACGGCTCTGGTCTCGGCTCGGCTCTGCTCCACGGTTTGAGAGAGATTCCATGTTTATGGCATGCTTGAGACAATGGTAACCTTACAGGCTGTGCTCTGAGCAAGAGAAACATTAACAAATCCTTCTTCTGCCTGTGAATAAAACATGTTTGATTTGTCAGGGAAACTGAACTCAAGATGCACGCGATAATGGAGATGAATTGACGAAATGGTATGCCAATACGGATAAACAGTTACAGGTTTGAAGCTGGGCTGCTGTTGCTCCAAGAGCTGTCTAAAGCTGAGATTACTGCATTGCAGAAGCATATTACTGCAACAGTGTAGAAAGAAAGCGTATCATTATCAGTTCAAATAAATCCTCTGGGTGGAGGAATAATTTTAGGTATTTTTCAAGTGATGTCATCTCCAGGCTCTCTCCTCTCTTCTAGGAAAACGGGCTGAAGTGTTGAGCTCTGTAGCCTGGGAGCTACATACCTCAGACCACAGCTTTGGGAAGCGGACAGCTGTGCTGTCCATCCACTCTGAGCAGAAGGGCTGCTCGGTGAGCTGAACTCGCAGGTCCCTCTTCAGTCCGTGTTTGAACAAAGCTCCTTTTTAAGACAGCGTGTTTGGGACAAGGAAGAGCAGCAAGAACTTTGGGGTTCCCTCCAGCGACATGCAAGTGATTTGGAAATGCTAAGTATTTTATCGGGTTCTGAGGTGTTTCAGGAAAGGGCAATAAAAAGTCACTAAAAGCTTAGGTGGAATCCATGGGGAACAAAAAGATTCAAGCTTTGGAGATATTCAGAGAATAATTTTAAATTTGGAATTGGGTTTTAAAAGCCTAAGGATATTTGGGGGCGATTTAGGTCACCAAAAGATTTTTTTTTTTTTTTTTTTCCTTTTAGTTTTGCAACATCCCAGCTTGGTGGTGGACAGCTAGAAAAATATAACTGGAGATAATGGCAATAAGGTGACATAACAAACCCACAAACTACTAAAACTGAAAAATTTCCTTTTATGAAGTGTTCCTTGAGATTCACCTCAGCAAGACAGATTTCTGTGTGGGTTTTCTGGTTTTCTTTTGAATGGATAGCAATCATTATAAATGCTACAAACAGGTTAGGCAGCCTGAAACAGCTGGAAAGCCTCTCATGAACAGTTCTGGCCAGCCTACAAATACAGGAGAATATGCCCGACTCATCAGCTTAATTAAAATAACATCAGATCTTTCATTTCTTTCATGTCTTTTTGTTTTGTTGGCTGAAATGATGTGGTGAGACCTCGGAGTGCAGGTACACATCCAACCTGAGTCCTTATTTTGCTTCAGCCAAAATCTAGACCCTTATCAGTATCGCCCAGGTCACTTATCCTCCTACATGATCCCCACTGGAAGGAAACTTGGCAATACATATCAGCCTGGGAAACTATGATTAGCATCCTTCATCAGTTTTGCTCACCTGGTTTGATAGCCCTGAGATGCAGATGACTAGTGATGCTGAGGCATCTTTTTTTCCTGAAAAACTTACATGCAACAGCGTGGTCAACAGCAAATGATCAATCCATCTCATATAGGTAGAGCCTCCAAGTCTGTAAGAACTAGTGATGGTTTATACACCAAAAAGGTGAGTGTTTAGCTCAAATGCTCTGTCGAGCATACATTTTAAATTTACTCCTTCTGGTTGTTTAAAAGTGCTATTTATTGTGTGTGGGTTTTTTAAAAAATTATTTTTTAATGAGTTTCACTAAGTTAGCATCATGCAGCATCTACTATAAAATAGGCATAACTACTTATTTTTATTATATTTCTCTCAACTGCATTCCTCTCAATTCTATTGAAAGGCTTCAAAGCTGTGTTTGATGAGAGTTTGTAGAACCATGTGGCTTGTTATCTATGCCGCACACTTTTTTTTTTCTGTATAACTCTCTTTTTTTGTTTCATATCCAGTAATCTCAGCCATTCTGATCTTTTTGTGAAGGATTGCAAAATTGGGTGCTCATTAATATAGATCACAGAAATAACAAAACAGATTTTAACCTTTCCTGATGTTTTGGACCAAACTGGATGTGAGTTTTGATTCAGACCTGTAAGTATCGAGAGAAAGAGCATATGTGTGGACATGGGATAACTGGGGTTGTCACCAGCTCTGTGCTGAAAGTATTCCTAGTGACTGCAGGCTTCGTATCGATCCAGTTTCATCCCCAAATAATGAGTTTTGAATTCTGAAGTCTGAGCTGAAAATGTAATGGAAAGCTTATGAGAACCTTGGTATGTGAAACAGAAATTCTTTTTCAGTAATTTTTCTCTGCTGGGTGGTGAGGAAAAGGAAGAAGGAACTAAAGCCTGCAAAATGATCATGCAACATTTCAGAAGACAATTGAAATCCTGGCTTCAATAAAACCCTTTAAAAAAAATAAATCACTCTGGCTTCAGGGAATCTCTTCCTATACTTTGTTAGGAAACTGGAAACTTAATGTAGCTTTTAATAGATCAGGGTAACATTCCTCTGAAGAAGCCTGGATAATGCTACACAATTACTTCAAATTTCAGGTTTTAAACTGCAATAGTTAACTTCAAAAAGAGCTGAACAATGCTGAATTGCCAGCCTTGCTCTGCAAAATCTCCTTCATTAACAAAACAAACCTGAAGGTAGCCTGACAGATGTTTTTGTAAGGCTCGTCTTAGTTTTCTTTTATAGAAGAAGTCAGTAAAACTGATGATACAAACTGTCTGCAGTAAACTGTAATATCATATGATAATACAGGCTGGTCTCAACTCCAACCTCTTGCTTGAAGCCAGGTCAGCTCTGAGATCAGTCCAGGCTGCTCAGGAATATGGTCTTGAAAACTTTGGGTATGGAGATTGCATGTTATAGTGTTGGGGGGGAGGGGGGGGGGCTGGTGTTATTTTTACCTGTTGAGCAGGCTGTCATGGTTTAACCCCAGCCAGCAACTCAGCACCACGCAGCTGCTTGCTCACTCGCCTCTGTGGGATGGGAGAGAAATGGAAGAGTAAAAGTGAGAAAACTCGTGGGTTGAGATAAAGACAGTTTAATAGGGAAAGCAAAAACTGTGCACGCAAGCAAAGCAAAGCAAGGAATTCATTCCCTACTTCCGCTGGGCAGGCAAGTGTTCAGCCATCCCCAGGAAAGCAGGGCTCCATCACGCGTAATGGTGACTTGGGAAGACAAACGCCATCGCCCCAGTGTTTCCCCCCTTCCTTCTTCCCCTCAGCTTTATATGCTGAGCATGATGTCATATGGTATGGGATATTCCTTTGGCCAGTTGGGGTTAGCTATCCTGGCTGTGTCCCCTCCCAGCTTCTTGTGCACTCCCAGACTCCTCACTGGTGGGGTAGGGTGAGGAGACTCTGTGCAAGCCCTGCTCAGCAGTAATGAAAACATTCCTGTGTTATCAACACTGTTTCCAGCAGAAATCCAAAACATAGCCTCAAACTAGCTTCTCTGAAGAAAATTAACTCTATCCCAGCCAAAACCAGCACAAGGCACATTGTCTTCCAGTGCACCTAAGGGAACTGATGAGTGTGATGCATAAAGAGCTGGAAGTGGTCCTCATTCCCAGCTCCTGAGGTGGAGGGAGGGAGCCTACTGTAGCTTTTGCGTCTTGAAAGCTCTGTAATTGAACCTTGGGGCCATCCACCAGCCTGGGCCATCCACCTGAGGGATACAGCTCCTTTAAATCAGTGGAGTAGTACACAGTGGCATTACTGCTTTAGAATTATTATTATTAATATTCCTCTGGTCAGGCCTGTATTGTGTACAATGCATTTGAGAGAAAACTGCTCGGGAAATGAAACATGGAAATGTCCTCTTCAGACACTGTGATAGCATGGGGTGAGAAGGGTATTGATGGGCATGGACACGTCTGAGCCACCCGCTGCTGCTGCCGCCACTCAGGAGTGATGCTGCAGGCCAGGGGTAGCATGTGAGGAGAGGGACCAGTCCCAAGGGCTGTGGCATCTCACCACGGCACTTCTGGTTTCCCTTGAGTGTGGACTGAACACGTTTTTGTACTGTTCCTGTAAGTGTTTGGAGGTCCTTGCTGTTTCCCCAAACACAAGAAATGTTGAAAGCGATTAGTCAGGGACATCTAATGAACTGTTTGAAATCTTCTCTGTGATGTGTTTGATGTCTTCTTTAATCAAAGCTGGATTCATGTGTTGGTAATTGCTGTGAAGACCAGATCATATGATTACATCAGCCCCAGACTTTGCTTAGAAATAAAAGTGCCTTTCTTGAAAACCATGAAAACATATTCCCAGGGTGACTTAATCTATCCCTGTTTTATTCAGGACTAAAGATTTAATGCTTTCAGATTCAAATGCTAACGTGAATGCCTTGTCTCTTTCAATAAGCCACATTTTGCTTTTGCTTTTTTCTTTAGAACAGCCTAACTGAAGTTACTTCTAACTGTTCAGTCTACTTCTGTTTATGCAGCTTGGGGTATGTGATCTATGGAGCTGAGCAAATGCACAGGTGACAGCTGACTTTTTAGGGTAATATTTAAGCAGGGCAATGAATAATCTGAAACGTAAGATAAATTTCTAAGACATTCTGCTTTTGGTGTAATTTGAATTTTTGGGGTGTCTTGTTGCCAGCCTGAACTGAATCATCTGAGATTTGCCTGATGTTTTTCTGGCAGATATTTTTCTCTTGACATTTTGTTGCTTGTCAGTATTCAGAGGAGGCATCTTGCTCCACAACAAGGTAGGGTACCACTTAGTTTAAGTGAGATTAATGAAATACTGCTTTTGGGCTATATCTACTGCACTCATAGTGAACATACATACACCAGTCCGTACAGTTTTGACAATGGCCCAGAATGTGATAAGCTCCAGGTCAATTTGCTGCTTCTATACACAAAATGCTATATGGGAAAGCTGTGGACAGCCCACCTGGTGTGTTCAGCTCAATAGAGCTGCCAAAGAGGCTATTAGCAACATACTGGTGCTCTAGATGTCTTCTAGCACGTGGTCCCTTCACAGCTCCAGAAAAAAAAACCCTGATGATCAAGCATTTAATTTTGCTCCCACATTTGTTGCCTGGATGGAAAGGATGCCTGCCCCCAGGTATAGCCCTTGCAGACCACTCAGAAAAACAGTGTACAGATAGTTATTGAAAAAAAAAAAACTTACAGGGAATTCATTCATACACTGAGTAAGTGCATCAGACAACATTGTAGTTTCTGCCCAATAACAGACACAGCTGTGGCTTTCATTCAGCAGTTTCTGGCAGACGCTGGACTATACCATAAATTGTTATTCAATAGAGAAGAATTTGGCATATGAATTAAGGTGAGCAATTTTATAGCATTATCCAGAATGGATTTCCTAGTGCATGACATACTCCCTTAGGAATGTTTCCAGAAAGGCGGCTGCAAATTTTCCCTTAGTAAAATTTATCTGTGGTGGGGTCTGTTCATTTTCAGAGATTTTTATCTTCACGAGCAACTTCAAAACCCTATAAAAATCCAGTTGTTTACACAGATAAGACCCGAGAACAGTCCAAATTGTACTATCAGGTTAATTTGTATTTAGATTGTGCCTTTCCAATGGCTCTGAAAGATGTTACAAATGAAAATTAAGCTTCACACTAGGACTGTAGAAACCTCTATTGCAACCTTTTGGTGTAGGCAAAATTAGAGGTGCCATGACCCGTGAGCCCTTACTTCTAAGATGAGATGCCCTGCAACTGAAGCAGCAGAAATTCTGCCCCTTCTAAAACAAAAGTCATTGTTGCTGATTAAAATGAATTGGGTTTTGCAAGTCTGTTGCTCTGGTGGACATTTTGTTGAGAAGCTGACCTCATTTGTGGTGCCAGCAAATATAAATCTACTGTAACTGACTGCGAGCCTTTCCTGTGTTAGTAATTTAACTTAGAAGATGATGTTTAAGTGATAACTTATGGCTAGTATTTTCCACATTGTCAAGGCACTGCCTGTAGTAATACTCCAATCTTTTTTGTAGAACTTTTTTTTTTTTTAAATATAGTGTGTGCAATGCAATGCATTGCAATGAGAAACTGTTACTATTGGAAACTCAATTTGTCAAGCTGTAAAAAGGAGATGCAGAACAGGTTATCTGATAATTAACGTAGCGGCTGAGATTTAAAAAAAAAGAAAAAAGAAAAAAGCTATAGAAGCACCGAAGAAAACTTGTTTCATCATACTCCTGCCTTATCTGAAAGTGAAAGTATGCAATATTTGGAGAATCTGTATACAATTCGTAAGAGCATCTGTAATTTCATGTGCATATTGGGCCTAAGTCAGGCTTGGTGTTTTACTAATGGCTGCCCAGCATGGCCTAAGCCATATGAAATGCTGTCAGCTAATTGTGAGAACTGGAAAGGTAGTGGATGAAA
The DNA here is from genome assembly GCA_017310255.1 of Butorides virescens. Classification (NCBI taxonomy): domain Eukaryota; kingdom Metazoa; phylum Chordata; class Aves; order Pelecaniformes; family Ardeidae; genus Butorides; species Butorides virescens. The sequence goes on along the minus strand of JADKXX010002950.1, from coordinate 461,704 downwards.
AATATGATTGGAAGGGCTTGGTTGTCATTTGATTATATCCTATTTTAATTACTTCTCAGCCTTTGTCCTCCCCCTGTTTCAGTAGCTCCTTCAGGGATACCTTGTGTGGTCCTGTTCACTCCATGTGCTTGTTTGGAAAAGGACTTTTGCTTGTACCTGACCAGAATCACCAAGCAGGGAGCTGAAAACGTGCCATGTCCCTGCACTGACCAACTATGCAACTGGTCTGGGTCACAAGCGGGGACTACATCGATGGGAAAAAAAAGCCCTGTCCCACAAACATTAATGAAAACCAGTTCTTCAGCCTAAATACTGTTACACTGGGTCAGTGGAAAGATTTAGTGAGACTAGTGACCTCTTCCTGAGGATGACTGGTGTCAGGTGCCCGGGGAAGAATATAGTGGCAGGACAGTTAACCTGCAGCACTTTCCTGTATTTTATTTTCATAGCTTCTGGAAATCTGTGGCATAAGTCCTCCTTGAGCTGAAGGCTCCTTTATTGTTGTGGTTAAGCAACTTTTACGGACTTCTCTGCATGTTGGTCTGATTGCTCTGGGGACCCTTTTGCTTTTAGTCCCCATAATACTATGTAGCAGAAGGTTCCACAATTCTGTCATCTGCTGTGGGATCAAGGACTTCAGCAGCTTGTGTTAAATCTGTTGCCTGATGGCATCAGGTGAAGTTTAGCATTTTCCTGTTCGCATGTTCTGTGCCCTTCAGAGACTGCAGATCCTTCATATCTGTCACTTACTGTCTCCTTTCCAGGCTGAGGAGACAAGGTTTGCTTCATTTCTTCCCTCATGGAAAAATTAGTCTGTACTTCCTCCTATCCTATTGCTTTTTTCTGTACCTTTTCTGTTCTAATGTATTTCCTTTCAGTGACCAGCTCTGTCCACGTCCATCAAGCCACAGACCCACCACAAGGTTATACCACTATAAATACATTGTTAGTGATGTTTTATGTTTCTGATTTCCTTATTCTTTTCCCATAAGTTTGGTAGCTTCTGATAAGTTAATGTTCTTAAAAGTCTACTTTTGTTATATATTCCCAGTTTCTTCCCTAGATATTTCTAGAATGGTAATTAGCACAGAGCCCATCATTCTGCCTCTGTAGTTAAGGTTATTCTTATGTTACTTTATGTTTAACGGCGTGGGCTACTATCTGACATCTTATTGTTCAGTCATGCAGAAATCTTTCTATAACTCCATGCAGTACCTTTTAATTTATATGATGCTGAGAAATTTCATATTGTGAATAACCTTTTACTCACTATTCAGCCTCTGCTACAGATCTGTTATGGATAGGTTGAGAAGTAGACATCACAAAGCAGATCCTTCTCCTTTGAGAGAGGCTGTTCATTTCAGCTTTCCTTTCTTTAAAAAAAAAAGTTACTAATTCTGTATTAACTGCTGAGAGAATCTTTCTCCTTTTTCCATGACAACTTAGCTTCTTGCCTGTCTCAGTCTGTTAAAGGCTTTTTGGGAATCCAAGCATAATATATCAAATGAATCATCCTATTCACATGTTTATTGGTGTCTTCAGAGAACTGTAATGCATCTAGGAGGTATGACAGCCCTCTCTAAAAACTACTGGTTTCTTCTCTGTTATGAGATATTTACGGGTATATCTACTATTAAAGTTCCAACCAATCTGCCTGACATGAAACGTAACTGACGGTCTATAGTATCCTGTATTTTCTTGCTCCTAAGACCTGTTTAATAAGTTTTGTCATCTATGCAGCCTTCCATTTTTCTGGGCTGGGAGCCCTTCGAAGCCATTGAAGTGATAAATCACATACTTAGGATTTTGTATATTAGTTCCTCTAGGACTGCTGGGTGAATGGCAGGATGAATGGTCTTAGAGATTTGCTACTGTTTTATTGACCTACTCTAATCCCCCGCCGCTGGTACTTCAGTTGGAGCTCTCAGAGCTTTTCCCTTATAAACACCAACTCAGCTAATGGATTTAGCTTTTCTGATACAGCCTTGAACTCTCCTTTTACACCTCTGTCATGTATTAGTCACACAAACTCTGGCAAAGCTCTTGCTGCTTCTGTGTTTGCAAGACTTTTGTGATTAATTGGGACGCCTGTAGCAAGTTGTTCTTAAAATGTTTTCTAATTTATTATGTTTTTGCATTTAACATATAAACTTTTGTACCCATTTTATTTTCCTCACTTGGACGTGACCTCCACTTCTGAATAATGTCTTTCTACTTGTAAGAGCCTCCTTCAGTCTGACACTTAACAATGGCAGATTTTTTTGGTCCTTTTGAAACTCTTAAAGAGGTGGTGCACATTTACTCTGAAACCCTAGTAAAATATTTTTAGATTTTTCTTTTTAGACTTCTAACTGACTTTCCCTTTCAGCAACCTACCTTGTTTTCCTTTTACTAACCTCTCCTACTTTCATGTAGTTTCCTAAGTGATACTGGAGTAGGATTTTTTCCCCCTTATTCCTTCAAGGATCTTGAATTTGATTATGTTATAATCGTTAGTAATCATGGAGGCCCTCTGCAATAAATTTGGAACGGAGTCCTGTGGATTGCTTGGAATTAGGTCAAGAAAAGCTGCTCCTTCTGACCGGTTACTTCATGAGGCAGTCATTTATACTGCGTAAAAACTAAAAAAGTCAATTAGCTTTTTACCTCACAACTCTGGTTTGCATGGGAGTAACCGAAGTCTCCCATGATTATTGCCATGTGTTTGCCCTCATGGTTTGCCCTCATGGTTTTTGTAATCAGCCTTAAAATGTCCTGGGCACTTTTTAATCCAGGGGGAGTCCTGTGGCTGAGGCATCCATTTTTTGTTTGCCTATAGACTGATTCCAAGTTTACTGTATTTCATTCTCCCATCATTATGACACCATTGGTCACGTTTGGGTGATTTGTATTCTGATCCCACTGATTTTTCTTCCTTCTGTCAAAATTTGGAGGTGATTTGGAAGTGATTTCAGTCCAGGTCTGGCTGTCTAATTTCATACCTTATGTTTAAATGAGTACTTACTTAGACTGTTTTTCATGGTTTCCTCCCTGGATTTCATTGCCTTTATCCCATACCTTCTTGCGGTGTGCTTTGGCAGAAGGATGTTATGGAGGTCCTGAATTATGATGGGAATCACATACCTTAGGGAGACCTAGTTAACCGGATGAGGATCTGCAGCTAGCTTGAGAAGGGAAGGATGGAGGTACTGCTTGGAAGGAAGAAAAGGGGAAGGAGTTTAGCAGCTCCCCTCCCACCTTCTCTAGTCATCCACTGAGGATGAGATGAATTCCCAGGACCTGGAGAGCAGAAGAGGTCTTCAAAAATTACAAGAGAAGGGACTAAGAATGGTCTGTCTTGAAAAGAACTGCTTACTTAATGGTTTGATGTGGTTTTAATCCCATACCCTAAAAGAATAAGGGGCTCCAGGGACTGGTTTGTCTACGTGTTTAAGGAGTGAGAAAGTCTGAATGCCTCAGTGGGGGACTGCAGCCATGAGAGGGCACAGCAGCCCGAGAAAACCACTAATAATAACCTATTCCTAAAAACATGCTCGTTTGTTTTTTCTTCTAGGATCAAATGGGGCAATTATTTCTGATGCAATAAAACTTCTCAGATTGGTTTTTTTTTGATGGAGTATTTTATTCTCATGAAGTACTTATTCACCGAAATGACCATGATCCAACAGGGTATGTCAAGTTCTGGTGGGCTTCTGGGTTGCTTCTTGACAGCTTGACCTCCTGGCCTCCTAATCAGCCACCTGGCTGATGATAGGAAACCAAAGGGCTCCAGAGAAGCCAGAGCTTCAGTTTCTAGGGCTGAGCAGCTTTAGCGTTTTAATGATTTTGGGGTCCGGCACACCTCATAGCCAGTTCTGCTGGAATCAAAAGTCAAATGTAATGGCTGGCATATTTGAGGTTTGGAAGGCTTCTAGGATGTAAGGAGAAGGGTTACATCTGAAATCAGTATAGTATGGGCCTACCAGCTGTGTATATGTGCCACTGCTGTGGCTGTGGGTCATTATGGCAGGACATTGGTGCAGCCTAAACCGGGAAAGTTTGAGGGCTCTGTGTTAGTACTGCTGGTCTCCCACTTTTCAACTGCACTGATAAGCTGGAGATAAAGGTCTGCCCATCACAGGAGAATATATTATGCATCACTAAAAAGAAAAAAAGAGAGGGAGGTTTCTTTTCTGTTGTCTTTTAATCTGCATGAGAAAGTGTGGCGGTCTGCCTTCAGCAGCCTCCCTCCCACCCCAGTATGTACACAAGCTGTAGAGTCAGAGCAGCTGCAATGAAGGTGTTTTATTCCATGGTTCCATAAGGTTATCCCATGATTAGAAAGCATATTAATTGTGCTTGAGAAATTGTTATAAACTGGAATTTTACAGGCATGGGGGTTCTCGTTAAGTTGCCGGACTATCTTACAGTGTCATTAGAAGTCAATGCTAATATCTGTTCATCGCAGTGGATGCAGTAATAATCTTTCCTCTCTTGGCTACTTAGCTGAAATGTACTGATGTAGGAAAAACTTAGACACAAAGAAGCAGAAGCTCCCTTGAGTATGGAAAATTTCGTTCTATTCTCTGTGCGTATTTTCTTTTTTCCTTTTCTTTGCTAGTCAGGTAAATGTAGCATGGGAATGCATATGGAAAAACCCCTGTCCTAAAAAGGCACGATCAATTTGAATTGATGCTTCAGTCAGTGGCTGCACAATGATTTGTCTGTGTTAGAAATAACCCCTAAAGTTCTTATGATTAGAAGAGCTTGGGGAAGAAACTGATGTTTGTTCTTTTAGGCAGTTTACAACATTGTATTTATTTGACAACATTATGTAGTTGCTCTTTCTTCAGCTAAATCAGATGCTTTCTCCATCTGTTGTAAATGTGGGCCTTCCATACATAAAAAAAGAAATGAGAAACTATGTATGTGAGTGTGTGTATATATATCTCTATAGCATAAAAAAAAAAAAAAAAAGGTTATCCCTGCCAATTTCTGTAGTTTTAGGAGTAGGCAGAATTCTTGAGACCAAGCTTCAGCTGTGATTTATAACTGAGCTTGATTGAACATGACTTGATTTTGTGTCTTATTGCCAAAATCTGCCACTTTGACAGGAAGCGTAAATGGACAAAGAAAACTGGTGTTTGCAAAAAGTCGTTTAATGCGCACAGTTTTTTCATCCTTTGATTTTCCTTCCCAGCTTGCTCTAATTGTGCAACTCTGTAATTTCCAATAGTAATGATAAACTCATAGAAGGGGTTACACTATGGGTAGAATAACACTTGCCACTATTTTGGAATTTGAGCTATTTCTATGAGAAATATTAAAAAAGTAAAATCAAGGTGTATGTGATGGTTTTACAGTGTCTTGGATCTATTTTGCCTTTGATATTAGGTGAGCTCTCAGAAAGTTAACAGAAACTTGAAATAAATGCGTATTTTAAAAGTGCTTTTTGTTTTCATGGAGCTTTACTTGTGTGTGTGTTAGATGTTTCGGTACTTTTAAAATAAAACCTATTGGTTTTGAGGAGTGGAAAGTTCATTTCAGAGATATTAGAAGTGATGTTATGGTCAGGCAGGAACAATTATAGGTGTTAAAGGTGTTTTTAAAATTATAACCATAAGATTAGTGATTAAAAGAAATTCCACTTATCAAAATATGTTTTTAAAGGAATACTTGAATCTTTTTAGTGAGCATAGGCCTCTGTTCTCCCTTCATAAAGGACCATTTTTGCACCACGCAAAAAGCAAGGTTTACATTCTCATGGCACGTGCTACTTCTGGACGTTGGTCCAACATACTCCTCCCACCCTAATTCTGTTTGAGATAAAATTGTCTTTTAAATTATGCTCTTCAACTCTCAAAACTGTGAAGCGACGCTTCTTCTGCAGGTCGCTGTGTTCATGGACAGACAGGCCCCTGGAGTCAGTAGTACAAGCACTGGCAGACCATAGGAGTCACCCTTCTGAACTGAATGGAGATCTTTCAATTTTCAGTAACAATATTTACTGGTTGGGTTTATTTTTTAAAGCTACTTGGAGGGTTAATATGGGTGAACAGTATGCAGGAATTATTTATTTATTTTTTACCCCTGCCTCTCCCCATTTTTTTTCCTGAATGTTGTCAACACTTTTTTTTTTTTTTCTTTAAAAATGTGTTTGCTATTATATGTTAATCATGGAAAAATGTACATGAATAATTCTTAGGAGACTATGTAAAGTATGAAAACCTAGACATTTTTATTCTGTTGTGAATTCAACATACACTTTCCTTCTGTGATCACCCACATTTCACTCATGAAATCAACTATTGGTATGAACAACTGCTATTACAAATGTGAGTCTAATTTTCTGGGTGCACTCCATTTTCCTGCTGTTTCACTCAAAGTACGTCTATAAAATGAGCTCAGGAAGTATAAGAGTGCCACTGAGGAGAACAAATTGGATTAATATTTGGATCTGTTATTGAAAATGTTAGGTTGCTTCCAGTGGTGAGTGATGGTGCATGGGGCAAGGTGACTATTGTCGTCTTTCTCTGGTCACACTCCCTGCTCTTGATTTGTTTTTCTGGTTGAGAATAGAAATAATGAATTTCAGAGGGGAAATCAGTCTGCCTGGGACTAAGAGACTACCGTAACGCTATGAAGAACGGCAGTACCAGACTGGACTTAGGTCCATCTTGCCTCATGCTGTCCCTATCAGTGATGATAAGCAGGCACACTGGGATGAGTAGGTGCTGGGCAAATATCTTTAATATTACCTCCCCCTCCCAAATCCAATCCCAGCCTCTATTTCCAGCTCAGGGACCTACTTATCCTGTCATGGTTTGCCTGTTCAGTAGCTCTGTATGGATCTTTTTGGCACCTGCTTCCCATCAACTTGTGCAAGCTTCTTTCATTTGCAATGTCCTTCGACAAGGACAGCCTTACCATGGTCGCATGAAAAACCATCTCCTGCTGTCTGTTTTGAACTTGATTTCTATTAGCTTCATCTGAATGCTTGTGTTGCTTGCGGCTGTGCAGACAGTGGATTGTTGATCTCCTTCCACCTTCTCCATGCTGTTTGTGACTTTGTAGACCTGGGCTGAGGTGCTCTGAGTTCTTCCTCTTCCAGAGCGAGGAGGCTCAGACTCCTCGCTTGTTCATCATATGGAAGCCCTTTCACACCTCTTGTCAGCCTCCATGCACCTCACTGAACCTTTTGCAATTTAAATGCTGTTCCCCTCCTCTCCAAAAGGACTGCATGCAATTTGAAAGGCTAAGTGTGAATCAAGGATTTATACAACAGCACTGAAATGATTCTGCTTTGCTCTCTCTTCCTTTTCTGATTATTCCTGATATTTTCACTTTGCTTTTATGGAACCATCTATCATAACACCAAGGTCTTGCTCCAGAATGCCAAATGTTATTTCTGAAACCACCGCTGCCTATGCACATCTAGGATTGTCTTTCCCCATATGCACCACTTTACAGTTACACACAATGAATTTCAGCTGCTGTTTTATTGCCCAGCCATTCAGTCTCATCAGACCCTTCTGTAATTCTGCATAGTCTGCTCATGTGCCTATTCTTCTGCATAACTTGGTGTCATCAGCAGTCTTTACTTCACGCCTCATCCCTTTTTCTAACAATGTCTGCGTATATTAAATAGCTCATTTCTCAGCACCAGTGCCAGTAAAACTGAACTGTTGACCTCCCTCTGTTGTGAGAACTGACCACTTACTCATACCCCATTTCCTATCTTTTAATTAATTTATTCATGCAAGAATTCTCCTTATCCTACAGTCACTTAGCTTCCTCTGTCACCCCTAGCTAAAAGACCACAGAAATCTTCCCTTCTGTGAACCTAAATGTCACCTCCAGAGCGTCCATCTGTCACCGGTATCGCTGATGCCTGGGCTGATCACCACCCCATGCTCTTTCCCCAGGCTTCCTCAGACCCTGCTGAGGTTTCCGGTGAAATCCACCACCTTTCTTCTTGTAAGGCAAGCTCCCCTGCGGTCCTCTCCAGGGTCACACACCCCGTTGTTTATTTGCCTGGTGATTGAATCTTCCACTGCTACAACCTGCTTCTTCCTATTTGGTCTTTGATCTTCCCCTCACTTTAACTTCCTTTGAAGAAATCTGTCCTTGGACGTAAGCATGTAGCTTCCAGGAATTTTCTATTTGGTGAAGCTTTGTTTTGAAGCAGAAGAGGAAGGCCTTTTCTGTCGCTTCCTCTGGAGACCCTTCCTAAGAGCCAGGTGCTGCTCCAGAGCATGCATCGAGCTCCCGCTGTGAGGGCTGGCAGCGTGCAAACTGAGATCCGCTGCTTTGCAGGCATATGTTGAGAGGAGCGATTAAGACCTACATAGAATTTTTTAACAAAACCATAAGATAAAAAGATAGACTAATCTCCAGACTTGGGTATTTCATGCTTCAGCACAGTTCTTCTGGACTCAGTTTCACTGCCTATAAGGAAAATCTTCCCATACTTTTTACAAGAGACTTTCAAAAGTTGTAGTACTCCATTTGTACCCCTAGCCTGCTAATCTTTACTCAGCAACAATTCTGGTCTGTACACTCCAAGGTGCGTGGCCTTCATAATGCAAAGGACTGTGATGTGTTTTGTCATTTCAGAAGAAACCTCTTGCTTCCAGGTACAAAAAAAAGAGCAACTTAAGAACTGGATCTTTTATTTCCTTCCCTTTTAGCACTAAATATTCCAAGGAGAACCTGATAGTGTTGCTTCGTCGGGGCTGGCTGAAAAACGTGTTGCAAATAATCTCGTTGAATCTCAAACGAGTTATGTCGATTTTTTTAGAGCAGTGAAGAACAAATTGATTATTAAAATAGTACCTGGAAATCTTAATTTTCTTTTTTTCCTAGAGGAAATCCATCACTTTTATGTTCCTGTGGCAGACTGATATATATTACTGAGCAAAAATATGAAAGCCTAAGAGATGCCTGCAAATAGCTGATGGCTGTACAATATCTAGTCTGAACTGCTGCTGGTATGCAGAAGTGGTGATTTACAGCTTAGTTTGGAACTCTGCTGTAATCTCTCTATGAAATGAAAACAGAAGTCAAGTAAGAAAATTGAGGAAATGTATTTAATACGATGATTAAATTATTTAGCAGGTGAATGTTAGATTTGCAGTGAAATATCTTTGAAAGAATAAATCTGTGAATGCTCTCTGATGCCCTGCGTGGGTGGTGAGGGAGAAGAAGGAGGGCAGCCAGGCAGTTTGGAATGAAGCACGCACGCATGCTTCATTGTCAGCAAAGATACTCGAAGAGTTAAATATCTGAGATGGAGTTCAACGGTTGTTGACTTAACAGGAAGCAACTGTGCTTCTTATGAAGGCTGGAATAAAATCTAAACCATACCCAGACACAGATTTGAGCACTGAGGGGATGGCATCCAAGATCTTTTTCCCTCGCGTGCTGATGGGCGGCTGTGACTGTCAGTGCCCTTCATGGTTTGGAGAGCAACTATTGGTAGCTGCCTACTCTTTTTCAAGCACACTCTTGGCTTTTGGAGCCCTAGGGTCCTGCAGCCTGGAAAATTTAAGGTGTGGGGGTTTTTTTTTGTTTGTTTTGTTTTGTTTTGTGGCTGGCTTTGAAAGACAGTGTCTTTGTGCAAGGTCTGGTTGAAGACTCTAACCTACTCAGCTGTGATGTGGATTATACAGGTGGGAAGAAGCAGGGAAGGGCTTGAGATTTTTCCCTTCTAAGAAAAGAGGAAAACCAAAACCAAACCAAAAGCGAGGGGAAGAAGCTGCTGGCTGGGTGCCAGCCTGAATGGCCTCGTTGTCCTCCAGTTCTCTGGACCTAATTAAACGACTCCATTTCTACAGGCAATGGCAAAGTCTAATGGCAGCAAACAGAAGATCGCTAACACATGGGGCAGGCCTGTGATGTAGCTTTCTGGAATCAGAGATTGCAGTTGCGGGAGGAGGAGAGAAAGGATGAAGAGGAGTACGAGGAGCGGAGGGGAGGAGGTCCCTCTGCAGAGACAAAAGTGGCAGACACAGGAAGGAGTTTTGTTTCCTCCCAGGAACCACTGTGAAGAACCAGGGAGAGTTTGATTTCAAAGTCCGACAATGCAGCTACGGCATTTGTTTCCAATTCAGCAGGAATGAGCGTATGGTTTGAACAATTCTTCGAGGTTCCTGGCAGGGGGAATATAACTCATCTCAGCTGGCTGTTTTAGGAGATCAAATGACACAAAAAATTTCACTCAAAGCCTAGGGTATCCTTCTGGCAGCCAGAGACCATGCACATCTTCACAGATTTGCTATTTGCTCTAATGTGGACCAAGAGCTGTGTGCTGTGTAGAAAACTGCTTGCTTACAAAACAATCTTATTATTGCCAGATGTTGGCTCCCTGCCCACTTTTACATAATTCAGGCTTTTCTTTGCTCAAGATGTTACAATTTAAAGGTGCTTTAGAAGTTTTATTTTAAAAACCTTGATAATACTTTTTTCCTTATTCTTTTTTCCCCTTGCTCAGAGCGGCTCTTACCCAGCCCATGCCGCAATCTGGCGTATGTGGTGTACGTTAATGTGTACAACCAAGAACAGCAAAACTCCTTCTTAGCTCTACCTCTGGGTTGATTCAAACAAGAATAAAAATGTCCATAAGGCCATGCTGTCTGCATCCTGGTGACTCACACATACCAAATACAATGGGCGTCTTTGTTTCAAATGCTGTCCTACATAGTGAATATAGGTTTTGCTTTTTTAAAAATGATTTTTCCATATTTTTTTTTTAAATTTGAAACTTTAAGTAATGGACTATTGCAAATGATAACAAAGGCTTAAGCCAGGCAAGTGATACACCTCTCTAAGCAAACTTCTCCATGTGGCTACTGGTGCTTTGCTTGTAGACGTCATCCTCTATCCACAGATCAAATAACTGTTAAAGAAGTGTCATATAAACCTGTGATGTATTCCTCATTGAATCTGCCGTGGTTTACCCAAAGCACAAATGAGTAAAAGTTATTTTTACAAGATTATCCTAGCAGGTTACCAGCAGAGTTAGAAATAGTGATGCTTCAGTTCTGCCTCAGCTTTTTGCTTTACTTGCTTCAGAGGCAGGAGTTGCATGGCTTGCTTAATTGCAGTCTGGCCACCTAAAATATGCAGATCTAGGTGAGGCTGATTCTCAAGGCTCCTTTTATTGCCAGTGAAGAGAGAAGGACAACTTCAAGTGTTAGCTCATCTCATTGAAGGGAGGCCAGCCAAATAGGAAAACCTTCTCCAGAGGTTTCTGCGTGGTGTTACGGGAGGAACCAAGGCAGCTCACTTACAGCCGAGCTTCTTGGCGGCCCGTGCCATGCATGTGCTTGACACAGTTGTTAGTGCCCAGCTGATGATCTCGGTTGTCCATATACCTGGAGAACAGACTGTGGTCCACAATTTATTTTATTATACAGTATAATTGTATTCTATAGCCAGGAAATTCAACAGTGCTTAGAAAATTGTAGCATCTTAAAGGAAATTGTGCAACAAATCAACACTGTACACCTGAGATTTTCCTCTAGCTCTACACCAACATCGGGATAATACAAGTTTGAAAAGGGTAACTGTAAACCTGTTATTTCACTCTGTCTTCGGAGCAGCAATATTGCAAATCATGTGATAATCCTACCAGAAGTACAGTCATGTGAGTTGGTGATGAAACATTCTCCCACCATTACCTTTCATATTTAGGGTTTTGAATGAACCATTCTATTTGGGAAATCAGTTCCAATGTATTTTACCATGCAAGGTCACAGTTTTCCAGTGACATCTAAAACACTTTAAAAAACCCCAGCAAAACCCCCTTCTCATGCTTAGAATAAACACCATTGTAAGTAATAGAATAAACAAATTATGGCAAAAGCTGTAGGAAAAAAAAAAAGTGATAATAAGAAGGTATTGCCATTTGGGGACTGACAGCTAGTTTATATTTTACCTACTTATTGTATTTTTTTTTCTTTGATTTTACTCAATGATAGGATTTATATCACAAAATGCCAGCCTGAAAACATCTTAGTGATATGAGTGACATGTCTTGGACAAACAGAATAAAACTTCTTCTCTTTTGGTGGACAAGTAGCTGAAATGTATAGCAAAATCTGCTCTTTTTTTTTTTTTTTTTGAGATTATTGTGAGCTAAGAGAATCTGTTTACTAAAAATAGGACTTTTTTTCTGTGCTGTCTTATTGCTCTGCCTGTTACTAGGGTCTCTGAAGGCCACATTTTGTGGCCAGCAGTAAGGACTGCACGCTTAATTCACTTCTGAGCATTTCTCTTTCCCATATGGAAGCATAATTTTTATCTCTGCTGGAGTGTCATCTCTAAGATAAAAGTTTAAAATGTTTCTCCTGCTTCTGAGTCTGAATTCCTTGGCCAATATTAATTATGGGCTGTGCTGGGACTTGTATGATCAGATGTTGCCCTTTATTTGCCAGTTGGGGTAAAGACTCGCTGTGTTATGCTTCCTGGAGGAGCTGGTTGATAATGAGATCTGGTTGAAATTAGGCATTTTTATCTTCTTAGATACATCAATATTTGGAAATCCATTTTGGTGTGACTTAAAATGAAAACACAGTGTTTTAAGATTTGATGCAAAACAAATTGCTTCAGAGAATGAGGATGTATAAATAAGTGATCATTTGTTTTGAAGAGCAGGCATTTCAAAAGAGATTAAGCATAGAGTGTTTGAGAGTTTCTTTCAATATTTTTCCATAATAAAAGGAAGATTTGTCTGAGATGTCATGACATGGTGTATGAATAACATAAAAAACTCTCCCAAACCAAAATTCTCTTAAAATCAGAAAATTTTCTGAAATAAAAAAGTCATGATGTTTCTCTTTTAAAAGTGTTCTCACTGGAATCAACGCATTTTTCAAAATGCTTCATTTCAAAAGCAAACATTTTGAACATATTTGGGTGAATGCAGTTGGCAAGAGCTTGTTTTCTGGGACAGATACTGCTCAGAAATACAAGAGGCAAACAAAGCCTTGTTGACCAACTGCTCTCTGCTACTGGAGGACTATTGAATGAAACATTTTATTTTTTTTTCTTTCTTTCCACGAACTTTGTTGTTTTTCAACAGAGAAGTAAAGACATGTTGCAGCAGGCACTCGTTTGGCTGTTGCACCGAAAACATAAGAACAGCAGAATAAAGTCTGCCAGTCTGTTTTTCCCCCTGGGCTCTCTGTTCCCCTAATCTCACTGTGCATGCTCTTTGCGTGTGGGTGTGCATGCACCTACACGCACACGGAGGGAATTGCAACTCCATCACGTTATCTGCAGCATGCATTTCCCACCAGGTGGTGCTAATGGAAGAATCTCAGCCATGCTGATAAATCCATATGTGTGCATATATATATATATATGAGAAGGGAGACAGAATACCTTTTGTGATGGCCTGGGAACTATCTAGCTTTGGGCGTTAAACTTGTCACTTCTAGGCCATGATATTCAAATTCAGTCCATGCACTGCTGCAGGAGGACATATATGCAATGTTCTCACATAAATGACGGGCATTGGTTATTCTCCGATGAAGAAACTGCGCAGAAAGCCCAGCCCTTACTTTAATAAAATCTTTTTTTCATCCGCTTTCGAGATTGTTTCATAGTTCATGACATCGCTTTCCAGAAGTACAGAGTAGCAGATCAAAGGAGGAGAGAAGGGAACAAATAGTTCTGTTTTGTTTTTTTTTTTTTTCGTTCTGAGCACCCATTTGACTTGAGTACATGCTTTAGTTTTCTGCATCCCTGGTCATAACGTGCATGTAAAATGATTAGTGATTTCTAGTGTATTTATAAGATCATGCTAATACTACTGGGATTATTTGATGAAAGGGTCTTTAAAAGGCAAAGTGTCATCATAATGAAAAACAAGCAGTTATAATTGCATAAGCTTGCTTTATTTTATCATTAAACAGTGAACAGAAGCTTATGTTTCAGTGTAAAGGATCATTTTAAACAACATTTCTGAAAAAGCCTTTAGGTTTGGAGTTTTCCAAAATGATCAGCTCTTTTCTGCTGCTGGAGCCAAAGGTGAGTCTCTCATGAATCAGGCAAATGCGGAGTGATTTTTCAACATCCCTTTCCAAATACTTGCTCAATCACTTCCCAAACCACAACAGAGCTGAAAAAAAAGATCACAGAATTTTTTTAGGAGAAAGGCTTAACCAGCTTTCACACCCTAAAATCTACTAATTAGAGTGTTTTTGAGTCCTGAAGATGAGAACAGAAGATAGGAATTATGTCAGTCAGCTATTTTTAGTGTATGTTTGCCCTGTGATGCAGGGCAAAAGCATGGCAAGCCCTGTCAACAGCATCTTTTCACAAGAAAGAAGTGGAATTTTTTTTCTTTGGTGCCCCTGAGCAGCAAACTGCCTGTGTGACGTGCAAATAACGCGATGGATTTGAAAAGAAATCGTATAATTACACTGGGCGTGGCTCGGCCAATTCCTTGCAAATCAGGAAACTGTGGCTGGGTGCTGGATCAAGAATCATAGAATCACAGAATCATTTAGCTTGGAAAAGACCTTTAAGATCATCAAGTCCAAGCGTTAACCTAACCCTGCCATCCCATCACTAAACCATGTCCCTAAGCACCTCATCTATCCTTCTTTTAAATACCTCCAGGGATGGGGACTCGACCACTTCCCTGGGCAGCCCATTCCAACCCTTTCGGTTGGATCATTGGATAATTATCATTGGATAATGCAGGTGCTCTCAGAGAACCCTTCATAGATAACTATTCCTTTGCTGTTTGTAGGTTGACAAAGGGGCAAAGGCCCCTCAGTTGGCAGGTAAACTGAGCAATGATGAATCTTAGTAGCAGTGAATTGCCCATGCCCTACCTTTTTCTACTGTCTTTGGAGATGGCAATCTCCTTTTACAAGTACAGTTTTCTCCTAAAACAGACAGATCTCCTGTGAATCTTGGAAGAAATGATAGGGTTGGTGGCGCAGGGTATAAAGAGGTATCACAGCTTCAGAGGTTACAAATGAGAAACTGGTAATGGGATTGGTCTGCCTAAAAGCAGATATTTACCTTTTGGACATCTACAACAGAAACTATTCATCCATGCTCCTTTAGAGTCACTTCTGGAAAGAGGCACTTTCTAGCACAGCCCACATTTTTTTTAAATGTCCCTCTTAGGGCAAGATGACTCATAAGTCAACTGCCTACACAGGGGCTGATGAATCCCACCCTTTCCACTGCTGTCTCCAACACATATTCCAAACACACAGATAAAAGCCATGCGTGCTGCCTCCCTCTTGGCAACGCGCAAGATCTCCCTTGCAGAGATGCTTGTGGAGGGGAATCGGGGACAGTGGTTTGTTCTCCAGCCACGTGCTGTTGGAGGTCCCTCTCACTCTTCCATACCCTGATACCTCAGGGATTTCCAGACCATCCAGAAAATAGGCAGAAGGGACAGAAAACATATCAGTCAATGAGGACAGTTTAATGTGAGTGGGAGGCAAGGTTGCCTGAGGCTGAGCGACCCTGCCCACCAAAGCATGTCTTAGCTGCTGATGCTGTTCAGAGCTGATCCATTTCAGTGCAACTCTGGGGCAGCCTGGCAGGGCTGTTTGCCCCATTCATCCAACATAATCAGGCCTCCTGAAGGATTCATCTCCCCCAGTGGAAAGCATAAATATGTAAGCAGAAGCTATCAGCGCCTGTGTGTGGGGTCCCAAAGTAATAAGGAATCATGCTGGTCCAGATGTTATACCATCTGATAACGGCAGTGCGCACATATTCAGTTTCTTTGGATAAGATTGGGCTATTTTCTTCATTAAAATTAATGATACAGTGGTTCATTCCTTTTGTTTTCAGACTAAGCAGTAAATTTTGTCTGAATAGATGTGTGTGTGTGAGAGATGTTATCCTTGTTCAACATTTAAGAGAAGCCTGACTTGAGGCAGATATATAGACAACCCTCTGGATTACTCTCTTGACTACTAGAACCAGGCTCTGGTGTTGGCAATTGAAGTAGCAAACTGACTGAAGCTGAGACAGAAGAGAAGAACAAAAAAAAAAAATCACAACTCCAGACTCTTTGAGTAATACCCAGACTAGTGATTTGTGCTCTCTTTCTCTCAGTAGGATTTGGCTTTTAAAGAGGGATTGCACTGAACAGCTAGCATTGCCTACTGCTGAGGAGCAAATTATTTAATCAGAGAGGCAGGCTGCTGGTGAACTGTGACTGAAACGATGCAAAAAAATTCTCAAATTTAAGGGCTGGAGGAACTTTCATAATCATGTAGCAAGGCGTTCTCCCTAAGAAAAGCAGTAAGTAAAATCTTGCATCAAGATCAATAATTTTAGTTTGATTTTTTCTTCACCTCCCCAGGAGACTTTCAGTCTTCTGTCACCTTCTGGGATGGTGTGCCCAGATCTCATCCAGACAAGGAGTCAGCAAGGGTGCACAGTAGGATCTGAGATTGGGGAGTACTCTCGGATCCCGCAGTCTAGACTTAGCTTCAGGGAAGATTTCCTTTCTCCTTGTTTTTGTTTTTTTTTGTTTGCTTGTTTGTGTCATGTTGTCCCGTCCTGTCCCATTCCTCTCCCTCTCCGCCCCCTTCTTTCTCCTTTTTGCATCTTGTGGTCTCTGAATTGAATTGCTGCAACTTATGTGAGCACTTCTGCTTGGTATAAGTGACCAGTGGGGGGAATGCGGTGTATTGATCTCACAACGATCTTTAAAGAAGAAAGCACTTATCTTAGCAAGCACTCTAATTTCACACTAATTGTGTGCAAGTGCAGTTTTGCCAGTGCCAGTGAAGCTGCAAGAACAGACTTCCTCTTGCCAGTGAAGACCCTTCATAAGAAAGTGGTATTAGCTGGGGATGTTTTCAGCCAGGGTGGCATGGAGAACACTAACAAAAGGCAACAGCTGACCAAGTAGATTGCTGAGTTTCTCAGCTGCTCTGCAATGGGCGCAGGAAACTGAAGTTAGAGAAAAAGAGTTATTTTGAATTTAGTGCAGGAGAGGTAATTGTGTTTAGAATGTAGAAATGTGAAAATATTCTAGGAAACACAGCTGGGGCTGGTAAGCGCTTAGATTCAGATCAAACCATGGGGTCTGGAGGTGTTTCTCTTGTAGCTGTGTCTGGGAGAGGTTTGCTTGTGTTCAGGGATCCATTCTCTTTGAAACCAAGACCTTCTCATTCATTTTACTCCACCAGTAATGAACTGGAAGCTCCTCTGATTTGTTACTGCCCAAGTTATTAAAACACTGGCAGCTTTTTTTTTTTCCCAGGGCATGTTTAGTGTGGGCAGATAAAGCCAAGCCAGGGCAAGCAGCAAAACTGAGGAGGTTCCTTCCTTTACATTTTATTACCTTCCTACAATCTGAAGAACAATATAGATCATGCTGCTTTTCTGTGATAAAGAGAAAACAGTGCAAGGACTTGGCAGCTGAAGTTTTGAAATAGCCATTTAAAAACAAAACAAGAGCAACCCCACAGCCCAAGTTTTGCTGGATCCCATCCACAGCCCTCTGATCAACCATATATGTTGTCGGCTATGCATCATACATGGTAAAAATATCTAGCTGTGCTTTCCTCACTTGTGTTCCCGGACAGCTGGAGGCTGGATAATAGTATGCCATTAAACACAATAATAACTCCCAGCAGTGCCAACATGGAGCCATGTGTTCTAAAGAAGAAAAATTAGAGTGCTTAAATGTTTTAAAACATTTATCTTTTGGACGGAGAAAAAAGTGATCCCCTTTATGTAGCACCGACTGTCATGTTCTCCCACCAGAATAAACAGCCAGGATCTGGCACAAGAAGCTGAAAGTAAATTTGATCTTTGATGTAATAAAATTAACAAGTTAAAAGCTTATTCTGCTATTATTTCTAATAGATTAGCGGCATTTTGAGCTATAGATGGCAAAGTGAGATTAAAGAAACAAAACCCCCAGTTGATACAAATGCATGGATAGAAATGATGACAGAGCTCCTAGATCTAGGGTAGAGTTGCTTCTTCAGAATCTGATCTTCCACCTTTTACTTATTATTTTTTCATTGAAACATGTTTACACTGTGTAAGCAAGGGCAAATTTATCTGTTATGCATGCAATGGCTGAGGCGACTCAGCCAGTGTCATCGCAGAATGCTTTCCTAAACATCTCACAGCTATGTCAAAGCATATTTAACAGTCTAAACAACTACATGCTTTAAAAAAGCACATTGGAAAATTGCCACCTTCCCCATGGATTTTTGTTCTATCAGAAAGACAGTCAGATTCAATTATAACCACTTAGATTTTTACTGATTCCAGGAAAACTGAAATTGGTGTAAATGTTGTGTTCTTTGAGGGAAAAAAGATTACTTGAGCATAACTATTTTTAGGGTGTTTGTACAACAAAAAGCATTTTTTATAATTAAGATTGCTATATACAAAGCAACTTCTCACAATTTTCTGTTTTTTTTTTTCCCTAGCAAACCCTTGCCCCCAAAGGTTGAGTCTGAAAACCTAAGAAATTACTGTGTTGACCCCCCCCCCCCCCCCCCCCCAATTAATCAGTTTGACCTGCTTAGCACAAGTCAACAGTGGGGAAATAATAATTAAATCCTTTTTTATCACAAACTTTTGGGCTTGGATAACAGGCATTTCCCATCTGCTACTGCAAGAGAGGGGCCAGAAGGGGGGGAAGGCAACTGAAAGAATGTGTTGCACAAGGGTCTGCTTTCCCAGTCACTTGACCCACGCCAGGCAGGCTGCAGGGTTGAAAGTATCACAGACCCAGTCAAACCATAAAAGAGTGGTCTTCACAGCTGTGACCATTAGGGAGCAGTTTGTGTTTCCTCAGAGATGCAGCCTGGGGTACTGCAGCGGCATGTGGCCAGGTGGGACGTAAGGCTTTCCTCCTTATGTCCTGCCCTACTTTCCCTCCTAGGAAACCTGGGCGTGGGTAGGAGCTGTTTTGTCCTGGCCGATTTCCAGCTGGGGGACTGGTACACAGGATGCCTACCAAAAGTGCCTAAAGATGCTTGCCACTTGCAGCCTGGCTTTGTAGGGAGCAGCACGTGGACTTGGGGTAGCTGCAGGGTAGGGCCCTGATTACTGTGGTGAAGGCTCAGTCTTAACGTGGTCTTGCTCACTCCCCAAATTCATGGTTACGCCATTGCTCTGCGGGCTCCTTCAGAAACCCCCATTCATAGGGAATGTGCCTATGTGTTTACTGAGAGGCCCTTGGGTTTTTTAGGCTGTGAGGAGAATTACCCCTCTGGTTTCTCAGCCTTTGGAGCTACCAGTCAGCCTTACACTTGGAACTTCATGTGCTCTCTCGACGAGTGTGAAAAATGTGCTTTGACCTAGAAAGACCTTCTCTTCTTGTGCCCACAGCCTTGACTGTATCTTCAGCAGCTGGTACAAGAATCTGGGCTAGAGTATCACGAGGTGCAAATGGTGGGACTTGTGAGTGGGCATTAGAAGTGCTGTGTTTGCTATTTATGAGTTAATAACGCTATTCTTATAAATGATGTATGGATGACTGATTGCTTAGCAGAAAGATGGCCCAGAAGCCAGACCTGCAAATAAGATAAACTTACAAAGAGTAGTTCTATTTCTGTGGCTCAAGCAATGCGCTTTTCAGTGAACTCAGTTGCAAAGTACCTCTACACCCAGTATATTTCTGCATTTTCTGAGAGATTAAAATTCCCCGGTGGTCCAGTTTCTCTCTGCACAGAACAAACACACTCATTGTGTGGTCCACACATATGCCCAAACTTACCTGAATATAAATCAAACCCCACATTTTTGTTTGATTTTTGCATGCAAGAGTATTCTCCTGTCAGTTATCTGAGTCAATATTTTTCAGTTTCATTTTCTATGTAAGAATTTTGTATCATGTAATGTAGTATTTGTTCTCCAGAAGGCTGAGACAAAAGTCTTAGTGAAGTAAAGAAATAGTTGAGAAAAAACCTCAACAAAAAGAAACTCTCACCATTTTATTCTTTCTGCTCTCATTTATCATTTCTAGAGGTAAAGTTAATAATCAGATTTCTAGAAATCTGCCTTCTTAAAAGCTGTATTGTTCTGTTCATGCCCTTTAATGCTTCTCATTACATTCAGAAGCACTTTAGTATGAGTGAACCAACAAACATACAAACATTTTTTTCTTTCTCTCTTTCTGATACTTTCTTAGAAGCATTTTTCAGAACAACATATTTGCTAGAAAATATGCACGATATGAATCTGAATCACTTGTCACTCTAAGATGCTCATAAGCAAACTTTACAATATGTATATGTGGTATAAGCTTTGATCACTGCCGCTCAGTATACCCAGATAAAATCAGTAAGATGACTTGCGGTTAGTGATAAACTGATGGTTACCCTCTTGAATTTTGGTATACTGGTATCATTAGTGGGTGGTTTTATTTAAATAGCATAAATTTATTAATGTATTTAAATATTATTTATTGATTTATTTAAAAGGCATTATCAATGGATTGGGTGTGAATTGGGTGGGATGTATTATTATGGGCAGGATTTAGGAACTTGCAACCATGGCTTAGACAAAATTTGCATAGGACTTTTGCTGTTTCTTCAAGCACCAGGCTTAAATCTAGACATTATTTTTAACAGGGCAAGATTTCTCCTGATGAAAGAGAATGTGATTTTCCAGCTGGGGCTGAATATGTTTGCTAATGTGCTGGTTTTGGCTGGGGTAGAGTTAATTTTCTTCATAGTATCTGGTATGAGGCTATGTTTTAGATTTCTGCTGGAAACAGCGTTGATAACACAGGGATGTTTTAGCTACTGCTGAGCAACACTTACACAGAGTCAAGGCTTTTTCTGCCTTTTACCCCACCCCACCAGCGAGGAGGCTGGGGGTGCACAAGCAGCTGGGAGGGGGCACAGCCAGGACAGCTGGCCCCAACTGACCAAATGAGCATCCCACGCCATATGACGATATGACGTCACGCTCAGCGTATAAAGATGGGGTGAAGAAGGAGGAAGGGGAGACGTTCAGACTGATGGCGTTTGTCTTCCCAAGTCACCGTTACGCGTGATGGAGCCCTGCTTTCCCAGGGATGGCTGAGCACCTGCCTGCCCATGGGAAATAGGGAATGAATTCCTTGCTTTGCTTTGCTTGTGTGCGGGGCTTTTGCTTTCCCTATTAAACTGTCTTTATCTCAACCCACAAGTTTTCTGACTTTTACCCTTCTGATTCTCTCCCCCATCCCACCAGGGTGGAGTGAGCGAGCAGCGGCTCTGTTGCCGGCTGGGGTTACACCATGTCAGCTAACTACTGCATGCCTGGTCCTGGTGAGACAGGCCCAGTTCCAGTACTATTTCTGTAGACAATAATCCTGTTGCATCTGCCTGTAGGGGCTAAACTTTTCGCAGACAAATATGACATCCAAACAAATGGGGGTTTGTTTATGGAAATTCAGTCACTTGTGTGCACAATTGTTAGTTCTAGCTATGTATGCAGAGAGAAAAATTTGCACATGAGAAAAGGGCAGAGTTTAAAAATCAACCATTAGGCTTTATCTATAATAACAGATAAAATTTCACTCTTGTATTGCAAGCAAAGAAGACATACTTGGAGTGTATGTCTGTGCCTGTGTGTCTGTGTGTAAGGCACTCTTCTCTCTGTCTCTATGCCTCCCTGAAAATTTTGGGTCTATTGGCCAATTTCAGGTCGAAACAGGTCAAAGTGATTGACTTTCAATTCTGTACATATGGGTGCCTGGCTAAGGAGATCCTGCTGTGATCCTTGCTGAGGAAAGAGGCATCAGCACACCTTATTTCCCTTTTCAAGGTATATCAGTTCCAGGGAATATCTCCTCAGGAGAGAGACTGAACAGCTCAGTTGGAGGGAAAACTTTGACCTTTGCTTGCACCTTTTTAAATTTCAGAAAGTCACTTGGAGACCCCAAACCATAGGGAAAGCCAGCTTTTCTTTTTTTGTTCTGTGACTTGTGATATTGCTCATTACTGCGTTGCTCAGCCTGTTGGGCTATTCAGGAATAAAGAAACCCTGGGAGGATGGGATGCACAGAGGAGCAGTTACCCTTCAGCCAACATGTGGAAGCCCTGGTCAGAGTAGGGCTGCTGACAGTTCTTTCCCACTGTGACCACGGTCCTCTAAGGTGTCAACATACACAAATAAAAGGAGACCTGCAATTCTCTGTATCAAACAAATTATCCCAAATATACACTTTTTTTTTTGCTGGAAGTGGTTGTGCTGTAAGGGAATATAATAATTGATTTTTAACAGACTAGAAGTACTTTTGAGGTAAGAATTTCTCATCAGAACTGAAACCCCAAAATGTTAAGAACCATATCTCCAGCTGGGACCTGCTTTTCTTTGCAGTTAAGTTCCCCAGTTCTTTCTGTCTTTCTTGTCCCACAACAGAGGCCCCCGAGCAAGAGAACTAGACTTGCCAATGGTGCCTGAACTGCAACATATTACATATTCAATTTTTTTTTTCTTTTGGGGACACCTATAAGCACCCCTTCATTTGTCATGAGAATATTAAAGCAGTTATGTCTCAGTCCTGTTTTTTACAGAGCTCTGAGTCACCACTGGAAAGGACAGTGACCATGGTTAACTTAAGGCACTGACACCACTGCATCATTGCACACCTAGTATCTATTTTCCTCACCCTGTCCCTCTGAACCTCTCGGTTGATCGGTGGTGCCATCCAGTGATTTGGGAGTGCTGCACCCAGCCAAGGCTGCTTTGTATGAGACTTGCCCCTGTAAAAGTCACTGAAATGACGCTGTGTAGACAGCCATCCAGGCCCCAGGGAGAGCAAAACTTACGCCTTTTACCATGAGGTATGGTAACCTTGCTGACCTTTAAGCCTCAGCCATGTACTTCTTCTACCTCCCATGGGGAATGGTGGTGTGGCCACAACTACGGAAGATAAGCCCTTTCCACTTCACGAGGTCCCCAGAACCACCGTACGCCACAGCCGGCCCCTCTGAGGTGCTTCCAGCTCCATTCATCACTGCAGGGGCACTGGCTGTTTTAGCAATAAGGGCTAACACGAAGTAGCACACCAGACTTTTACTGTTCCTTTGCTGTCATTTTTGAACTGCGGCCGAGGACTTGTCGAGGTGAGGTCATAGCAACAGCCTCCTCTGATGGGAAGTTTTTGGAGAGACATCATGGAGAATAAGCAAATATCAGTCTAAACTATGCCAGCCATTAGGCAGTGAGTGGAAGGGCTGAAAGACCCTAAAGGCTTTTGGAACCACATTGTGAGGAAAATAATGACTGTGCTATGAAAATAGAATATTCCAGCTCTTGCACATTTCTGGCAGATTTTCATTCAGATGCAGAAGAAAAACAATTCTGCCTACCCTGAACTTCCTGACAAAAACTCTGCTTCTTAGCACCTCCTGTGAACTTGCATCTCAAGGAGCCAAAGCGAACTCAGCATAAAAAGATTCAAATATCCCCCCTGTTATGATTAAGTGAGACACCATATCCAGGGGGGAGAATATGTCGATCAGCCATTTCCCCTAGACTGTAAATGCCTTGCATCTGCTCTTTAGCCCTCTGAGTGTGTCTTTAGTGTTAACACCTATTAATGCTTATGGGGCAATGGCATAATTTTTAATAAGGTATCAGACCAGAGCAGTGCTAGAAAATCTACCTTGGAGACCCATGTCTGAGTCAACATAACTCTGAACTCTTCCAAGTGAACCCTCTGGGGATGGAAGACAAAGTGTCTTTGTTTTTATTCTTTATGGAGAAAGCCCTTGGAAGATTGAATCCATCATTTTAGGACTAGCTCTAACTTGCGAACACCCCTTACCAATTTCTTACTCAATTTATGTGAATTAAGCCTAAACCCATGTAGTTCTAATGCTAGGATTTTTATTCTACAGTTTTTATTGAGAACATTACAGTGGATTTGCTGTATCTGACTGTATTAATAATTTTCAGATTTAGAGAAGTCTGTTTTGAAAGACCAGGGAAATAGCATGTCCAAAATGATATGGTTGTTGCTTAACTAAGGTCTAACTTCTTGCTACAACAACTAGAAGAAACTTGTGTTGCCAGGGCCTGCTCATATTGGTACTGCATGCTTTTGACAACATAAAATGACTGGGCATAACTTTCATTAACTGAATGATCTTTTTCCTCATTGATATTCAGGATATTTTAATTAGCAGTGTCCCTGCTCACTGCAGGGGAGTTGGACTGGATGACCTCTAGGGGTTCCTTCCAACCCAAAACATTCTATGATTCTATGATTTTGATAGCTGGACCATTCTGTCCCTGTGCATGCCTGAATAGAGAAGTGATAAAACAACAGGTTGAACTCAAAGCACTGCAAATATAAGTATGAGGGGAAATTTTACAGGCTAGGAATAAAAGGATAGGACTGGTGAGGGTCTAGTAAGTCTCAGCTGCCTTTATATGATCCATCCATATGCTCAAACACATTTGGGTTTTTTTTTGGGGTGGTGGTGGGGGTTATTTTGGTTAAAAGTGTCAGGAAATAAGATTCCTCCATCCAGTTTTATTCATGAGAAGCTCCTCATTTGGTGTCTGACTTTCAAACTATGCTGGGCAGATTTTCTTGAACTCACAGGTTGCTAGTATTTCCTGATAGGAGAGGAGTAATTCTGTCAGATGAGTTTGTAAATGGTAATGCTTGCATCAGTAACTGAGGTTACTCCTTAAAATATCCTTTTTAGAAAAATATTGCTGATTCCAAACTTGTCCACTGGAATATTTCCCAGAAAGTTAACAATACATGTCCAGAAACATAAATGAAACACAGTTTGTTTGATCGGGTGTTTTCAGAAAAGATTTACAATAGCTGCTTTCCACTGCTTGTGGTGGTCTAATGTTTTACCTGACGGTGTTGCTTTTGGGAAGGCAATAAAGCCAAGCCTCTTCATAAGGTGGAGGTTTCCCTTGTAGATTAACCTAGTGCTTACCCATGGGCACAGGCTTCAGTTCTGGTGCTTTCCAGATAGCTTAAGCCAAAACTTCAGTACATGACCCAGAACCTCCTTTCCCTGAGGTGTGACTACCCTGAACTGAGAACTACTCTGGACCCAGCATTGTTGAGACTGTGAAGTCCCCTCCCAAACAATCCCAAAATGTCAGGCCTCCATAACCATTTCATTCGCATAAATGGTGTCATCTGTTTTGAGAATTAGAAATTTAGAAATTAAACCCCACCCTTTCCACAGGAAAAAAATCACGAGCTCTGTGAACTACAGGAAGCTTCTTGATATATGTTAGGGCTACTGTTTTGGGCAGAGATCTCAACAATGGAAGTTCTGTCTGTAAAGAAGAAAAAGGATGAAAAAGTAAAGCATCATCTCTAAAGTATTGTCATTTGTGCAAGTGGATGGGCTGTACTAAAGGGGTTGAAGAGAATCATTAAGTACAGCTGCTTGCTTCTACTATTTTCCATTAAAATAGTCAAATAAAAAGATAATGGAAAACTCTGGCAGCTGTATATTTACAAAATGTTTGCAGTTCAGTTAGTTTTGTGTCTCCCATGCCTTGATTCTGTAAAATCCTATTTCCGAATTTGTTTAAACCCTTGTACCTTAAAATAAGAAGTACTAGTCAATTCAAGTATCTGACAAATAGCACAGATTCCTATTCCCATTAAAAGTCACCCAGCTGGAATAAAAATGCCCCACTGCTTGCCAAATCAACACCATCACAGCTCAGAGATAAAATTGTAACTGAATACTCTCACAGGCACAATGAAACTGTCCTGGAACGCTCCCTGCTCACAGTAAGTTGGGTAAAAGTTACTTAAGTCTTAGTAGTCAATGTTAAATTTTCTGCTTCCGAGGTTGTTTTTTCACTCCTTGCTTCCTTCCCTTGGAGGTTTGCCTCATGCATTTCTCTGTTTGGGTGCATCATATAAAATCACATGATTCCTTAATAAGGAATTACTTTTTTGCTACCAAGAAATTGCACTTGATGTTAGGGCAACCAGTCATCAAACACTAAACCATGGCATTTTGATTTATGGATCCCATGGGCCGTAATCAACTTGTTGCACATGGTAGCACTGGAATGCTGCCCCTTTTTAGAAGTAATAACTTCACCCATGGAAAGTCATTATGTCTATGGCAGATCAGAGGTAGAAACTGGGAGGTCAAAGATTATTGGAAAGACACCTCCAGAAAAGGTCTCCACTTTTTCTTTCCCTTGAAAACGTTTTTGAAAGCCCATAAAATTCTGTGGCTTTTGCCAAATGACCTGTGAAATAACCGTCCACAGCTGTGGTTGTAAGAAACATTATGTACCACTGCTGGCACTCACATTGATCTGATGAAATCTTTTTAATGTGAAATCATCAAGCCTTTGAAAAGATGAACCCGTGCATCATGAAAGAGGATGACACACATTTTGGAGGAACAAAGGATCCCTGCCATCAACAGCAGCAACTATTGAAAATAAGGACTATTGAATAGATTTCTGGGAACGTATCTGAAATTGCAGATGATCTGCTTTGGGCATTACTCTGGCATAGCAACAGAAAGTCACATGCACAATATAGAAAATCTTTTGCTGGAAGAAACTCTGTATAGAAACTCAGATCCAACTTATTCTGTGGAGAGGACCAAATTGTACTTTAAATTGTAGATTGGTAGATTCTGATAGGACTCGTTTATATCCCTTACTGTATCAGAAGATCATGATGTGAATGAAGGGTTTATACAAATATCAAGGCTGAATTGTGGAGGCTGTTTACTTACCAAACCGCATTGTACCTCTTTTTTGTTTGTTCATTGTATCAGAACTATGAGTGGGAGACTGTATCCCTGGAGAGGAGAGTTGATATTTTTGGTGCTTTTTCCTCCTATTTTTTCCTCTGTGTTTTTCCATTGTCTTTTTGATCTCTCCTCTTTGCAGCTTTCCTAATCAGCAGTAATGTGCTACAGGCTCCATGGTTGTTACTTTGATTAAACCAACGCCATTGTCTGACACCAATCAGCTACATCAATAATGAAGATGAGTGTTTGACATCTTGTTGTCTGAGGTTCATTCTACCAGCTTGAAGGTATGAGGAGAAAAACAGAGGAAGGTCAGTTGACCTGCTGGCCTCAGCTTATTTTTTGCTTGCTTCAAAAAAGTTACCTTCATGAACTTCTTTTGTTCCTTTAAGCTCTTCTAAAGCACGGACTGTTAGATTCTGCAGTGCATTAAATGTGCCTAGCATGTCACACATAAGCACAGCACATAGTTCTACTTATTAACCTTATTAATAGAAGAGAGTGGAAAGCAAGCCTTGCGTACAACACCAATGCAGATGGCCACCCCTAGATGAATTCACTTCCAGGCTGTTACCAAGCACCTCACAACTCCTTGCTCTTGCACTGCGTGCCTGGGACTTGTTGGCAGTGGTCTGAAGATGCCTTTCTGATTTCCAGGTTTAAAACTGGAAATTGGTAGGTAATGTTTTCCTATACATTTAATTAATCTGGGAGTTGCCTTTCTTCTGATTTCTTTTTTGCCAGTGTGTTTATCAGCTGGCAGAACATCTGCTTGCTCACTGTTTGAGAGGTGGTAATGAATGTGTTATAAACTCTCCAAACACTAATAGAGGTCAGAATGGTGGGGGTCCTCACATGGCGAGACAGCAGAGGGAGAGAAAGACAGAGGTGCGCCAACACCCGTCTCTTTCCATGTTGTCTGCCTGTGACTTACAGGATCCCGGCCATGAGCTGGGATTCAAACCAGAGTTTAGAGGTTAATAGGCTAGGCAGGATGAGCAGGTCCAGTTTTGCCTTCCAGATTGTGGGATGGTAAATTTGCCGAGGTTTGACTCAGAAACAGAGCATCCTTCTTTTATTTGAATGTTTCCCGAGAGATGTGAAACAGAGAGTGCTTTTCTTTCTGATCCCTGGGGAGCACATGATAAGGAGCGTAGCCCCATATATCTCTCCATCTCTCATAGGCAGAGAGGGAACAGAGGAGCTGCTCTCCGACCTACCACCTCCAAAAAACTATGACTTTAGGAACTTTCTCCCATGCTGTCCTTGTTCTAGAGGCAAATCTTGGAGGCCAGCCCCAGGAGAACAGTGCTCTGCGAGATGGTCTTGCTGCTGCACAGCAGCTTCTCTGGGAATGAAATAAAGCAGTGCAGCAGGTATCCTTCTGTTGGAGTATCCATGGTAAGCCCAGAACTGTTTTGAAGCAAACATATAGAAGGCCTTTATGATTGCTACAGCGTAGTCACACGGAGGTTATAATGCTTTCTCCATGCTTCCAGTTTGATGACAGTGAGTTTTGGATGCACACCAATAAATTCTGGTACTTGCAGGCTGTCTACCAAAGCAAGGTTACATATCAGCTCAGCTGGATTCAGTTGCCTCTGAAGCAGAAATCCTGTGTAGCCCTCACTAGCTGCTGGAGTACACTGGTTGTAAGCAAAATCTGGATGAAATGTTTTGAATCTACTTTTCCTTTGACTGAGCCCTACATTCATTTAAAGGCATGTTAACTTATTGGAAAGACATTGATAGATGCTCTCTCCTAGTGCTTGTCTCTTGTTCTTCTCTTTCTCTCACCTCTTAAATTGGTATAATTTCTAGGTGGCTAGTCCTGGAGATACCTAAACACATGCATGAGTAAATAATGACCACACAATTCTGACATCCAAAAAATAATCTAAAATAGGTTGATTGGAACCTAAAAGAGTCCAGGGCTCACAGTTTCAGGCATCAGGACAAAGCTGTTTCACTTCAGCTACCAACCTTCCCTCTGTTGGCCATCCTGGAGCTCTTTGAGAATCATCAAGTTCAGCCAGGACTGAGCCTCTCTCTTTTGCAGAGATCTCTATTAGTAGCTTTGTCGGTATGTGCGCACACGTTGCCAGTGTAGTATCCCTACTGCTGGCACTGGGATCTTGGCCGAGCTGGGCAGTGCAAGATAGAGTCCTTTGTGGTGGTAGCTGTGGTGGTGGCTTAGGAAATCACAGCCTCTCTGAAGAACTGGTTTCAGACCTGGAGACTTGCCCTTCCTCTGGGAACTTTGGGCCATGCTCAGATCCCCATTGTAGAACCTTGCCCTGTGCTGAGGGGATGTAAAAAGCATTGGAGATTTTAGTCCTGCTGAGGCTGGGTTTTGAAACATGTTTTGTTGATATAAATGTCAATAGGGAAGTAGCTGCTGCCATCCTGGTTTCTCACTCGTCATGGGTTAAACTGCTGGTGATTTGTATTCTCCCTCCCCCAAGCCAACTCTCTATCACTTCATAAGGTCAGTGATAAAGAGGTAAGTGAAGGACACTTCATGCAAATCTCCATATTCCTCATCAGATAAATCTGTGCTCTCTGCTGGCCCACCTTATTCTGAGAGCTTGGGTTTTTATAATATTTTTTAATCAGATGTAGACTGGGAGTCTGGCACATGGCATCTCCCCCAGTCCCTCACTGTGTTTTGAGAGCAGGGCTGCCCCCAGTTCTCTGAGGACTTGGCAGGTCATGCTGTGGTAGCCTCACCAACCAGTGGAGTCACTCCCTTGGTAAAAGAGTCCCAGCTCAGGTACTGCTTGTGCTTTCACCTACTGGCAGCTGAAAGCAAAATAACTGTTTATTTCTATTTGGAAAGTGCTTTGAGAAGCACTCAAAGTTGTGTAGAAAATCAAACTGCTCATTGCCATTGAGCAGCACATCCAATTTAATTTAAAATTTGCTGGATTATTACCAGAAAGACTGGCCAAATTATCAAATTCCTGGTTCGTGGGAAATTCTGACATTTGGTTTTGTTCTGATCTGGAGTGAAACCAGTTATTTCAAAATTACCCACAAAAGAGAAGTTTATAGGGAAAAAATAGGAATAGGAAACAATGACGCATGGTATTTCCAAAATAAAATATGCTCCCCAGGACGTGCTTCTTTCCAGCCTCGCTGCTGCCTCTTACGGAGCGGCACTTCGAGCCAAGGCTGGGGCTGGGAGCTTACATTGTGGGACTGCTGACTTCAGCCAGGTCTCCCAGCACTACCAGGCTCCCAGTCTGGTGGCAGCGAGCCTACGATCCCTGTGTCCCAAGCAGCCCACCAGGCTAGCTGGTAGGAAGCCAGGCAGTTTTCCAGTGGAAAACTACCTGTGGTTTGATGTCGGTTCATTGAAACAGATATGCTTTAACACGAAACTTTCTGGCTCTGAAAAATCAGCATTTTCCAGTGAAATGACATGTCGTCAGAAGTCTCATGACTGGCTCTAATTGCCACTTCGATGACCAAAATCTTTATTGACCAGAGTCCCATAACTTCCTGGCAATCACCAAATATCTTGAGCAGAAAAACAAACAAACAAAAAAGCGTATTTTATTTTGTACTCAATAACTGTGAAATTTGCAGGGCTGTTTCTGGGCAAGCACGTTATGAAGAAAGTTCCTGCCTTCAGGGCAGCAGGGCTGGGGACACACATGGCTCCATTTCACCTTATCGCTCCTGCATTTGCTTACAACCACCCAAGAAGCATCGTGTTCCTACCTCTGAGGAGAAGACAATGGCCTTATTGCCCAATGAGGCACGTTGTCCAGGTCTAATTGGAAACAGGAACTTGCTCACTAGAGTGCTATTTATTCTTGTTCTTACAGCCTGAGATTTCAATAGTCTTTTTCATTGTTTTTATTATTATAATAGAGAAGGCTGTTTATTGAGTTCTCTACTATATGAGTGTTTGTATACACAGAGACTTCCCGCTCCTAATGAAATGAGCCTCCTAAAACAATAATAAAAAGTAATAATAACCTCATTCAAGAGTGAAATAATTGTGGCCAGAATCATACTTCAGCAAAAATGTTCCCCCCTTCTGAACGTGCCGCCAGAGACTTTCTGTGGTCTGACAGTGGCCTCTCAGTCTCCATGGCGGGGAGAGAACTCTCCTTAGGCAGCAGAGCGCCTGGCCCCTTGTCGGGACTGCTCTTGGATGGATTCTCTCCTCTGAGAGCTGAATTTCTTCCTTGCTCTAAGCTCACCTCCATTTTGGGCAGCAGTGGGTGCTGGTGGGTGTCCAGAGGCAGGCTGGTGGCAGCTGTGGCCATGTCCCCCTGCTTGGAATCCCATGGCTCTGAGGAGCGGTGGTGCTGCAGAAGGAACGCTGAATGGGAAAGACTACAGAGAGGATCGTAGGGGTACAAACCCAGATTTTGTTTCCAGAAACATTTTATCAGGGATCTAGAAACATGAACTCCCAGAAATTTGGGAGCAACTGATACCTTTTCCTTTAGCCAGATTTTTCTCTTCCACTTTCCTTACTTCCTTCCTTGCTTTCCAGATTAAAAACTGACTTCACCCTCGAACGTGAAACTATCTCCAGGTCTGAGCTCACTGGATGAAGCTTGCATCTCAGGAGAACATCTCAATCTTTTGCCAATATGTCTAATGCCACTTTTCTGTTCCAGAAGATTTCTTTCTAAACCCGTTCTTAAGAGCTGCAAACGCTCAGGGCTGAAGACCACTTGCAAGATACAGGTCAGTACTGAAAACAACTTACAACCACATTATTTGTCTAAGGAGCTCATCAAGACAAGAACAAAAGAAGCAAAATTCCTCTTTGAGTTCCCAGCAGTAGCCTCAGCATTTTGGCAAGGATATGTACAGACCACAGTAGCACAATGTAGCAGTGTGTGAGGGCAGATTTGTTACTGGAATTAGTCTAATCACAGCAATAAAAGCAGTCAAGTCATTCTGTTTTGTAGTCATTCTGCTTCCAGTATCCCTAATGTCTCTCACATGTCTATAGCTGTCCTGGTTTCAGCTGGGACAGAGTTAATTTTCTTCCTAGTAGCTGGTATAGTGCTGTGTTTTGGATTTAGTACTAGAAGAATGTTCATAACACCCTGATGGTTTAGTTGTTGCTGGGTAGTGCTGAGACTGGCCAAGGACTTCTCAGCTCTCAGCTCTGCCAGGTGCACGAGAAGTTGGGAGGGGACGCGGCCAGGACAGCTGACCCCAACTGACCAAAGGGCTATTCCATACCATATGATGTCCTGCTCAGTATATAAGCTGGGAGAAGGAGAAGGAGGGGGGGATGTTCGGAGCGATGGTGTTTGTCTTCCCAAGTCACTGTTATGCGTGATGGAGCCCTGCTTTCCTGGGGATGGCTGAGCACCTGCCTGCCCATGGGAAGTGGTGAATGAATGCCTTGCTTTGCTTTGCTCAAGCCTGTGGCTTTTGCTTTCCCTATTAAACTGTCTCTATCTCAACCCACGAGTTTTCTCACTTTTACCCTTCTGATTCTCTCCTCCATTCCACTGTAGGGGGAGTGAGCGAGTGGCTGCATGGTGCTTGGTTGCCAGCCGGGATTAAATCATGACAAGGTGACCATGAGCCAGCGGTGTGCCCTTGTTGCCAAGAAGGCCAATGGTATCCTGGGGTGCATTAAGAGGAGTGTGGCCAACAGGTCAAGGGAGGCTATCTTCCCCCTCTACTCTGCCCTGGTGAGACCCCACCTGGAGTACTGTGTCCAGTTCTGGGCTCCCCAGTTCAAGAAAGATGAGGAACTCCTAGAAAGAGTTCAGAGGAGAGCAACAAGGATGATAAAGGGACTGGAGCATCTCCCCTACGAGGAAAGCCTGAGAGAGTTGGGCTTGTTCAGCCTGAAGAAGAGAAGACTGAGAGGGGACCTCATCAGTGCATACAAATATCTTAAGGGTGGCTGTCATGAGGACGGAGCCAGATCCTTTGCAGTGGTGCCCAGCGACAGGACTAGGGGCAACGGGTGCAAACTGAAACATAAGAGGTTTCAGTTGAATATGAGGAAAAACTTCTTTATTTTGAGGGTGACAGAGCACTGGAACAGGCTGCCCAGGGGGGTTGTGGAGTCTCCTGCTCTGGAGATATTCAAAACCCGCCTGGACAATGTCCTGTGCAACCTGCTCTAGGAGAACCTGCTTTAGCAGGGGGGTTGGACTAGAGGATCTCCTGAGGTCCCTTCCAACCCTTACCATTCTGTGATTCTGTGACAATAACATAGCTCAGTGTTCAGGAAGGTGTTGCTTCATCTAACCAACTTTTCTGTAGGTATGGGGTGATGTGGCGATGCAGCTCCATCAGTCCTATGCCTCCTCTGGAGTATCTGTTTCCTCAGTAGGAAGGCATCTGATATGTGCTTCTTTGTGACAGAGGAGATCTTTTGCTTGCTTTCTCTGATCCTGCAAGGACTAGACCCAAACTAAAACTCACTGAAGCCAGCTCCTGCTGTTTTATCCTGAAGGGACTTTCCAGCAGCAGCTTCATCATATTGGCAGGGGTATGTACAGCTCATGGGACCATAACCAGCCTCTGGGTGTAAAGGCACAGAGCTTTATTCTTCTGGGCATGGATGGAGTCGAGACTGAAAGAACCATCCACCGCTTGTGCATTATCTTCCATGCTGCATCTTCCTCTGCATCAGAAGAGCCAGAAGAAAATCTTGTAAGACCATTTTCCTCAGGCTGTTTTTCTGTGAGAGGGCATGGGGGAATGCAGAGGGGTATTTGTTGCTTGACCCCTTGCAGAGGTGTTCCCATGGGTAGGTAGCCAGTGCCTAGTCTGAGTAAAGGGTCAGTGTTACTGGCTGGTTACATACCAGTCTGCATCCCATTCTCCTTTCAGAAGACTGTGTGGGAGTGGCGTCTATGTTGATATCATTGTCAAAGGTGGATCTGACCTCTGGGACTGTGTGGGCCATCCCCACCAAGCCATTATAGCCCTCAGTAAAATCATTCTGAGCCTTGTTTCCCTCCTGTGCCACGCATGCTGGCATCCAGCCTGCTACCACCACCTACAGCCAGGAAGGGACCTGCATCTGCCATCAGGGGGTCCCCAACACCTGAAGAGCCTTTGGGCCACACCACCTCTGTGCAGGCTCTGCCATCCTGGAGTTTTAGGCAGCTGTGGAAGGGGGCAGCTGTGGAAGGGGGCTTCTGTGTATTCTCTTGAATGGGCTCTGAGGGCAGCGGAGTTTATGTGGATACACCTAAACATGGTCCCCAGTGATCAAACCAAATATTGCTCTCTGCTCTGAGATTACGCTCGCGCCCCATGTGCCATGGGAGATGAAGGTCATGTGTTGGCTTTAAACTAAAGGCTTCTCAGATGGGGTCAATACACCATGTAGGATGTCAGATTTGTTTAGTTTTCTCCAATAAAACAATCCTTTTTCTTTTAGTCTAGAAAAGCCATACATAGTGAGTTGCAGGATTGTGCTATATGTCTCGGGAAAGCAAAACAGCCCTTTAAAGGGGGATTAGCTGACAAGCACTGAAGGTCTTGGGTTCATTGTATAGAAACAGACAGACTGATTCTCTGCTCACAGGTTAATTGGTGTAAATGATAGAGGAACCAGCCTCTTTCCTCGGCCTTATATTTCTAAATATCTCCTGAAGCCAAATCAAGACACCGCACAATGGGTGTTTAAAAACACTTGTCCCTATTTCCCCCCTTGCTAGAAGCAATGTCTGGAATACAGGTTGTAAATCAGGTCCTACAGTGATTGATCCATGTGCCAGCAAGCGAAGCGTAAAAATAGCAGTATGGTTGAAAGGACATAAAAAGAGGGAAAACAGACCATTATTATTTCTGAGCTCAAGGGAAAGAGCAGTTCAGTCTGACGTGCCAGCCAAGTCTGAGTAGACCTGGCCTGCCTAAAAAGCACAGACAACTGCTTTGCTCCCTCCTCCGCAGCTGCGTGCCCCCTGTAAACAAGGAGCCGGCCCCATTTTCTGGCCTGTGAACCTGGCACCCAGAGGTCTGATTCCTTTCAGGAACTTCTCTCAAACCTCTTCGTGTGCTCTAAATCAACTCCTGTGTTTCTGTGGCTGTGAAATAACATCTTGGCAGGGTGAATTGTATCTTTGCTCTCTCTGATGCCTTCACAAAAGCTGCTGACATGCTGGCCATACATTTGAAATGCTTTTTCACCCTTATCTTCTGCTGAGGGGAACATTTCTGTGGATTGCATAGTATTACTAGATGTAGAAAATTCATAGCTTAATATTCTGAGAGCTTAATTGGGAGTCAGAAGGTTCTGTCCTGTTAATGTTTAAATAACAAGAACTGCTGCTCCAGCAGGAAAGACCTACAATAGAATAGCAACATTTTCATTAAAATAAGAAGGTGAAAATAGAGATAGGAAGGGATAATCTGCCACTAACTAATTTTGTCATTAATTAAAGCAAAATAGTGCTTAATAATAAGCATCGCAGTATCTTAAATCTCTTGCAGGACTCATCCATCCACCATTACTGTATTATAAAGGAGCACCATGTAGAGCTGAAACAAGAAAGACTCTCCAGACTCCAAGTGTCTTTAAATACTGTCCATATACTTAAAACAATCTTCAGGTATGGAAGGACAAAAGTAGTAATTAAATAGTCTGGTAACCATTACTGTCTGCACGGAAGGTAGCTGTTTCTTTCCCAGGAGGCAGTTTCACCATGTCCTTTCTTTTGTTGCATATGCCTGGAAAACCCCAGCAAGCCTCCTCGCCACCGTAACACACGCATGTGCACACACAAATGCAAGCACATACACAGAGTCTATTCTCTCTCTTTATATAAACAACAAGGTATTGAGGGATTTGTTGTCATGGGGTTCTGTTGTTACTCAGGTGGCTCTGGTTCTGGAGCTCACCGTTAAAAAAAATGCTTTTGTTTCTGAGTATGACACAGTCCTCATTCAACTGCAAACTTCAACAAGCTTTCTGACCTGCCTCTTCCTTTATGCTGCTTCAGAAGCTCAAAAGGATTCTGATGATTCTTAAAGGAATCAAGTAAGAATTCCCACTCCTGAGATCCGATGATTTCTTAAGATTTCTACTTTCCCTACATCTGTTTGGTACCTGTTATTCCTTCTCTAACCTCTCTGAGACTGATTTAGCCTTCTGTATCTCACTGCAAGATGGTTTTTGTGCTGTGTCTTGTATGTTGTCACCACCAATACCTTCTTGCCAGAATTTTTGATCACTTTTTGTTCTTGGAAACATGCATTAGTACTCAAAAAGACCTAATAATGGTTTGTGTTGTGCCCTTGGTTTCAAGAAAAAACTTGTCTTGAATCACAGAATCACAGAATGGCAAGGGTTGGAAGGGACCTTGGAAGATCATCTAGTCAAACCCCCCTGCTAAAGCAGGTTCACCTAGGGCAGGTTGCACAGGACGTCGTCCAAGCGGGCTTTGAATATCTCCAGAGCAGGAGACTCCACAACCCCCCTGGGCAGCCTGTTCCAGTGCTCTGTCACCCTCAAAATAAAGAAGTTTTTCCTCATATTCAACTGAAACCTCTTATGTTTCAGTTTGTACCCATTGCCCCTTGTCCTGTCGCTGGGCACCACTGCAAAGGATCTGGCTCCGTCCTCGTGACATCCACCCTTAAGATATTTGTAAGTATTTATGAGATCCCCTCTCAGCCTCCCCTTCTTCAGGCTAAAACAATGGCTCGACAATTTCTGTTGAAAGTATGGTGGTTATGTCAAGCTGTATAACTCTGAATGTTATGATCATGTCATTGTCAATGTACTACTCCAGACGTATTTTCTAATGACTATGCTCTTACTAATCTGGCATGCGGTTTGGCTCCAGGTTAATAGTTTGGATATGTCCTCTTTGGCCCAAGCATCTGTGGTAGAAGTGACACTGTCTACCAGGCAGTGAAGGAGCTTTTTCTTGCCTTAGTCTGTTTTGCCATGCATGTGCTTTAGTTAAGTCAGTCTCCATATTAATTAAAATAATCCTCAGCAAGGCAAAAATTAAAGCAATTATGAAATACATCAAAATGTTAGCACCCAAGCCTTTGTACATGCCTATCAGTATTAGTATAATAATCCCAAACTAAGTCTTGAGTAACATACTACTCAAAGCATGACAAAAATCTACAGTATTCTTATAGACTTCTTCATTTGCTGAAAACATGGGTGTTCTCTGAGACATTTAACTTCAAAGAAGTTTTAATGTGGCACGGACACTTAGTTCGATTTAAGAGCGGCTTGCTTCAGTTTATTTTAAACACTTTCAGCCTTGGGGCTGAGATTTGTGGTCACATTACAGCCTTTCAGTTGTCTTTCTTTCAGTGGCCGAGTCTGCAGCGAGGCTGAGTCAAGCTGAAAGAGCATTAGGCCTGCCTCTGCTCTGGGGCACACAAACGCGTTTTGATAGTTAACACCAGCTTGCCTCCTGAAGGGAAAGAGAGAGGTAAGACTGTGTGTCTAAAAGTACAGCAATACGCCTTCGCTGCGCTCCAGGCTAAGAGGGGAATGTTCCCTGCATTCCTGCAGCCAGCTCCATTGCCATCTGTCCCCTCACCTTACAGTCTGTGTAGCTTCTTGTCTTGTTGCTCTTAAATGGTTCCTGTAAAATGATGTGATCTGGCGATGACTTCCCCCACAACACACACTTTTAATCCACCTCAGATGATGGGCAGCTGGAGCTTGCACCTTGTACTAGCCCCTTGCTGTTAGCCTCTTAGACCCTGTTTCATGCAGCCATTTGTGGATTATCTAGCTCAAACCTCAATCTCAATAGATGCAGCTTTATTAAGCTGTCAAGCCCAGGTAGTAAGGTTACCTTCTTACCATGTCCAAGCAACCAGTATCTTGGCGTCAGGACTTAGCTTATCTAGGGATCATTTTGACAGCTGAAGCAATAACCTGAATAGACTCTGAAACCGAGCGAGCTAAACCCTATGCTTTTTTTCTTCATTGATACATTTTTCCTTTCCATGCTGATGCAAGTTCCAACTATCACATTTAGTTTCTGTCAAAGGCAAACAGCTGATGTGAGAGAAGGACTTACGAAAAATCTAAGGCTTTATGAGACACCCAAGGACTGGTGAGCAGATATATGGGTAACAGAAAATAAGAGGTCTGCAGGCACGAAGGAAAAAAATACAAACCTGACAGTATTTATTTGAGTGCTTCAGATTGGTCACTGTACCAAGGACAGTCCAACTGCAGAAGAAAGCAAAGGATGTAGCAACAAGTTGGGGAAATGAAAACAGGACAGTACCTTCGTAATGCGGATAAGGGACATCCCCCTTACAGACAGTTCAGAAAGGGGAGGTATACATAAGCATAAGAGTTTTACTTTCTGTGTACATTAGCCCAGGTCACTCAGAAAAGAAAGTCTTAACTCATTCCCATCATCATATGTTTATTACCACTCAGTACCTTACGCTAGGAACACTTTCCTGAACTGTGCCCACGGTCCCAGGTTGCATGGGTGTCTTTGCTGATGGAGACACCTACATCTGAGATGCTCAAAGGCTCTAGCTACTGTGCCCCTGCTTCTGCTCTCCTTGCTGTTGCTTAGCCACTGCAGTGAGGAAGAGGTGGAGAAGAGGGATGTGGCAGAAGTGGAAGTCGCTCTTCTAAGCCAGCCCTAAAGAGACCAGCTGAACTTAAATACCTGCTGTGTAGGAGCCTGATTTCCCAAGACAAATTACTTAGTTACCTATGTAAAGCAGTGCAAATATTCCTCTTTTTTTTTTGCCAAATGAGGAACTTAGAGATCAGAAATAATAGGCGGCTTTCAAAGGCAGCTCCTCCTGAAGCAAGGAGAGAAATGACATGTGGGGTTTGGTCACTCTGTAATTGAAGCTTGGAGTGTGGAAGAGCCTTTATGGAGCCTCTGTAGAAGACAAGTGCTCAGCTGGTAAACTAGACAAGCTGTTTCATTGCTTCATTTTCTCATTGCCTTTGTTTTGGTACATGGTATTTTGCAGGAGAAAAGCCATTGTCCCTTGTTGCTGCCACCCCCTGATTCTGGAGGGAATCTGCAGGGTCTGGAGACTTCTTGGGCTGATTGATGTAGTCTCTGTTTACTGCAAGGCACGAGGGGGAGAAGGGAGCTCCTGCAGGATTCCCCCATCAGATGCAAGGTAGTTGGAGGTCAGGAGAGTGAAGATCCTACAGGGACCTGGATACTCCAGAGCTGTCAGGAGCTCGCAGCTGAGATACCAGCCTGTCAGCTAAGCTGCTAAGTGGCATCATTCCTCACAGCAGTCAATTTACTGTTTCCATAGACTATCGATTATTACATCCTATGTAAAAGGAAGATTTAAAGCTCCTTGATGCAAATCCTGCAAAGGGGAAATCGCTGCCCTCCATCTCCTTCCTTGCACCCTGCTGCAGGGCTTGTCCCAGGCAGCTGTGTTGGCTGCTGTGCCCCATGCAGATGGCACTACAGCACCGACAGTTTTCCCATAAGCTCCAGAAGCAGGCATGAAAGTGGTTCCTAGATGCTTCTTGCTGGACAAAACACAGGCATTTTATATATAGTTTTATTTGCTTGTCACCCAGGCCTGCAGTGCCCCCTTCTCCTGGCACACAGTCCAGCAAAATGCACTCTGCTGTTGAGGTCTGAAAACTTCATTACCACAGGCCCCAGTCTGGGGGAGAGCAGGCCAGATTGGGAGTTGAATTAAACAGCTATACCTT
Source organism: Butorides virescens (assembly GCA_017310255.1). NCBI lineage: Eukaryota > Metazoa > Chordata > Aves > Pelecaniformes > Ardeidae > Butorides > Butorides virescens. The sequence goes on along the minus strand of JADKXX010002950.1, from coordinate 422,347 downwards.
CAGCTTTCCTCAAGCTCAATCAGTGAAGAGACTCACTTTAACTCTCATTCAATGATGGGTCTGTGATTTCCATCACTTCTCTGTTAGCTTGCTATGGATCAGAGATTGCAGAATTGAGATAAATTGATGTAGTTCATTCTCTGAGCTGCTGGGACAACAAGAGTTAAGCAACTGAGCTGGAAATCTCATGGGATCAGGCTTTTCTAGTGGGAAGATTTCCCATACTTCCTGCTTTTTGATGTGCTGGAAATACTTTATGCTCAGCCTTTCTTGTGGTATCTTGGCACTACTTCTGTAAATAGTTGAAGGGACATCATCAACATAACAATCATGCTTCTGTCTAAAATGTTTTCATTACTCCAAGTCACAACTAAAAGAGTAAGAGATTAAGGTCCCTTTCATTCAGCCACTTAAGCATGAACCAGCTTTCCTAAGTGTTGGTCAGATCACGCCCTAGAAGATTTAGGGTTTGAATTTAGGACGGTGTTGGCTTTGCTGACAGTGCTGGTGGAAGAAGTTTTGGCAACTTGTTCCCATCTCCACCACAGTTTGCTGCCCCTTTGGTTGTGCCATTGCAACTCTGTAAAGGGCCTCCCAGTCAACCTGATAGCTTGCAGGATTTGTGTTAGAAGTATTTGCCTCTTCTGAGAGAGAGATAGAGATAGATATATTTTTAATCAGAACAATTTAATCACCCTGGTTCTACAGTGAGACTCCAGCACCTTTTTTTTTGGGATGAGCTGAGGGGATTGGCAAGCTGGGACAGGATGAAGCACTCAAGGTGGGAAGCTCAGAGACCTGCAGACAGAAGCGCTTGCACTGGAAGCCCAAAGGCTGGTGCATTATACTCATCACAGCTCCTCTCAACTCACAGGCTTGAAGACTGAGATGAAGTTTCTTCTCTCTGCTCTTAGATGATCCTGTTGCATTGCACATTCCACCTGCATGTATGGCCTGGTATTAGTTGTGTGGTCTTCAGTCAGTGACATTTCTTATTACCTTCACTGTATTTTCAGTCACCACTGAAATGATGCCAGCTACAGGGCCACCAGACAGCTATGAAAGTCCTGAGAGTTTCCAACAAGAATATGGATTTAACAACTAAGGTAGAAAAAGGTTCCAGTCATAAAATTAGTATTCAGAGCTGAACTGAAACTTAGCCAAAGTTCAAGGCTGTTTGGAGCCAGTGCAATAGTTGGGCGTTATCTTCAGTCTAAAACAAGTCTTGGACTTGTGTGAGGTTTATAAGCATACAAGCAGGTCTATGCTAGTGAGCACATGCTTCTGACAGAAACACTGACACTGGAATGACATTTCTAGATGCACTGGCATGCTCGTGGGATAAGCTGATGAGGAAAATTTGTGCACAAACTGCTTTTAAGTTATGAAATGTATTCTCAAAGTCTGCAAACAACTGTCCTCAAAAGTTCATGTGCCATGTCCTCTTTTCGCTTGTACCTCCTATCCCTTTGATTTCCTCAGTGTGCTGTGCGTGCCCCCTCTTGCAGGGGAGACGCAGACCCTCCATGTGCCATAGGCTGGTGGGAGTCACAGGACGCATTCTTCCAGGGCTGCCTAATGACCGCTCCAGAAGGTACAGTACAGGAGTGGATTAGGACCCTTCAGAAGTCAGGAAGTCTCTAATTTATTATTCGAATAAATAAACAGCTTTAGCTTTTCATTTCTCCACTTAACGTTAATCATGCATGGCATGGGCCGCTTGGAGAACTGCAGCCACCTCCGGGCTGCCTGTAAAGTCGCATGCTCCCCTTGGAGCTCTGCTTGTTCAAGTTTCCTTTCCCACTGTTTCTATGAAGCCTACAGGAGTTGAATCAAATAAGACATTTACTTCTTTCATTCCGTAACCAAAGCCTCCACCATGCAGTGCACCAGCCGTGAGGGAGAGGAGACTGAGGAGGCAATAAACATCACCTTACTGATGCTGCCTCTAGTTCTTCTTCCCACTTTTTTCACTAAAGTCTTCTTAACCCCCCGCCCTCGTGTCTTATAATACTTTTGAGGAGTTTTAGGAGACTTAGAGTATTTTCTTATATTTATTTTTCAAGCTGTTAGCCAATTTGCAAGCACTGTGATCAATATTAACAAAAATCAGTCAAGAGGGATGAGCTGTTTTCTTTACAAACATGTACTCCCTCCTCAGTTTTTGTCAGTTTTTGACTTTAAATACGCTTAGTTTAATTTTTTTTTCTTTATTTGAGGAAAACTTAAAAGACCATAATTTTTTCAAAACATGACATCGTATTGAACAACAGACAGGACCAGAGAAGCCCTATCCTCCTTGAATATAGGGTCATTTTAGTCTATGTAGAGAAATAGGCCAGTCTAACTCTTCTGTGATGTAAATCTGAAATACTCTGGTTTTGAGTGATATTTGAATCTGAATGCAAATTGACCTCAGTTTAGCCTCAGGTCTTGTGTCCAGTATATTTTTCACTGGCCTGGAGGACAGGAATCTGGAAACAGGAGCTGGTTCCTCTGCATTGTATTCACATTTTTATGACTGGGAGCTCTTTCTGCCTTAACTCTCATTTTCATCTTCTTATGTGTAAAACCTCTAGCAAGCATCTGAGTTTCTTAGTTTATTGAGTGTAAAATGTGTTTGATGATATTTGCCTTTTCCTGGTGTCCTGAGATGTCTGGAAGGGCAGAACTCTTCCAAAGCAAAGCTCATGAAGCAGTAAGGCAAGCAGGATATGGGACAAAAACTGAATTTTAAACAATAAATACATGACCAAATAGAAAATAGGGAATTCTTAATGACCAAGGAGGTTTTTAATGAGCAAGAAGGTCTTGCAGGAATCTGCTCTATGACCAAGGTTATTTAATATTCATACTGCAGATCTGGTCTATCACAGAGACAGATGCCTTGGAAGTGCTTTTATGTGATTAAGTTAAAAGTTTTATGTCTAGCAGTAGAGTAATTAGGTCATTTTTATATGATGTGAGATATATACTAAAGAACAGTGATTCTGAAAAAAGTTCTGGGTATGGTGTAGTGGCTAAAAGGAACAGTTATGATCCTGAGCTATCCATCAGGGGTAGGATTTTACTAGCACTCCCAATACGTACAGCAAAGTAGCATTTTCCACCTTTATCTTTCTTTTTTTCAAAAGTTTATTGGCAAACTTAAAGAAAAGTTTTTTTAAGCCTTCAATTTAAGTTCTAAAATGAAATATTTAAGGAATCCAGATATTACATCTTATATATGAGAAGAAGTTGAGAATTTAAGAAATGGTGTGGTTACCATCTGTAAGTATTTGCATATGGAGAATGCATTCAACAACAATGGGCTTTTTAACTTATGAGACAACAGCACAGCTAAAAGATGATGTAGAGGAATCCAAAGTGTAAACAGCAGGTAGCTGTTTTACCAATTTTACATTTCTAGAACAAAGAAAAAATATAATCTTAAGACATGGATTGTCATTCAATGACATTTTTTTAGCTCCTGTAAAGGAATTATTCCATGATATTATGTGTGTGTGTGGGGATTTTCTTGATCAACCAATGTTTAAATGAAATCATCATAATGATTCTTTGTGGCCTCAGTTGTTGAGTATTCCTTAAAAAGTCAGCATTTTTTTCCATTGATGATTGAAACAATCTGAAGTTGCCAAAAGAAGTTAAGCTTTCATTTCAGGGTATTAATGGTTAAGTCTGTACACAAAACTTCTCTCTCTCTAATTTCCTTTTATTACATAGCTCTTTATAGAAAGGCGGCTTTCCTCAGAATGTATCTATCCAAATGACTCTCTGTTATATGATGCTGTATTTTTAATCCCACAGCATATGGAAAGCATTCCTTTGTACTCAAGAGATATTGTTTTATAAAGTTGAGATTTTGCTTGCTCTGGTGACTCAGAGTCAAAGGAATAACCCTTTTGGGCTTCCAGTGAATGACAGAATAAAGCAGACTTCCATGTGCACACATTAAAGATATGCTAGATACATGTATGTTTGCGATTAGTAGCTGGAAGTCCTGACCTTTAAGTCCCCTGATTGACTGGGATGCATTTCTCCCTACCGCAGAGGGCCAGCAGAAGGCCTATGTACAATTTCAGCTTCACTTCGATGCAGTTTTGAGTACTTCCATGGGAAGTGGGTGGGCAGCAGGTTTCACTCACTGGAAACATTTAAATTTCAGTTTGGAAACAATTTTACTAACCAATGCATAATTTTCTTTTAAGCTTTTACAGACCAAAGAACGTTGTCACATAATTCCATTACTGAATCCAGCAAATTTTTGTTAAATTACAACACTTTTCTTAGGAAGATATTAAATAGTGATTTAAAGACTTAAAGGTATGACAAATTTACCACTTCCCTTAATGTCTTATTCCAATACATAATTGCCTCCATTTATTTCCACTTTGAATTTTAGATTTATCTTCTAGCTATTGAATGGTAATGCGCTTTGTTGCTAGCTTGAAGTCCTAAGACTCATCACAGTTTGAATATGTGACAGACATAGCTCAAAAGAAAGAGAGTGAATAATAATCTAGGTATCTTTCTTAATACTTGTCAAATCGACTGTCATACCTTGTACTCACAGTGAGCCTTTGAGCTGAAGAGACAAATGCCATTTCTCTGAAGATGGTGGCCCCCTTAAACATTGGGTTTATTTGACTTTCTGTATTGCACATTGTGATTATCCATCAACAGTAATGCCAGAGGCTCTTGCAGTTTAGCAGGGGCAGCCCGGGACATGACTTTCATCTTGTTGAAACAAACAGTAATATCAAAGTTCTTACAATCCTCTGAAATAGGTTAGAGACTTTGAGATGAATATTTAGTGACTTGGCTGTGTGTGGGCAATGCAAACACAGGCTGCAGCAAACAAGAGTCTTCCAGCCTTTTCTTCAAGGTGTCCTATGTATTACTGGAGGTTGCAATCAATTTGCTCGTTATTAGACCGGAGCCACCAGACTGGGGCCTCTTCACGTTGACTCGCAAAACCCTTTCATGCTTATCAGTGTACAGCTGGATTTCCTCTGCTTTATCACACTACCACTTTTCCTGTATGGCTCTCAGCTTTGTTTGGAGTTCTCTGGGCTTGCTATTATATGCAATTCTCTTTGATGCCGATGATAGATCTTGCAACTGTGCCCCGTGAAAGGTGCACCTCTCCTGAGGTGTTGTATAATTGCAGGATCACTCTTATCTCATCAATCTTAATGTTTTCTAATTTTTTTGCCCTGGAGTCTTGTTTGAGGCACGGCATAAGATATCCCTGAAGATTTCCAAACAGTTTTGTTGAAATTCTTTAGAGCTTTTCACGTTAAGCTTTTAATAAAACAAATCACTGAGGATGAACGTCTACTCAGTGCGCAGTTTCCCTTACAGTAGGTTGTTTTGTAAAGGAAGGAAGTATTTTAGTCATTAACGGAAGAACTTTTAATTGTACTTGTTATGATAAGGAGAGGACTCTGGATAGTTTTACGTTAATAAAACTTTTCCTTTTACATCAAGGTTTCTGCTAGGCTATTCCATGTAGTCACTGTCTCCTTCTGAAGTGACAAGCTTGAAATGTGTACTCCCTCATGACTGAAATGTGAGAAAATTGTCCAACATATCAGCTATACACTGCTCTGTAATCTTATGAATAATTTCAGATTGATTGATTCCAGTCTCTTGTTTTGCTTCACTTCTGACAGCAGTATTTCTTGTTTTATTCCCTGAATATTAAATGTCTTCCACATGTACTTTATAGTTAGCTGATTTTGCATTGTCACTTCAAATTACCTACAAATTAAGATAAACAATCTCTTTAAGCTGAGGCATTTTTACGATTTATTTTTTCAAAGTTGTTTTGAATTCCTGCTTTAATTGATATATTTTTGTCATCTTTTCTCTTCGTTTCCTGTTGCTTCCTAAGATATGTTGCTTCTCTAACATATCTGCCTGCCTGTTGTTGTAGCAGGGAACTATAGCAGAAGGAAACTCGGCAGCAGTAATGGAATAAGCTGGTGCCTAGACAAGCTCATGACTAGATATTGTATCCGGGAATAGCGAAATGGGGCCTGCTGGGCTACCCACCGGGTCTGACAAAGATGTAGGTTTGAGATCTTTGCACAGTAAGTGCAAAAAAGAAAGTAGTTCAGCAAGCAGGGCTGCCATTTTTTCAAAGGTATGGCCCAGTCTGAGATACATCATCCTCTCTAGAAGTCCTCTTTTTTTGAATAAAACTTTAAATGGTGTACATCTCCAGATGGCCCTCACAGATTTGAACGGACAGATTTGAAAGGGAGGGTAAGAATTAGGACTATTGGAAGGCATATGGTACGCTGGTGGGAGTGGGGGTTACACTCAACCTGCAGTTATATCCATGAAAATATGGTGCTTATGGAGTTTCTTCTGCTAAATGCTGTTGAGGAAGCTCAGAGAGAAGATTAGCTGCTCACAGGAATAAGATGGTGTCCCCTTAGGTGTGGATGCCAGTGTGGAAGTCCAAGTGAGGAACTTCCAGGGACCCCAAGACTGGCTCTAGAAATGAAGGTAGCGTTGCAGGAAGAGTGCTCCACCTTTCTTGAGAAACAAAAGGCATTGATATAACCTTTCTTAGCCTTTAATCATTCTTCCCCCTTCCTCCTGGATCGAGACAAATACAATTAATTACTTAGCCCAAGTTAATTAACAGAAAACACACAGCTCTCATCTTCCCCAGCAGCAATAGCTAGTGACAGTGGTGCTGCTATATGCCAGAAAAGGTCTATGAAGAAATTACATATCTCTTTTTTTAAGGAATGCATAGCTCTCAACAAGTATCAACCTATCCAGTTCTGTGCTTTCTGGCAACAAATTGCATAGACTATAGCATAAGTGGCTGCTAATCCTGAAGGCCAGACAGGACTCTTACATGTTGAAAGAGAACACTGGGACCTCAATTTCAGAAGATCAGATTTCACAACATCCCCATTTATCGAACACTTGCTAATTACTGGAATTAATAATCAGAAAGTTAAACAAATGAACTCCGTGGATAGGCAAACGCAGGCAATTTTTCTTTGTGTATTATCATCTGGGTCATATCACTGTATCATAGGCAGGGAAGAGAAAGGGACATTTAATCTACAACTTGGTCTTCACACCCTTTGGCAACATATTAAAGTGAACAATCTCTTTAAGAATATTCTATAATTTCAAGCTCCCTGGATATGACAGGCACTTCACGCACAAAGTTTGCTTCCAGCATAATTTTTTACTGTCTCTAAAATAAATTCACTTGCACATTTCAGCTTGTTTAACTGATACAATGTTCAAAGGCATGGAACAAAATGCACCCCTTGGGCTGCTGCTCTGAGCTGTGGCACTAAGCACTCACCTAACTGCACTTTGTAAACTATTGACCATTGAAAGTATTCCCTTCCTCCTCTGTAATCTTTCAAAGGTCAATATAGACCTTCACATCCAAACATGGCTAACCTGGAGGAACAAATGCATTACTTACCATCATGTGAATAGAGCTGCAGTCAATATCTGGTTAATATTTGCCATAGGCAATGTGGGATATGCTTTTGTGATACTGAGAGCTAACAAGACTATTTACAGAACAGAGGGGGTTAAGTGTGCCACTCTTTTTCCCTTTTCTCTCTGCTGAGAGGGCTGTGTTTGCACTCACTGAAATCAAGACATGGTGTGACCTCAGCTGTCAGGGATTAATCGAGTTTTTATTTGTTTTTGATGGGTGAATACAGACAAAGATAAACCATCTAGTCTCAAGTGGATGGAAAATAGAGACATGGGTCCTGCGCACTGTAGTAGTTCTATGTCACTGCCCAAAATTGCAGGTAGTGAAGGGAGAGGTAATGGGGCACCCGGGGGGGTGCACGTAGTTTTGCTCTCAACTTTTAAGGTGCTGAGTTGCTTTGTACAAGACAGGTATGTACACACACCAAAACTCCTTGGAGATATTTGGCATAAAAACACTTTAAAGAAGTTGACCTTAAGTGTTTGGCTGAAGAATGGTTTGTTGGGGGGCAGGTCTGGTAAATCTGGGGCAAATGCTGCAGCCATGTGTCACCCCACAGTTTCACCCTGGGAGTCTGGGAGAGGCCAGGGCTGCTCACAGTCATCCTCTAGCATGGTGCAATGGTTGCTGTATATATTATACATGAGCAACAGCGGGCATGAGTCTGGTGATGTGTCATGTGAACACTTTGGTATGAGCTCTTTGAAGTATGGAAATCAGACCAGCCGTCGTAGGGGGCACCCTTGTAAATGAAAAAAATAATAAACAAAAAAAAAATCAATCTTCATGCTGAAGAAGTGCTGCACAGTGGGCTGGGAACCCTAGTGACCTCCCGGTGTCGGCTGCACGGCGTGTTTGACAAGAGGACTGAGCCAGTGTGATTCCCAATGTCCTGAACTTTTCATCACAACATTTTCCCTCCATTCTCAAAGTGTAGTTTGAGAACTGGGCTTATCACCTGTTTGTCTCATTTTTTGCAGCGATCAGAGATAAAAAACTTAATCACGGGGCACAAGTAGCAATGTTTTCCATTTCTAATGGAGGAATAAGCAACCAATTTTAAAGAAATGTCGTAAAAGCAGATATTTCAGCACTTGTGAAATGGTGGAGGTTTATGCCAAGAAATCAACATAGAGGAAGGATTTCTGTTTTGTGTAAAACTGACATGATTTGTAAGGATTTTTATTTTTTTTTAAATCTCATGACTTTTCAGTGACTCCTTTCTCTGCAATTGAGACAGAAGAGTAATTCGATCAGAAGATGATGTTGGTTGGTTTAATACACAGATTATGGTTTCAGAGAAGCATTTACTTCCCTACACGCTGGACATCTGGAAACATTCCTCTGCCACATTTTATTAGAACACTGAAATCACCTCGTTAAATGATATGGAGAGATTTAGAAAGCAGGGTAATTGTTGGGAGATCAATCACAGACTAAACTTCCCATGCCATCTTAATATGTTCCCATTTACTACCACAGACACTTGTTCTGACCATTGGCTATGCCATTGAAATGGTTTTCATCACAGACTTCCAAGTTTTCTGAGCCTTCTCCTGGTGAAATGACCCCTGCAGCATTTTCCTGTCTTTGTTGTTGAGCAAACGAGCTGATAAGCAATGAAGCACATAAGCCAAATTACTATTTTAGTACCAACTGTTGCTTTTCTCTTAAAGCTACAATAGTAGAACTGGGGCTGGACAGAAAATCTCAGCTGTTTATTCACATCTATTCTCCCAAATCCCCGAGCAGAGCTTTATTCATCACAGTATGCCACAGAGTAGGTGAAATGGGGAGTCTACTGTTGTGATCAGGGGAGATTTGAGGTGGATAAGAGGGAGTACCTGGGGGATTTTGGAGGCTGAAGGCAGGTGTCATGGTTTAACCCTGGTTGGCAACTAGGCAACACGCAGCTGCTCGCTCACTCCCCCCACAATGGGATGGGGGAGAGAATCAGAAGGGTAAAAGTGAGAAAACTCATGGGTTGAGATAAAGACAGTTTAATAGGGAAAGCAAAAGCCACAGGCTTGAGCAAAGCAAAGCAAGGAATTCATTCACCACTTCCCATGGGCAGGCAGGTGCTCAGCCATCCCCAGGAAAGCAGGGCTCCATCACGCATAAAAGTGACTTGGGAAGACAAACACCATCGCTCCGAACATCCCCCCTTCCTCCTTCTTTCCCCAGCTTATATACTGAGCATGACATCATATGGTATGGAATAGCCCTTTGGTCAGTTTGGGTCAGCGGTCCTGGCTGTGTCCCCTCCCAGCTTCTCGTGCACCTGGCAGAGCTGAGAGCTGAGAAGTCCTTGGCCAGTCTCAGCACTACCCAGCAACAACCAAAACATCAGTGTGTTATGAACATTCTTCTAGTACTAAATCCAAAACACAGCACCATACCAGCTACTAGGAAGAAAATTAACTCTGTCCCAGCAGAAACCAGGACAGCAGGTGAGCATTCAGGGAGGGAGAGGAGGTAGTGGGGACAGCTGTGGTGCCTGCCAGCCGCCACGGTGAAGGTGCACACAGATGCTGAGCCAGCATTTGAGGTCTCAGAGCAAAAGGGTTTTGAGGGAGGAATAGCACTGTGGATGCAGTCGTAGGAGGAACAAACCTGCCCCGAGCCTGTAGAGGATGTAGCCAGCGGAAAATAGCAGCTGCATCAGCGGGGATAGGCACGGGGCGTGTGATGGTGCTGGATGGGGCACTAAATTTTAGCAGGCAGGTTGGAAATGGGGCTAAGGCTCTGCCAGGGAAAAAAAGCCTAGGGGAGCTGCTTCTTTGCAGGGATAAGTGTTGTGGTGCTCAGCAAGTGTCTGTGCAATCAAAGGATCTGGTGATATCCTACAGGCTCAGGAAGGTTCAGTAAGTGCCAGAAATGAATGATGAGGAGCATCTCATCTGAGGGAAGAGCACATCAGGGAAGCTCAAACAGTGCACGAATCTCCAGTAGAGAGAATTAAATGGTCCGGGCTCTCATCGGTGGCATAATTCAACACCTGAGAGGTACCCACATGGTGACCGATGTGTTAGTGGGAAGGAGGAGACCATCAGTGCAAAGGAGAGGTCACTGGGAGGTTTTGAGCAGTGTTATTGATACACACTTCTGAGAAAGAAAAATTACAAACCAAGAAACTCATTTGGACTGGCACAAGTGTCCTAAAGGTGATGAGACAGAGTTGGCACATCTGAAAAAAGCATGTTTTCTATGATGAGAGGGAAACATTCCAAAACTGTGCCCTGTATCAACTCTTTAACCTTCTTTGCAGAGAGAACCAAGGGAATATAGTGACCATATGCTGGACGTAGGGTCTATGGCAAAGCTTTTTACTTCAAAACTCTATGCGACTGATGTACCTACATAATTGTGTATCATTTATGCTCTTTTCATGCAAACCTGTGTATTGGAAAGAACCATTCATCAGGTTAATTTTTATTTGCCTTTTAATCCCTGTTTCTGTCCCACTCCAAACTAATGGTGTGTGTTTTTGTCCCTCCCTTTAACAACTGTAAATAGAAAGCAGATGGGAAGTCAGGAGCGTTGACAAAGAGCAGGAAGAGGAGAAGAAAAAGCCCTGAGAAAATGATAGGCACACATGGCACACTCTGATCTCACTGTAATGAGGAGGCTTGTAAAGACTCGCATTTGTGGGTCATTTCCCCCTGCCATATGAGGTGTTTTACTTGGTAAACAAGGATCACGGCGCTCCGGTTTTAGGCAAATAGACTGTGGATACATTTTCATAACTGAACTGGAATGACTTTAAAAGTGTGTAATGGCTCTCACTGCTTTTAATTTCTTTTAGACATGGCTTTTTAAATGTTGTGTGACTATTGACAGCCCTGGAAGGTAGTCTCAGGTCACTTTTCACTTGCTTTGATTCAGGCGGTCAAAAGAGATATAGCTCTTATCCATGGCTGGCTAGCACCTGTGGAGCTTCTCTCTCACCGTGAATGTATTTTACTTCAGTTTCTGGTGTTTCTGCCTGGCTCTGCTCTGTTAGCTACGATCTCTGCATCACTCTGAGGTGCTTAGCCATCAATACTGCCACATGTTGGCTTGCTCTAGGTGTAAGGAGTTTGGCTTGCCTGGCACGGAATCTGGGACAGATCGCAGGAGTCCCGTACAAAATGAGGCTCTGCCCCTTATGGACAGCTCGGTTGTAACTGGCTTGACCCACTCATAGAGCAAAAGTAAGTCTGCACTGGGGCATGGTTTATGAAGAGAGCAGAGACATGGTCTCTGTTGTTTCACCCCCATGCAAGAGCCCCAGACACCTGTGTGGATGGCCACTCAGTGGCCTCTTCTAGGAATGAAAGACCAGCTCTTACCTCTCCCGTTAAATGTGATCTAGGACCCTCCACACAATTTGGGTAAAGTGCCTTTTAACGTCCTCTGTTATTGACTGCCCTTTGATGTTACTCTCGATATTTGGAAAGTCAACATTTGTGTTTCTGCTCCTTTGGTCTTCATGGAAATGAAAAATGTTTTACTGCTCTTGCAAAATGACACACTTCATATGTGCTTTGGTAATATTTTGTAGGAGTTCTGTGAGCCCTCTCACCTTTTTCCAGGGCCCTTAATCTTACTGATCAAGATGACTTTGCTCGCACTTCAAGAACTCAGGCTGAATCCAGCTAAGGCAAATGCATACTTATTTCTATAAAACATTTTGCCTGAAAACAAAATATCTTGACAGCTTCACTGCATCCCTAACCTCACACCTGCCCATTCCCACCCCAAGACCGCTGCTGTGCTCCCGTGTTCTGGCTCGATCCCCTTCCTCCCAGGGGAGCATCTCACCTGCCTTCATCCCCCAAACCCACCTGGGCTTCCTGCTGCGCCAGGGCAGTAGCCTCTCTGTCCAGCCCCAGAGCCTTCATTGTCACGGTAAATCAGTAGCTGGAATACCAGGTCAGTTCTCACCCATGTGCAAATCCTTCTGCTTTGGGGAAATTCCCAGGACCAAGGACGTGTCAGTCCTCCTGGCTTCAAGGCTCCCCCAGCCATCGTGTGAAGGCTGCTGACAGCAGGAATTCACAGCAGCAGGGTATCGTGCTGCTTACTGACCACAAATTTGGTGTAACTTAAGCAATGTGGGAGACAAGAGCCTTATTCTGCCAGCTGAGGTCATCCTCTACTTTTGGTCTCATGTTAACTTTGCTCTTGCACCCTCTGGGGTTTCATACTCACCTTCCTTTGAAAACAGTAAGCTTTGACCATCATTCAGCCAAAGTCCAAACCTCTCTCATCCTCAGGCCTGAAGGGCCGGGCTGGAGGGAGGGCAAGGGACAGGGAGGGAGGGAACGGGGACCAGGCTGACCTCCTTTTTTACAAGAGGGGACCAGTGGGAGCAAAGCTGACCAGAGTGATTCGAAAGCCTCCTGCTGACTTCCTCCCTTCCAGAAACCCTCTCTGCTCTCAGGAGGGGGAAATAGCTCCTGGGGCAGCTTTTCTCCAGGCTGGGGGGAGCTGGGGGCCTTGTAGTCAGGCTGGGGCTCAGGAGACTGGACCTCTGCCTGTAACCTGCCTCCCTGCCTTCCCATGGCTAAATCATGGTATTGAGCAACACCAGAAATACGCTGGCCAGTGAACAGGGACCAGGAGTTAGTGCTGGTTTCTAGCCCCAGCTTAGCCCTGATCTGTTTTGTGATGCTGGGAGATCCAATCCTGCCGTGTGCCTATTTCCCCTCTTATCCCTGGCAGTTTTCCCAGGTTACTCCTTGTTTTGCTGGGCACAGTGACAAAACCCAGGGGGCCTATGGTCCTGGCAGGGGAGGCTGTCGTTTCTGAGGCAGCGTTGAAAAGATTGAGGCTAATGGTGGGTCCTGAGCAGGTCCTGTCCTCAGCTGGGACTGCGTTCCTGCTATTGCCAACCAAGAAAAGCCATACTGTGTTAGTGAAAACGCCACTGAAGATGGCTCGAATAGCACAATACAGGGACAGACTACTGGAGAAAAGGGTGATGCCCAGTTTTGGGGCATGGCCATTGTAAGGGATGCCTTGGCGTCACTCCTGATTTGAAAATCTGTAGTGGGTGCTTTTCATCCAAGCTTTCAGAGACATCGCGTCAGTTGGGTTTTGTAAATATTTCAACAGCGTTTTGAAGTTCCAATGAAAACAGAGCAAACCTTTGATGTCTACAGACCCTTTATCCCACCGTACACCTCACCCCATGCTTTTCAGCAGTGTTGTTTAGTCAGAGTTCTTTGAGACCAAAGGGATGCAAGGTGCAAAATCTTGGGCACACTGAAGTCAACAGCAAACTTTTCCCTGGTTACAGTGAGGCCAGGCTCACGCTGAAGTAAGTAAAAGGAAGCAATTTTAGTTTCTCTGTTTCTCTCATTTAAAAAAAAAATTCTGATCAGAAAATCAGAGCTTCTCTTGTTTAAAAACCCCCAAAAGTTCAGGAAAAATGTAAATCAAAAATCAGGATGAAACGAGCAAGATGTGCAAGGAATTATTTTTTTTTTTTTTTTTAGTTATTAATTTATTTTTGCAGGAAGGGTTGCCTTGGGCATTAATCCATGTGAGAGAACCAAATTAGATGTATTTTGACTGCCAGCTTGGAAGTTCCTACATCACTGAAGCAGTATTAACAAAAAGCCTTCTGGGTGGATAGGCAGGGATTTGCCATATTGATTTTCCCAATAGAAAATTTGGGGTTTTTTCAACAAAATTGTTATTCTCTTGTTGAAAATGCCTGTTCTGTAATATGGATAATTTGTGTACATTAATCACTCCAGGGAAAATTCCTATCCAGCAAGCCTATTCAATGTGCTACTTTATTTTCCTTCTTTGTGTTTTGCTTCCCAAACATAAACACTAATAACAACTTCTGGGGCTCCCAGGGAGGCTCTCAAGTTTAATAAAGACTGTGTTGTGAGTCTTTGTCATGATGCATTTCTGCTTGTTTCAAAATATGTGGAAAACAAATGAGGGCCAAAGAATGCATTGACACAAATTGGGGATTTCTGCATTACCTGTGTGGGTGTTTAAAGGGGAGAATACTGTGTCTGCTAAAATTTTATTTCAGTCGATGTACTAGTATATACATGTGATTTCTAGTCTGTTTTTCTATTTTTTCTCTCCTACCCTATCTTTTTCTGTTTTTCTCTCTCTTTTTTCTCTCATACCCTATCTTTTTCCTTCCCTATATTTCCTAGTATATTGTCAGAGTTTACGAGTAGCTTTTTTCTTTTTTTTTGTTTTAATCACTAGGATGGATTTTAATTTTCTTTCCTTTTTCTTCCTTTTCTCTCTAATTCCCTTTATTTTCCCATCCCCATTTCTCTTCCTTTTTGTCCTAGTTCTGTCTTTCTTTGTGGGAGCTCACCCTTATCCCTGATTTAGTGTGATAACAGGAAAAAAAAAGAAAACAACCCTTGTTTTCAGAAGCTCCTGTCTGTCTCAGGACGAGCAATACGCTAGGCTGGCTCCTGACAAAACATAGCCCTTTTGTTTGGCATGTGTTGGCTCACCCTGGTTGAATGAAACGGCTTTGTTTTAGGTGTAGATAGTACGTCAGGGGTGCCTGGCAGGTGCATCTTACAGCCAGTGTCACCCAGCAGTAAATTCTGTAATTACAGGTCATGGAGGTGGAGCTCTCCTTTGATGTGACTTTTTCTGTTGTTGCAAGCGGATACAATTTGACTGAAATATCAAATGCAGATAGCAGTAAAAATTTAATTAACAAATCAAAGCTTTTATCTGGGGTTTTAGAACTCAAGCCAACAGGTTTCTTCAATCTAAAGAAATCACAGACAGAGATGGAGGGGCGAAGGCAGTGCCTTTGTAGTGTATAAAGCTTACGACATTTTTTATGATGCTTGCAAAGATAAAGCTTTTTTAGCTGTTACTTTTCCCTTTGGAGAAGCTTTTAGATCTTCCCAAAAGCAAGGATGTCTTTCATTGTATGCTTAATTTTCATCATTTTAACTCCCCAGTGTGCACGTATTTTCTCTCGTGATGTTGCGGATTACTTAGCAGGAGAAGATGGAGCATGCTCGCACTTGCCTTCCTGCAGCTGGGGTAGCATGGAGTGCCCCAGCACTCTGAATTCATGTGCTGGTTTATTCCTCTTTTGGTGAGCCAGCCAGTGGTGGTATCAGTGGCCTGACCTGTGGGACATAACATTTTTTCCATGATTTAGTTACCGTCTTAACAATGGAAGCCTGATTGCAGTGAGGCTGAAACTTGGCTCTTAGCTTTGTCATCTGAAAATGGAGAAGACGCTCTTTGCTTTCAGTGCTTTCTAGGGATGCTGTCATGATCAAAGCAGCTAGGTCCACACGCTGACTGCCTTAGTCATGCCACTCACTTGCCGGCAACTGGGAGCTGGGAGAGCAGCAGGCTGCCTGTTATGTGTTGCACGTGTGATTACTGCTGCCTGTGAGCTGAAAGAAATGCAAATATGCAAGGAAACAATAAAAAAACCGTCCACACGCCCAGTGCCACCTTTGCTAGAAGCCATGTGTCAGAGCACCCCAAAAGCACATAATGAGAAACATATGGATAACCAGAGGAGCTTGCACTCCCTATCACAATAAATGCAACTGTCTTGCATTTATGGGTCAGCTGCTCCTTAGAAATTATTTCTGAGGCTGTTTACAGACCAAAGTTATAAAATGCTGCAGAAAGGTTAAAAAGGAATAATGTGACCAAAAGAAAAATTATCATCTCAGGTGTTTACCATGATACTATGGGTTTGACTTTTCAAGACTGAGCAGCGCTTCCAATGAATGCACACTATTCTGCAGAGACCACAGAATGATCTTCTGTGAGTCTGTGGAGGTGAGTTGTCCTATACGCACTACTCCTGCCTTTCTCAGTGCATCTGGGATTGGCCAGGCAGTTCTGCAAGCGTGCACACAAAGATCCTCGTTCAGGAAACATATGCCAGTATCAGATATCACTTAGGAAAGCCTTAAGTACAGAAGCACTTAATCATGGTCTTAAGGACCTTCCTGAAATGAAGCCAAAGAACTTGAGTCAAAGACCTCTGGAATCAACACAGCACCACAAACTCGTGCTTACATAAATGTATGTTTAGAGGCGCTAGTCTAGATTTTTAATGTACAGCTTTGGATTTCTGAGCTGACTTCTAGTGCAACTACTGAAATAAAATGCTATTGAGAGTGATGAAAAGGGCCAAGGCTCCCAGTGAATGTATAGTGCCAGGCATTTATAGTACAGTTACCCAATGCTAAAGTATAAAGTGTCAAGCTACCACTGTTGCAAAAGCATCAAAAGCTTTCCAAAGCTGTAGCAGAAGTCAAAAGGGAAGGAAGGGAGGGAAGGAAGGGAAGGAAGGAGGGAGAGAGGGAGAGAGGGAGGGAAGGAGGAAGGGAGGGGGGGAGGGAAGGAGGGAGGGAGGAAGGAAGGAAGGAGGGAAGGAAGGAAGGAAGGAAGGAAGGAAGGAAGGAAGGAAGACAAAGAAAGACAAGGAAAGACAAGGAAAGACAAGGAAAGACAAAGAAAGAAAGAAAGAGAAAGAGAGAGAGAGAGAGAAAGAAAGAGAGAGAGAGGAAGAAAGAAAGAAAGAGAAAAAGAAAGAAAGAAAGAGAAAGAAAGAAAGAAAGAGAAAAAGAAGATTGCCACCCTTGTGTTTAAAGTACGCAAATTAACTTCTTGACATTTGCATCACTACTTTTGGTGCTTTGATGGAAGTACTCTGTTACCATACTTTAAAGCTCCAGATATCACCTCACAGGGCTAAGAAAAAAGGAGGAAAGACTTCAAAGTGAATAATTACCTGTTAATGATGTATTATATTTAAAGACTCTGGCTGTGGATTAAAGCTAGTTCTAGGGTTGTTAACAGCCTGCAGTAAACAACTAATGAATCAAAGAAAAGGAGCAAAAAGCAGCTATAGTTGAAGGACATTCCCATTAATACCAAAGGCCAGCGTCGAAGTGTTAAGTGTGACACAATAAAATACAGTAATTTCACACTAGAGTGTATAAGAATTTAGAAAAATGGTCACAGGTAAATTATTAGGGATTGTCCTTTGAGCTTTGTTCTCAAAGCACTTTGATGCCATGAACAGTACTGTTCTCCACCTCTCTGTTTTTTTCTGCAGTTTATCTTATAAATTCTTATGTGGTCTAATGAGGAGAATAGATTTGGATGTGAAGAGCTATACCTACAGCAGTGGTGGAAACAGTGTGCTTCCAGAGAGGAGAAATAAAAGCTCAAAGGAGGAGGCACAGAGCAGGAAATTGAGAGAAAACAGCTGAAAACAGTGCAGAATAAATTGGATGTCTACAGGGATTTTTCTGGTTTCGAACTATTGAGAATCTTGATAAAATAGGAAAGCAAGTGATTTAAAGGGGTGGTTGGGTAAAATGATCTCAGCATACTTTGGTTAAGCAGATGACAGCAGAGCTTCAGCCTGTGGTCCTTTGATCATGGCCTGTCTTCTTCCCACCAGAGCAAGCCCTTTTAAGCTACTGGCTCTCCTCACATAAGCAAGGGTAGAGGGCCCTCATTCTGTACAAAATGGAGCCCTAATCTGAGCAGCTTTAAAAGAGGGAGTGTTATTTTTATTGAAATGTGTAGGAATTGAGGTAATTTGTGAATCCTGAACTTCTCAGGGGAATATGCTTGTTCTCTTTAAAAATTATTTTGGGAGAAATACAACCCAGTGAAACACTGCAAGCTTGCAGTCCATTAGGCTGATATATATGGCATGGTGCTAAATGATTTTTCACTTCTTGTCAGAGAGGTGTCAGACCCAAGCTTTTAAGGCGGGCTCAGGGCTCATACATGGGGTTTAGGAACTGACTGAAAACAAGGGAGAGCAAAGTGTGGAAGATAGAGATGCACTGAAGAGCTAATAGGTATTTACAATGAGAGTGGTTATTTTTAAGGCTTAAGAATGAATATATTTCAAGAAAGAAAAAACCCAACAACAAACCACTACCAGCGAAAGCTAATGATGCTCAGGGAGTGACCCACAGATAATCCCTGTCTTTCTGCACTTTGTGGTGGATTGGGGTAACACCTTCCTGAGGTAAATTGTAAAACCAGCCTGGCTGTTCAGCAACCACCACATCCAGTCTGCAGCTTGTCTGAATCATGAGCTTTAAGGGCAGCAGCAATTTGTACTCAGTAGATTTCAGGGAAGAGTGCCTGCATTGACAAAACCTGTGCCATTCACCTTGCTCTATGGAAGTAAGGCCTGTGGGCTCAAGGTCTGTGTGGGGAAAGTCACCCCAGGATCCCCGTCCCCAGCAGGAGGGATTCTGTGTGCCAAGGAGCTCACCCTTAATCACAGGATGCAATCTGGTAGGAATCAATTACTTTTTAAGAGCCGGGAGTGTTTCTTTTCAATCAGAATAAGCTACTGTTTCAGCACTGGGACCTGCTCAGCCATTCTTCCACGGCATCACTCTCGCTGAATGAGGAATCATCAGTCGGCTCTCATCTCAGGGAAAGGATTGCTAACGTACATCTAAACCCAAAACTCAGCCTAAACCAAGTGTCTCTGAAGCGGCAAGAAGGACATGAGAGACAGGGAGAGAATGAGTCGACTTGTAAAAAGGCTGAAAAGGGCGGTGGTACATGTGACTGCTGGGGGCAAGGTTTCCCTCATGACATATAGGGCTGCTGCTGTGTGTCTGCTCCTCTTCATGGAGGTGACTGCTGAGGAACCTGGCACCCTTGTATTTTATCAATACCATCACTGGTTTATATCCTCAAGGCAAGTGTTCATTGTATGATAACTTCAGGATTAAAGAGAGGATGAAAGTGTCCCAGCTTCATTTTGAGTATCAGTCTTTCTCTACTAAATGCTGGGATTCACATCAGTCACCATTCACTGCCTTGGAGATAGATATCCTGTTTGGGGCTGCAGCCCTGTGGGAAACAGTGAGCCAGTTGAGCATCCTATCACCACTGGAGCAGGACAGTCCTTTCCTCCCACCCCACCCCACCATCTCCCATCTCCCTTGCTGTCTCTTAGCTACCAGCTCCTGTTGCTTACTTTGTACATGCTCAAGGGACCCTACTTCAGATGATTTAATTAAATGTTCAGCAGACGACTAACCCATCAAAAGACTAAAACTGGCTCACAGAAGTGTCTGACGAGCTTGGAGCTGCCCCAACCTCCCTTGGGGCAGCACCAGGAGGTTCCCTGAAAGGATGGAAGAGCATGAGAGAAGGGGAAGACAGATGAGACCTCTCCTTTTCCACACGCATGAGCTGTGAAACAACACCCAAAAGGCATTTGTCTGAGTTTCCTTGGAGTCCCTGCAGAGAGCTGGGTAATCTGAGCTGTCGAAGCTAAACCACCCTCTAGGAGTTTCTATAGAGAGCCTGAACAATGACTGTGGACTAGAAACCAAACTTCTGGAAGCTTAAAGTTAAATGAGGTAAAGCCCAACCATAATCCTTAGCACTTCAGGTAAATGTTCATCATTATCCCTGTATTCACTCTTTCCTGGACACTTGAAATCTGTGCTTCTCCTCCCCAAGAGTGACAGCACTCTACTTGCCTGCACACTGTTCCCATGGTGCTAACCCCATCTCTGACCTACGTGCTTTCCCGCGGTGGGGCTTTGCACTCTGGCAGATGCTTGGCCATCCCGTTAGGCTTTGAGGAATGAAATACCAGTGAAATACCTGAGTAGGCCAAATGGGAATCATATAAAGCAAGCGCGGTGGTTCCAGCTCCAGAGCAGCTGTCCCAGACTGTCCACCAGCTCACCCCAAAATCAGTGGTTTGATTATGGCAGGGGCATATTTTCACACTTGTGTTCTTCTTTGCACCAATGAGAGCTATATAGATGAGAGGTTTATCTGCACCCCTTGGCTATTGGAAATGTCCCATCAAAGTACCAAGGGCTTGAGGGTGGCTTTGCTGGGAATACGTGGGCAGAAGCTAGCGGCCGGAGTGTATCCTGTGCTGGCACTGCCTGCTGCGCTGCTGGGCTTTTCAGAGAAGGCAAGGGGGCCACAGGGCTGCATAGCCCTGTCCTGTCTCTATCAGTGTGGTGCCCATCTATGTTGGCATGTATGTGTTGAGGGAAAAGCTGGGCAGATACTTCAAATGTGTTTCCTCGCTTCGGTCCTGCTTCAGACACATACCATGCATGTATGCAACACCTGCCTGTCTGTTTGGGGTTCTTTAGTGGACCATGCGTATTATTGCAATAAGCTGGCCATTTCCAGGTCTTATCTTATCCTTCTTGTCGGCAGTTTTTGCTGCTTTCTCTGAGGATTGCATCCTGCTGAGTGTTTTGTGATTGACTGCCGGATCTTTGCAAAGTCTCAGACTCGGTTTGCCAAAGCTCGCTGGTTTAGTGCATTATTTGTACTGTAGCAGGGCTGGGGGCCCCCTTTGTGCAGAGCAGCGTCTGTGGCTGGTTACACACGCAGCTGTTTGTCCTAAGGTCCGAGATGCGCTCTCACAGCCCTGTCCCTGCCTCTCCAGCGCACGATGTTCTCAGCCATCGTTAAAGCTTAATATGTTCCATTTGGCATCGTCGTGAGAAAGCTATCTTCTTTGGGGAAAAAATGTATTATTAAGCCCAAAGCAAAGATGCAGGCACTTTTTGGTGATGGTGTTGATTATTCACAAAATGTCATTCCCGAGTTGCCTTGTTTGCCAAGTGTGGGACATATGTTAGTAATTGACAACGCGCAATGTGGATCTCTTCTATAAATGGCTGTTTCAAAACACAATAAAATAAGGGCGCCAAGAGGTTCCCCAGAAGATCTAACACTGCACCTCTTTTAAAACTGTTATCGCTAGCAGGCAAGACTTGTTCTCCCTCCTTCTCTTCCAGATTGCTTTTTCTTCCTGTAAAACCTCAGGCCTGTTCCCCATTTTTGCTTATGTTGCAACGTAGGGTTTTTTTGCTCCTTCAGGAGACAGCTAGTTGAAATCTATGTCTTCTGTTTCTTAATACACTTTCCACTAGCCATTTGTGCTAGCCTTAGTTGAACAACTCCAGTAATGACATACAATCAGTTGCAAGGACCTGAAGGAGAAAATAGTTCTATGGAGCTGACTTCATTGCTTCTAAAGACTCTTTTTCTCTTCATTTTAGTTACACTGCACATGGACATAAAGTATCATAGGTACTTTTTAAAAGAGTCAGAGGCCTGAATTTGGTGTCACATCACCGCTGCTTTAATGCAAAGGCATTAATTCAGATAGCATAATTTCTGAACACATCGGTGGGGTTGGAATAAATCTTAATGTAGCAGCTCCAAGAGATTTACAGCAGAGGGTTTGAACGTGCAAATATTTATGCAGGTGTGCAGACCTGCAGAGTCTATTGTTGCCACAGACCTGTTTGCCCAAGGAAATTATTGGTCTGTAGTGATGGAGGTAGAAATGGGGCTTTTAAGAAGCCTAAACACCATAACAATTAGGATAATGAATGGTAAGGACAAAACAATGAACATAAAGAGAAAGGTGCCACCCGTATGAGGCACACTTGGAAATGGCACTCTTGAGTTGTCTGGTATTTGGAGGGGCAAGATTATTCAGGTTTTTGGGTGGCTGGTCACGTACTTTTTTTCACGCAGGATACGATGACTTTTAGTGTGATTGGGATACAATGATGTGCAGGTGGATGCTGGATGTCCAGCCTTCTGGTGACCTGGCCTAGTCCACCAGCTAGCAAGGAGAAGAAGAGAAGGAGGTGCAGATGACTGGTGCAAAGTTATAGCTGCCCCTTATGATTGTTGGTGTCTTTCTTTCATGTCTTGCTGGACTCCTCATTGCTGTGGGTCACTTGTGTAATAGAAGAACTGGTTTACATCTTTGCATGTTCTTTCCAATGCAATGCTAGCTGCTGTGATCCACCCCCAGTAACTATTAGCTAACTATTGCAATATGTTCTGTGTGGGGTGTAGCCCAAAGCAGAAGTTGATGCAAAATACCGCATCCCACTTCCCAAGCAACAACCATGGCCAAATTGCTCCACGCTTTACATAGAGTAGCAGCCCAAAGAACACTAAGGTCAACAGAAATCTTTCCACTGACTTCAAAAAGCTTTGGCTCAAGCCATCCAAGACAATGTTAGGCACTGATTTTCCCCCAAAGGTGAACACAGCTTAGGAAACATTTCTGAGAGCCTGACCTCTCTCTTTTATCCAGTGTGGCCAGGAATGATCCCAAACCAGAGATGTCCTGGCTCAGGAGAGGTGGCATTGTTTGGCTGGGAATGAGGCCAAACCTTTGGCTTTTTCCCTTTGTCTGAAGTATCTCAGCCTCCACAATGTGAAGTTTTCCCTAGGCCTTGGGTAGGAGAATGCAGGTTAGTCTTTCTATGTGGAGTCAGTATTTGTTGAACTGCTTTTCCAGTTTGGATTGGTTGTTTTCCTATTAAAGGAGGAAAGAGAGTTAAATTAGATCACTTTTTGGAAGGAGGTGGAATTGAATTATTGTTCTTATCTGCTTCATATCTATGTAAGCCCTGTGTATGGGTTCCTTTATATCAAATGAAGTAAAAAACATAAATAGAAGGTCTGATTCCTGCTTCTCCGAACCCACAATTTTAATGATAAAGGATTTAAATTCAACCATTTGACTCATCACTTATGTACTTTGTATAAGGATGGCACAACCTGACAGCATCACTGGCTGGTAAGAAGTCAGAGTAAATGTTCTAGCAGGGCCTAGGCACCATGACATGACAAAACAAAACCCAACACAAAACCCAACCAACCAGACAAAGTCCAGAGGTAAAAGTATCCCGTGCAATCCCAGGAACTACCTTGGTGACCCCAGGGCCGAGCCATTACTTTTCAGCCCAGGGTTAAAACTTCCTACTGTACACTTTCAGGACATAAAGTACTGCAATGGTAAGTTAGAAAGGTTAGGTAAAGTTAAGTAACTTCCTCTATTTTTACTTTCAGCTGTCCCAACTCTAATCTATCGAATGACATCTTGGTAGCACAGAGCCAGTGACAGTGCTTGCAACCCTCTGGCTCACAGCTGATGGGTAACAACGTGTCAGGGCCTGAGCTCTTCCTCGCTCCCCCAGTTGCTGCCACATGAGCTATGACTGTCCAGGGAGCAGCAGGAGAAGGATGGAGAGATAGCACTGGGCCACGTGGAAGAGGGGGATTGGGCATGACAAACTTAATCAACACTGCCCATTAACTGATTTCTCTTATACACTCTTCTTTCCAATGGGAGCCAGAGACAATAATATTACATTATTGCTGACAGTAACGCCTGTATTGGGATATATGCTTTGCTGACAGGAGCTGAAATCTTTGAGGTATTTGCCATTGGAAGCTCGATCCCATCCCTCCTGGTTTGTTTATTATTTGCAGCTCTGCTGCCTGGGTCTCTCAGCCAGCTGGCTTGTGTGGAAAGGGGATTCCTGGAAGGGCAGCGTGGGGCTGGCTCAGGCCTTGGGGGGTCGTTACCATGTCCCCAATCATGCACTTGACACTGACACGCTGAGTGATTTAGGACCAGACACTTGCTGTCTTTGCTTCCATCTCCCTTTCCCTGAGATGTTGATGGTGGTGCTTTCTTCGCAAACTGTGTGAAGCTCTGCAGTTGCCAAGCTCTCTATGAGGCAACACATGACATCAATTAGCTGTGTTGTGCAGGCCCAACACTGAGAAAGGAAAAGGTTGTTTTGTCATTGTGGCACTGAGAATATTATGTTTCTCCATCCATCTTGAACGGCTACGCTTTGCAGGGGACGCGTGAGAATCAGTTGTGCACTTTGCCTTTCTGTGTTCAGATATAGAAACAACCTGTAAATATGATGATAGTCAGCATTTATCTTCTCAGGCATTGAAAGACTAAAATATCACGTGCTTTTATTGGTTGTCTTTGCTCTGGCTCCAGTATCCAACATTTTACTTTGCTTGCTAAATCGACTTGTAATAAATAAAGAGCTAAAAGTAAACTAATAATTTTCTTAGTTTGTTTTCTTAGTGCTCACGCTCTTTCCCCATTACTTCTTAGTCTTCTCCAAATTTCTCTGAATTATACACTAAGAATCCATTTCTGCTTCAATTTGAAGTCAATCGCAATTTTCCCATAGACTTTAACAGAAATGGAAGATGCCTCAATGCCTCATCCACTCTTTTTAAAGATGACGATGCTGAGTTCCTTAGAGGAGATGCTTTGGAGTCCTCAGACTATGAGTTGATTCACTAAATACTCACTTCATGCACATGAGAAAGGGGAACAAAACCCCCCTTGACTCTCTCTTTCAGGTTATGTGAGCAGCAAAAAGTGCCTCATTTGTTTGTGATTTATACCGATTAAACCATGGTCTTAGGGATAACTACGTATTTTTCTCAATAAAGGAAAAGCATACAGGGTAATTTTGGCAGTTGATTATTACTATTCTAGTTCCACCAGCATAATTGTAGCCAAAAAATTTGCAGCATGGGATGGTTTCTTTGTTTAGCATTTTGGAGATGTCAGATACCTATTTTTTGCACAGCCCACTGTGTGGCCTTGGAATCAAGTCTATAGCTGCATTACATTTGATACGGGTTGCTAGAAATTAAGACCTTGACAACAGGCTGTCATTCATACCTTTTTCAGGATGGGGTGAATGTATAAAATCTCATTGTAAAAGAGCCAAATCACATTACTGGAGAGGGTCATAGTACTGGACTTCATGCACTTGATGAATCTCTGTCCTTGTGTTTGCGTCATGATTGCCTCCAAGATGTGAAAGTGGAAACAGATTCATATGCTGTGAGGGCCCAAATTTTAAAAGATGAGGCTTCTGAGTCATGGAGTGCATGGCCAGCAATACAGGAGGAAAAGGACCTGTTGGAAAGCACATGGGTATACCTTTCTTTACTCGTGCAATAATCACTGTAGTTTCCTTTCTCAGTTGTTTCCTCATGATTCATTGCTTCTCCTGCACCCAGGCTCAGAGATTTCATGGTTCCTGGCAGCCCACCAAACTGAGGGAAGAAGAAGGACCATATGTGTGTGATGAAAAGGGTGAAAGCTTTATGCAATCAGCTCTATTTTCCGTTCCTCATATAGGCGCTTGCTTATCACTGTAGTTTTCCTGAAAGATCAAAAATAAAGTCTTCCTGGCTTTGGAGCAGTAAAAAGTAGTTTTTATTGCAGAAATGTGACACCGTAGGTGTTAATGCAAGTCCCGTTACTGTGGTTCTTTGACACAAAAGAATGGTGCAGCTGCCTTGCCATATTTAATACTGCATTGTTACCAATATTGTACAAAGGCTTCAGTACAAAGTGAGCTGAACAAGTAACAATGACATCATGCCACCAGCAATAATCCAAAGTAAATTGCCTCTTCTCCCTTCCTTTGTTTGCCTTTGCATTTCTGTTCCAGGTGAACTATGAAGTGCTCTGGGCCATGCATTTCTGTGAGGTGACTACAATTTTTCAGTAGCAAGCATCTCTGCCCTTAAGCTGTGAACCACATGGTGCTCCAAGCAAGACAGCAAACCACTAGGAATGTCAGCTGTGTCCCACCCTACTGGGAATTTCAGATTTTTCTGAAGACAAAAATATTTTCCTTGGCTGATACACTATAATAGTAAACGATAATAGTAATGCTGTGCTTTTAAAATATGTTTTTCTAACCTTGGAGTCCGAACACTGTATATCACATACTTTTAATTCAGTCTGCTATTGTTTCAGAAAGATTTGTATTACCCTTAAGACTTAGGAGAACCCATAACCCAAAGGAAAATGGATCCTCAGCCGATGTAGTCCAGAATTCCTTGGCTTTATTGGGGTGGATGACCAGTCTTGTTTTCCTCAGCTCACCGCCCATTTGACCATTACATTATGCATTATGGGCAGATAGGGTGTTAGCACCTTTTAAGAAATAATCACCTGGCTATCAAGAATTCAAATTATTCAAGCTGAGTTATTTTACTTTGCAATGCAGTGAATGAAGGTACCATAGCTTTGTAACTCCAGCATGTTTTTCAAGGAGATACTTGAAGGTGCGTATTCAGTGGCTTTGAACCTGTTGGGTCACTGTCTTTTTGCTCTTTTCTTTTTTTTTTTTTTTTCCTCTCTGTTCTATTTGGTCTTTTTCTTTTCTTTTTTTTCCCCTCTTTCTTTTATTTTTTCTTGTTTCTGCTTTCTTCCTTCTTCCTCCTTTTTTTCCCCACTGTATTATTGTGTTTTTGTTTTTCAAGGTTATCTATCTGGAAGCAAAACAAACACTGTCTTGCTTTCGTTCAAAGGAGATTTTGGTTGAGGTAATAATAATACATTTGTGGTGAGCAGCAAGGGGCCATCTGTTCACCGCTGAAAAAAAATATTCACAAAGTAAGCATATCAGTGAAGTGCACCAAAAAGAACAAAGAGAAGCCTCCCAGAGTGCTTCTCTCAAGGCTGTTATTTAAAGATTTGGGGTCGCTTCAACCCACATGGCTGTGAACAATGCTTCTGAGGAAGTTTGGGTTAAAGCTGCCTGCTGTTTTACTTGAGTGACAGCCTGCTCTCCCACTTCTTCAGCTACTGGGCAGATACAGACCAACCTTATAGCACACGTGCAGGGACTCCAGCATACTGAGAGGACCCTGGACTTGCACAGGTCCACCAGATCTCTCATATTCACATCTGCCATTAAATCAAAGGGAAATATTGCCTGAACGGACTCCCCACAAGCTCTGCGTGTCGATTACAAGACACGCTTGCTTCCAGTATTAGGTGACGAAACATTTTGGGTACAATTGCCCTCTCTGCACGAACACGTACAGGCAGGGATCTTAGGAAAAGAGTTCTTTGTGTTTTCATTTCTTCTTCTTGGCAAGTGAGGGTTGCCTTTTGACAGAAGAACTTGGAAACTCACCCCCTTCTCCAGCCTCCTAGTGCTAGGGCACTGAGGTGATCCAATGCAATGAAGGCAGCAAGAGCCATGCCTGCTCTGCGTCTCAGGAAGGTCCGCGCTTGGGGCGTCTCCCTGTGGGTGCCTGCACTGCAGTTCCTTGACCTGCGATGACTCCACCGCACTGAGGTGGGACTTACCACCTCTCACACGTGCCGGCTGCAGTGGAAGTGGATGAGATGGGAAGACCTGACTGAGTCTGCTCAAGTTATTTCAGAGGCTGCAGTCTCTGTAATGCTGCTCAGGACCTTCAGCTTGCAGCCTGCTTATCACAGTGTTTACAGGTGTTTCGATCATGAGCAAGTGGCACTGCAACAAATTTGGGGTGTTAGGTGTGAGCTTGTCTGTTCCAGTGAGCTTAGAAGGTCCCGATCCCTTAATCACAAGAAATATACAGGGCAGCTGGAAGAAGTTCAGAGATGGGCAACAAAGATACAAAGGTACAGAATGGCTCTGTATGAAGGATGACTAAGCTGGGAATTTTTTGTTTGGAAAGGAGGTAATGGAGGAGGAGGTGATGGATTTACAAAAAATCTTGATTGGCATGGAGAGAACTAGTAGATTGATTTTTTTACTCTTTTCCAGTACAAGAGGTGGGAGGCATCAGATGAGGCTAATAAAACAGTAGGGCTCCAAACAAAACATCTTCTCAGGCAGCTGACCTGTGGATCTCCATGCCAAAGATGGTGTGGGTGCTGAAGTTTTATATGAGTTCAACGATAGACTGGAGAATTTAATGGAAGAGTAATCCCCCAAGAGTCCTAAATACATAGAAACTACAGCTGCTTCAGTAAGACCTTGCCCTGAAAATGGCTGGGAACTGGGAGATTGTTACAGGGAGTTTTCATAGGCACCTATTTCCTGGGCATCTGCTCTTGGCCATGGTGGGAGGCAGGGTATGGGCTAGAAGGATCTTCGGTCTGATATTTTACAGATTTTCTTCTGTTCTTCACTGCAGTGAAAAGTCTGCAGAGCTATAGAAACTAAGTTTAGGGTTTACCTCAGGCTAGCCAGGGAAGTGGTCGCATCCCCATCGCTGGAGCTATTTAAGACAGGTAGACAAGGTGCTTAGGGACATGGTTTAGTGGTGGGATGGCAGGGTTAGGTTAACGCTTGGACTTGATGATCTTAAAGGTCTTTTCCAACCTGAATGATTCTATGATTCTAACTTCAACCATCAGAAAGCAATGGCACTCATCACTTATCTCCCCCAGTAGTCAGCAGCACAGAGGGCACATCACCCGCCCTAAGATAGGTGCCTAAGAGGATGGGTGAATCACCATCTGCAGCTACCTTTTATTTCTGATTTCCCAGGGGGCCTGGACAGCTGCCTAGGGTTAGATGAGTTCTTTCTTTATAACTTTAATTAATCTTACTTCAGTGAGACTGATCCTGAGTAAAGCAGGATTTAGCTGTAGGTGTAAGGCCTTTTACTGCAAGGTTTTAAAAGCACACTGTGTTAAGGCTAACATTTGTTAGCTCTGAAAAAAGCTCCTTGAGCATGCCTGGGAATTTCTCTCTTCAAAGGTCAGTGGACTGCAGGAACAAAACCAGTTGGGCTCTACCTGGGGTCTGAGGAAGCTTTATTTCAGAGTGTGGGACTGCTGACATTTCACTACATATTTAGGCACTGCATCTGACGCTAATTAAAAGGAAGGCGACCGATAGCTGATAGACACAGATTGCTGGCTTGTGTTGTACTCTCCAGAAACATTACATGACCGTTCCCAGCTGTTGTTCCAGCATGGGGTACCACCAGCTGTCTCATCAAATCACACCACAGAATAAGAGCACAGAAATCTTCCATATTATCCTGCCACAAGAAAACAACCACCACCACAAAAAAATAAAATCTTGAAAGCTAATTTTTTTTTCTTCCTCTGATTACATTTTACCTTCCAGAAAGCATGTGTAAACACAGTCCAAGTTCTTTCTAGCTTTGTAATAACCAGTTTTTGTTTTTGTAAATGCATCTAAACTGTTAACTACATTTGCACAGCACTTGAATTACTCAGAAAATTCTTTCCCATCCAGGCTTCTAATATACAGTGTGAGAGACCCTGGCACTGGCGGAGCAGTGTACCCTGCCTGCGTTCTGTGGATGCTTCTGTGGATGTGTTAATCATTACAGCACAGCTTTCCAAAACAGATACTGCTGTATGTTATTTACATATTAATTAAAGTGAAATACTTTTATTTTTTTAGCATAAGTCCGTGCTTTGGTTCTGCCTTTTACAAGAGTTTGTGGCATTCGAGATGTAAAGTCAAATTTGTCCTGGAATTTAGATTTCATAGGGACAGACTTAGTAAAAGCCAGGATCAGCAGAAGTAGCCTCGTTCTCTTTTCCTTTTCTAAATTTGACTGGATGTAAGTGTTTAAATGTATAACCAGTATCTTAACAACACAAAGGCTGCTATATTCAATCCCAGATATGAAACTGGCAGGAAATGGGTTACTATAAAATGCAGAGGTGAGGAATCTGCTTTCACCAGCTTGCCTGAGAAGTAGGCACAAATCTTAAAATTGTGCTCTAATTATCTTTGAATTTCAGAAATGTGAGATGCTATTTGATGGTTAGATATGGAAAATAATAATTAAATCTCTGGCTACTAATGCTTCTGGGTCTTACAGTGTCATAAACCTGGAGTAATGCCACTGAACATACCTAAATGCCATTGACACAGAGTTGGTGGAAGGGTAGAGTCAGACCTAAGACCTTTTTTACCTGCTTTCTTTAACCTGGCCAGACCTTTACCTGCCACGGTCTTTGCTCTGCAATGCAAAGCTCAGGCATTAGTGCTTTTTATGTAGAGGATGAGAAGCAACAGTATCCTCAGGTAAAAGGAGCTCTATTTAAACACATTTGAAGGCTACACAGCGTGGGAGAAACTCATAATTTGAGCCAGCGTGGGCGGCTGAATACTCTGAATATTTTTATTGAACTTTTAAAAAACAATGAGCTGACAGCGTCTTACCTTACCTACTACCCCAAATGCTATTTCGTGCTGTCCTTGAGCAAGGCTGCCCGGGGGAGGCAAGACTTGTCGAATGACTAAGAGCTAGCAGTATTTAGACACCTACCTCCCCTTCACTTCAGTTAAAATTAGGCACAGAAATGCCTTTGTGGATTTGGGCCTGGTGAGCAGTGAGATCTGGCAGGGAATCAAAGTGACCTGCAGGAGCAGCGCGGCGGCTGAGCGGCTGCAACAGGCGCTTTATGGCTATGCCGAAGGCGACCGTACCGATGGAATTGTCTCTGGCTGCACCGTGGCTGTCCTCCTTTCTGTGCAGGAGCCCATGCTCGCCTGAAGTTGATGCTGACTTTCTAGGATGAATGGGAATTAGAGCTGACCGAATAACTCGTGCTAGCTGTCCCGTTAGCTCTCTGGAGAAAGGGTTTTCTTAGAAGTATTTCTGGAAGTCCTCTGCAAGTTTGTGGTGTTTTTAGGAATATGCAAGAAGTGATGCTATGAGCAGCCAGACAAGAGTTGGACAGAGTACAAAGGGAGCTTCCAAGAAAGAAGGCTAGTATCAACAAATACAGGTCAGATACACATAATCATTTATCTGCTCTGGCCACGCTAACAGTAAACCAGCTGCAAACATATGCAGATGACACGCTGCGTCTACTTCAAAGGCTCTTTACAATTCCTTAACTTGGACCCAAGCAGTGCACTATGGATGCCAAGATAGACACAGGAGTCTTCCTTTGATAACCATTTCTTAGCCTGGCATTGGATCTTGATTACGTCCTTTCAGAAGAGGAGAGCTGCTAATAATTAGCTGTTTTCATTGCTGTTATAATTAAGAAGCTGGGCTACACATCTTGTAGGGTTGCATTTCATTTTCCAGCCTAAAGGAAGGGAGAGCAGCTGGGTGTGAGGAGGCGGAATATGGGTTTTAGTGGGAATAATCTGTGGGGCTGGGCAATGTTGCTAGAGGGCCACAAAAGATCTGGAGGATGGGCAGGGAAGCTATTTCTCATGTTCAGCAGCTGCTTCAGACCATGTGCTGGAAGTGTGCGTGAGGGGCAGGCTGCCCCGCAGCCCTCGTGCAGCCACCGTCCAAGAGCCGCACTGGAGGCAGAGGGACAGGAGAAGGCAGGTGGTGCAGTTAAAGGCTGGCCTGCAAAGCCAGGAGCTGGGCAACACGGGAACCAGCAGCATGCCCACTGAGAGGGCCACATCCCTGTTAAGCCTGCTCAGAAACAGTAGTCTCGCTTTGCAAACTTTTTGAGGGTTCGTCACAAGCCTTTGGCGGCAGTGACGTGCACCCAGGCCCATGCACACTGTGTGCAACCTATGAATCAGTACTGACGTGTTCTAGGCTTGATGAATTTTTGTTTTTTGCAGACAGATAAAAGATCCCTTACAAACATCTTTCAGCTGTAGTCTCAGTATATTTTCCATAGTGGATATAGCTACAGATTTCTTATCTTACCAGAAACAAAGGTGCCACAAGGGTTGTGTACAAAGACAGGTGGCAAATCCCAAAGAAATGTCATCACAAATACCTGTTGACTTTGGGGCCATCTAAAAATGACAACTGAGCTCAGCTTAAGTAAAAAAAAAGTAATAAAAAGGAAAAAAGTGTAAGCCTTTATAAGAAAACAATGCTGTGCGTGTATCAAACACTTCCTGGGATTGTGATTTTTCCACAGTGCTGTGAGTTGAAAGCTGTTTTTCATGCAACAGCTACAGCTGTGACTCCAGCTGTCCCTCCTAAATGTTAAGTGCCTTGTTTCAGGAAGCCTCTCATCCAGAGGAGTGACCTTTCAAAGGGATTCATGGCTGTGTCCCCCACCTCCCTGCTTTTCGGCTTCATTATGTATATGCTGATAAGCTGAGGGTGGTGGCCAGGTGATAAATTGCTAGATAACCTACTCACAGTTAAAAGGTTGGGAAGAAAGGTGGAGAAGAAAGGACTGTGGAGGATGCTGGTCTGGGGATGCAAGTGCTGTTAGTGCAAGCTGATGAGGGATTTTTGTGGAATATAATTAAAAAGAGTTAAGTCTTATTATGGCTATTTAGATGGATGTTGTGTTTAGTTCATGCTGCTTTTTGGGTGGGGTGACTGGGCAGTCCCACCGTGGCTGGCAGTTTTTCTTCTTCAGCTCCTTATGTGCATGAACTTTGCTGCTTAAGAGGTAAATAGATTGCTGAGCCTGTGTGTATCCCTGTAAGACTGCACTCTTATAATCTTAAAATGAATAATGATGGTGTTTGCTATGAAAAAAGAAAAAGTCTCTTTCTTGGAGAAGCAAGGGGTGGGTATTCTCTGATTAATACTGACTCTCAGCATGGTTTGAGATGCACTTTGAAATGCAAGGCCATGCAGTTGTACAGCAGTGCCACCTTCCACCTAAGTTAAGACTCTTTTCCTTCTTGAAGAAGTTATTAATTTTAGTAAGACTGTAGGGTGCACTGAGATTGATCTTACTTTCCTGTCTAAGATCAAAGCATCACATGTGGTCACTAGCTTTAAATTTTAGTAAAATCCCTATAGATAAATGTTGCAGTTTCTAGCAGAATATTTTATTCTAGGCATTTTCGAGACAGTAAATGCTTTCCAATACGTGCACAGTTGGTAGAAGCTACCCTTCTGCCCTTGGTTAACCAGAATTCATGTTTAATGCCTACCAAAACTTAGTTCTTGAAAACTAGTGCCTGTGAAAAACACTTTTAATGAGCTGGACTTTCCTGAAATGAGGTAGGTGCAAATGAGTCACTTTAATTACTTCAA
This sequence comes from Butorides virescens, assembly GCA_017310255.1. Lineage (NCBI taxonomy): Eukaryota > Metazoa > Chordata > Aves > Pelecaniformes > Ardeidae > Butorides > Butorides virescens. The sequence goes on along the minus strand of JADKXX010002950.1, from coordinate 389,292 downwards.
CCTAAAGTAGCAATCTTCCTGTGTAGGCAGGGGAAATCGGTTGAGGATTTTTTCTCTTGTCTAAAACCATTTCTGACAGAACTAGGAGGACTTGAAAATACTTCTAGTCAGTCAGGGATGGCAATCAGTATGAAATTACCTGTGTGTTGGCTGGTACTGGTGTGAGATTGGTCTCTTGCCATAGTTTTTGGCAACACAGGCTACACATGCAAAAGAGACAATACTGGAGTCAGATGTGGACTTATGGATCCCTTGTGGCTGTCTCCACACCTATGACAAGAAAATAAATTATTGGCGATGATGCACCAACTTTAGGAGCTGTTCCAGGCATTTTCCCCAGAGCACCCAGGGAGATAAGAGTTAAGTATGTGCTTCAGGAAACAGAAGACCAAACACACAAAGTATGTTAAGCCCAGGAAGCCAGTCTGCAAGGATGCTGTGTACAGATTAAACTTACCAGGAACTAAACATGGCAGATATGGTGGAGCTTTCATAGTTTGTTCTGCAGTAGGAGATTAAATTAGACTTACACATTCTGCCTACAATACAAGGCTGGGACCAGGTAGCTGTCTGCCACCTTCTGCAGAGGTTCCCCATTGCCACGAGCGCAGCCTGGAGGCATTTGTACTGTCTGCAGTGGATGACCATAAAATATTCTAAGACACTCAAAACTATTCATGTAGTTATTGCAGGATTGTTACTTGACAGCAAATAGTCTTTGTTACAGTCTGAGTCAACAGCTCACCAGAGGAAGCAATGCTCGCTCCCAAGTAAGTGGTTTTGAAGACCTGACCATCACTACAAAATTTTGGCAACGTTCACTCTGTGAATATGTGGTGATTCTGGTATTTTATGCCCAAAGTTACTTTAGTGCTGAAGGTGGCTGTATTCCAAATTCTCTGGGCCTGAGGAAGCCTTGCGAGTGGTTAGTAATGTGTCAGTTGTTACAAAATAATTCTGAATATCTGTGCTTAGCAAGTACCATTGATAGGGTGAGGGGCAAGTGCAACTGAGGACTTGCAACAGCAAACTTTCCGGACAGTCTCTTGTGTCAGTAAAGGCTCACTGTAATGCTACCAGTGACTACTTGCTAGTGGTGTACAACACGATCTTAAATCCCTTCACAGACCTTTAAGTGAGCTGCAGTTTGGAGGGAGGCTATTTTTTTATTTTTCCATTAGAACAATGGAGAGAACTGGAAGGGGAGAAGCCAATAAAATAGACAAGCTTTTTGGGTCATCCAAGATCATCTTCAGCTGAAAATTAGAAGCAGGAACATTAGGCTAAAAATGGGGTGAGAACTATTGCTTTGAGGATGAAAGGACAGGAAAGAGTTTCCAAACCATTCTGAAGTTTGCCAGCCCCTTTCTCAGTAGGGGAGCTTTTCTTAAAAGTCTGGATTACTCCGCTCCAAGTCTGTGTGGAGCTTGCACCTACCTCCCCAGCCTGGATCCAGCTTGGGGACCCAGGCACAGGGTCTCATCACATGGTGTAGATGAGCCTGGTTTATCCCACGTGCTGGCCACATCTTTGACTACAGAAATCCTGACTGGCTCTGTAAGATGTGGCCTGTCTCTATTAAAGACACCCTGAATTACCATGTCTTCATGTGCTTAAGGGTTCTCCTGACAGGACTTCTTAGAGCATCACGTCCTTAAAATTTAGGTAAGTAGTAGGGACATATGAGGATAGATTACCTATAAAGAAGTACAAAATCCTGGGATTGGCAGCCTTGTGGATGCATGTCGACATAAGACAAGCCTATTGCTGGGGGTTTTGAGTAGCCCATGAAAATAAACACAATCACAGCAGGCAGCAGTGATCTGGTAGTCTATACAAGGTGGAATCTCTTCTGTCCCTCTTTTCCCCCTTAATTTCCTCAATGTAAAACATATATATTTTTGTAATGTAAAATATTTTTTTTGCTGTTTTCATCAACAGTTCAACTACATGGGTTTCGATTGGCTTAAATTTAAAGTTTTTGTTGATAACTTGAATTTTGAGTCGATGTCACCATTTTTTTATGATGAGATATCTACAAAAAATTGATGTAATTAAAAATACAGTGTCTGCAGGGAAAAGCCCCAATATGAAGTTTGCTCAGGGTATTTCAAAGGATAGCAATAGCTATTGATCCAAAACACTTCACATGTGGGAAAGCTTAGCTGAAAAATCATAGAATTGTTTAGGTTGGAAAAGACCTTTAAGATCATCAAGTCCAACCGTTAACCTAGCACTGCCAAATCCACCACTAAACCATGTCCCTAAGCACCACATCTACACATCTTTTAAATACCCCTGACGGGTAAAGTACTTTTCTATTATGGCTCTGTGTTTTAGAGAAGTGCCTTAAAAGTGTACTGTTGGCAGGACATGGCTAGCTTTTTCAGTACAGTATTAGCTTATCAAGGCTGGAACTTGCTAGATAAACTTTGTTGTAATGTATGCCTATATCATGCCTCAGCCTTTCAAATGTACCATAACTTACTGCTAACTATCGATAGTACAGTATTTCCTGTTCTTGGGATTTAAATGCTGGAAGGTTTGGCTTTTTACCGAGTTCATTAGAAAGCTATTCAGAATCACATGCCAGAACTTCATTTTGTTGTCAAGTTCAGGTTTTGTTTGAAAAGGCTATATTGACTTCATGATGAGGTCTACATACACACAAACTGGTGCATAGGGAGCTTCGCCCTGTGTGGCAGCCCCCAGCGGCTTCCCTACCCTACCCTAGGATGAGAACTGTGGTGGGTGTGGGGGTGCCTGGCCTGCACGTGGATGAGTGACCATTGCTCTCCAATGCCTTTTTTCATTGGGATGCTGAAATAGAGCTGTGCGGGGATCCTGGTCCAGGAGCAGGCGGTTAGAGGCTGTGCTGTAGCAGGATGGAGGTAAGGGGCTGGGAAGCCCCTGGATGCTGCATGGATATCTGGGGGTGGCTGCTGCTGATGATGGTAAAGTACCCTGCTGCGGCATCACCTAAGTGAAGGATTTGCAAACCTGCATGCCCAGTACAAGGACATGTTAATGGATCCCAGGAGGTAATTAGCCTTACTGAATGGATCAAAGTGCTTATTTGCTACAGCCATGCTAAAAACCTGCAAGCCGCAGCCACACTTAGCACTGTTTCAGTGTTTCATACCTTTTGGGGTTTAGTTTAAGCTGAGTTTTCTTATTTGCTTCCAGCTGAGTCACATGAGTGTGAACAGATCAGTTTGTCTCCAAGGATATGATTCCAGAAAATCGTGAGAGTGAGTTCAGTCCAAAACACCATTTCCAGAAATGAAGAATTTAACATTCATATTAGGTTAACCAGTTCTATACAGCTTCTGTTCTTCTCTGCTGTTTTTCTTGGATAAGCAGATAATTTTCTGGAAGAAAGTCTAATTTGTCAAATGAATTCTGATATTCCCTCAATGTTCCTCAGCAGATCTCAGTTTTAAAACCCAAAAATTGTCTATTCCAAAGTAATGCAGGTATTCACATGCTTGTCTTACTGGAAGTCAACGTGATTGAAGATTTAAACTTTAAGAATTGGTAGTTGTAAAATAATTAGGTCCGTGAAAACTTTACCCTCAGACTTTCTTATTAATGTTTTCCCAGAAGACTGCTATTAAACTGCAGACCACAAATACTCATTGACTTCACTTTTCAAGAGGTAGGCCCGTGTGCTAGACACCCAGGGAGATTGCTGCCAGAGATCTACAGCCAAAGCCAAACTGGCTGTAACTGCCAAAAAAGCCGAATCTCAGTTGGCCCAGCATTACAGTGGGCTGTTGATGTTGTTCATATTTCTTGTAGTTTGGTTGAGTGCCTGGCCTCAGCGATGTAGGTGCTCAGCAGATGACAGATATTCTGGGGATATATGACTGGAGATACTCAAAGCCCGCCTGGACAAAGTCCTGTGTAACATGCTCTAGGTGAACCTGCTTTAGCAGGAGGGTTGGAATGGATGATCTCCCAAGGTCCCTTCCAACCCCTGCTATTCTGTGACTCTGTGACAGCTCAGTATAGAGCCAATGCCAGGAAATGCCAACGGTTGGAATAGGGACCAAGAGTGGGTTTGGGGTTAGGAAGCTGACGCTGACCGCTGGAGGTGCTGGTGCCCGATGATGGAGCGAGCACGGATTCCTGTGCCTTTCAGGTTTGCCTTTCAGGCAGCTGTAGAGTTCATGCTACTTGTGAAGAAAAGCAGCAGACTGGTCCTGCATCTTACTGGGAAAGGCACAGGAAGAGTAAAATATCACCAGTCACTTTACATAGAGGTGTGCAGCCCTTCTCTGTATTACTGTGGCGGAGCTCACTGAAACCAACTCACTGACTGTAGATATACACCTGCTGAGCGCTGAGCCCCTGCCTCCAGGCAATAGGATCACAGTCTTCTGGATGACTACTACTCTCTATTTATCCTTGAGTAAGTAGCTCTTAATTCCTCTTCTGGCTAATATATGACTAAGATTAGTGGGACATCCAATTAGTGCTTGGAGCACAGTCAAAAGCATCTTCCCACAGCCCTACTTTGAATCCTGCCTCTTTCTCTGCGTCATCTAAAATGTCCGCTCCCTACATTTTGGGGTCTCTGCTAGGCAGGCACCCTGTATGCATCAGATCTCTTCAGCACGCCAACGTGTCTGTCCCCTTTGCTCAGCCATTAGCGACAGGATACCAGCCATTTCTCCCATCCTGCTGCTGTTCCTTCCTTCAGCACTGCCTTTTATATAAATAACATATTTCCTGACCTTTCCCAAAGAAGTCTGCAGCCTGCTGTGTTTGTCTGTAGTTAGCACAAAGCACTCTGAAGCAGCGGGGTCTGAGTCCTGTTTTTTGGTTGGTTTTGTTGGTTTTGGTTTGGTTTTTTTTTTTCCTGGACATTCAGTACAGTGAGATTTATGTACAAATTGGGATATTAATGAGATGCATCTTAACTTCTTGACTGTGAAATTATTAACTTGCTTCGTGGCTTCAGTAATGTCACTCAAAACCAGGGAGCTCAGATACTGCTTTTGTGTTGATCCAGACTGGCAAAAAAAAAAAAAAAAAAAAAGCATTTAGGGTGAAAACAAGTCTGGGTTCTGTAGTTAATGTAGCTGCTTGTATTTGAAATAAAATGCGGTGGCCGTCACTTAAAATGTCTTCATGCTTCTGAGGCCAGAAGTTGTGACCTCTCCTGTTCCTAATGGGCACGCAGAGGCAGATTGGACATGGCATCAGAAGCTGCTTGGGGTTACCCCATCACCTGTCCAAATGTTTTAGGGTGGAGGTACACCATCATGATATGGTGATATCATAACCAAAAGATGTGCTAGCCTTTGTATTGTCATTTTTTCCCCTTACTCCTTCCATTCACCTTTTTCCCAAAGCAGGTTTTTACCTGCCAACACTGCAAGAATCATACATGCTGCATTTAGTTACAGTTAAGAGATGAAATGTTAGGGTTTGGTTTCCAACCTAAATGATTCTATGATTAGGAGAAATTCCTTCACCAAAAGAGTGGTCAAGCATTGGAACAGGCTGCCCAGAGGGTGGTAGAGTCACCATCCCTGGAGGTGTTCAAAAAATGCATAGATGTGGCACTCTGGGGCATGCATTAGTAGGCATGGGCGTGTTGGGTTGATGGTTGGACGTGATGACCTTAAAGGTCTTTTCCAACTTGAATGATTCTATGATTCTATGATTCAAGTGTTTTGGAAGACAGCCCTACCATGCAAACCTCCAGACTGGCAATCTGGGAGTGCATCTGCTGTCGTATCCCACCAGCTCAAACTGCTTGTTTGCTAATAGCAGAGACTTTTGTCTGGTGTAAAATACTCAATTTTATTTTCATTCAGCCACTGTAGCCAGACTCTGATACCGTCATTCACATTGTGCACTACCCTAGGCTCATGCTTTGAAAGTCACTAAAACACTTCTCTCCCAGTGAAATTCCCCGTAAAATATGTTCTTTATTCTTCAGATAAGAAGAATATTCTTCTGCCATTTGTAGATTACTCACAAGGTCATTTATTGCTCAGTTTAAGTGAGGGTGGCAGAATCTGGCATTGGGAATATCTTTCTTTACACTGCTTACAGAATGGAAAAGACAGCGTGTGTGGTTTGAAGAGATGGGCTATTAATCTTGTGCACGTGAAGGGGCTTCCTTCAGCCTGCATTTGTGCTCCTTGGCAGCAGAGGACAAAGTGTAGGTGTGACAGCTGCCGGTGCAGGGGCTGAGATTAAGGCTGCAGAGCTCTGTGTGGGCAATGTCATCCCATCACGGGTTTCTGGGGGAACAGCATGGCATTTGTTGGCTGGCCTGCAGGTGTCTGAGCCCAAACAGATTTGTGGAGATAACAAAATAATTTAGTTACAACACTTTTTTTTTTTTTAATCTCTCTAGACAAATACAATACTGGGTCAAGCCGCTGGTGCTTAGTTTCCCTATAGAGCTCCGTGGATCTTTTTAGAGTAAGCATATTCCCAAATTTGTGTATGGAGACTGAGAATATGACTGAGGACTAAAGGTCTGAGGAGTGCACACCCGCACAGCTTCCTGAAAGAGGCCGTTCCTTTTTCCACCGATTAAGGCCCTGCAGTATGTGTCAACGTGACGGAAGAACTAAGCTCAAGTAGACAGGTATCCTGGGCCAGAACCTAATTTTGTTTGAGTTGGTGGATTCATGGGGTCATCTGGAGGATTTCATTGAAAGACACTTAGGGATGGGCAGAACTGAGGTGAGGACATGACCTGCCCACCTTCGCACCACTCCTCCCTCTGACTCAGAGCTGTTTGGGGGATTTCTTGTGTTGACAGCACTGTTTTTTATGTGCAGAGAGCCTGTCAGCAGGCCAGACCAACTCCTGCAAGCCCAGGGCAGTGCACCTCTGACGTGCCCAGCAGTGCCACATGGGGGGACCTGGGGGACTGAGCCTCCAAGAGTCTCCGCAATCTTTCTGCAGCGCAGCAATAAAACCCACCTCACAGAAGTGCCACGTTGAATGCTACAGTATACTAATTTTAAGGCTTTTTCATGTGTTAAAGCATATGGCATGGCCAGCGTGCCCTAAGACTATTCATAACACTGAGGCACGAGGCATTAACAGTCCCTCCTGCACCCCTAAATCTTCTGGGGGTCACATGTGTAGGAGTAAGTAAGTTTGCCCACCCCTCGTGCTCACCACCCTAGAGGAGCTGTGTGAGGGGAGCCCCATCCCTTCCCACAGCCCCTGCAGCTCTGTTGGGCTGTGGCAATTCTCCGGCAGCACGATCTGGGAGTGAAGAGTGGGGACAGGGTGCCTTTCCCAACACACTGCTACCTGTCTGCACCATATGCTGAGCAACCTGGTTAGCTAGGCCAGATCTGACAACTAAAAGAAAAACATGCCTGTACTGGTGCGTGGAGGGTGGCCAGTAGGTCGACGGAGGTAATCCTCCCCCTCTACTCTGCCCTGGTGAGACCCCACCTGGAGTACTGTGTCCAGTTCTGGGCTCCCCACTTCAAGAAGGATGAGGAACTCCTAGAAAGAGTCCTGAGGAGGGCTACAAAGATGATGAGGGGGCTGGAGCATCTCTCCTGTGAGGGAAGGCTGAGGCAGCTGGGCTTGCTTAGCCTGAAGAGGAGAAGACAGAGAGGGGACCTCATCAACACATTCAAATATCTCAAGGGTGGATGTCACGAGGACGGAGCCAGACTCTTTGCAGTGGTGTCCAGCGACAGGACAAGGGGCAATGGGTACAAACTGAAGCATCAGAGGTTTCAGCTGAACATGTGGAAGAACTTCTTTACTCTGAGGGTGACAGAGCACTGGAACAGGCTGCCCAGGGGGGTTGTGGAGTCTCCTTTTCTGGAGATATTCAAAACCCGCCTGGATGATGTCCTGTGCAACCTGCTCTAGGTGAACCTGCTTTAGCAGGGGGGTTGGACTAGATGATCTCCTGAGGTCCCTTCCAACCCTTGCCATTCTCTGATTCTGTGGTGCATCTCACCCCCAAATTCCCAGCACTGAAGCAAGCATCCTTAATAAGCAGGTAGCTCTAACTGGACAGAAACATACAACACTGCTTGTGGCCCGTATCTTGCATTTAGGCAATATGAGACATAGTTTTAAAAAAAACAAGCAACCAACCCTGCAGTTAAAGTGAAGAAGCTTCTTGCTTATCCTGCATAGAAGACAATTAGTTTTCAGAAGCAATTTTCCAGGCCTTCGATCTTCAGATAGTGGAGGCTTTTAGCACCCAATACATGTGCGTGGTATTTTTGATCAGACTGCTGGTTGATGAGTCGCTGCATTAAAAAAAGCTGGGTAACTGGAGCAACTCCGTGCAGCGAGGCTTTCAATCGATCCACGTGCAGAGAGAGATGTCTTTGTGACCCGAGCTCTGGTGGCAGCAGGAGGGGGTGGGAGGATGTTGCATGGTTTTCTGTCTTAAGTCCAGATCCTGACTAACTCCTGCGTGGGGTCTGTTACAAATGTCTGGACTGTCCTCAGTCCCAGCTGGGCACATTGCCTATCTTCTTTCCAGCCCCGTGAGCTGGGGGAGGGAAGGCTGTGGACTGAGTGTAACTGAGATTAGAATTTGGCCCTCAAATGGCTTTATTGAACTGTGGGAAATTGATAGTGTCACCAACCAGCCAAGAAGAGAAAGTACTGAAAGGTCATCACACTAAACACCTCCTCCATTTCAAAGCAGAGGAAGGCCCTTGTATTGTCAATCCCATTCTCCAGACCAAAATAGAAAATGGCATGGCAACCTCCACTTTTTTGATCCTTTTCAGGTGCTCAGACATTACATGTTATGAATACATGTAGAAAATTTTGCTACAATATCTACAGACTTATTTTCATTAACCCACACAGTCATAGGCATCCTGAAGTTCAGGGTTGACCCTTGTGTTTCTGTGGTTCTGGGTTTTCCATCTAATGTGGTTTTCAAAAACACTAGTAAATCCTTGCAGAAATCTTTTGTTTCTTACCACAGCTCATGGATATTCTCCAGGCAGAATGGCAAAAGTTGTTCCGAACTTCCTCCTCCTGCTTTCTATTAAAGATAGGTTGATCCTTCTTGGTTTACCTTGCATTTGAGGTATGGTGTTGGGACAAGTCCATTCTGTATACACATAATCAAGTCCTTTCACCAAAGTTCTCCATGCCATGTTCCAGCATGGATTAACAATGGCTACGTCAGGCAGAAGCCACATGTGGCACTTGTGGGTAGCAAACAAGACGTTTAACATCTCCTACAGAGAGAATTACAGGACCGGCTGCAGTCTCATTAAGCCTCTTGTACTCTCCCATTCTGATTTTGTCCATTTAAATTCCCCTGAAGAGGGAGTATCAGCTTTCCAGAAGAGAAGAAACATTGACTACTTACTGGGCAACAGCTGAAAGCTATCATTTTTAATCTTACAATTTCTTTTGACACTGGAAGCTTAGACTGGAAGACACATTTTTCACTGCAAACTATTTCTATTTTGCTTTGTAGAGCAAATGAAATGATTAAAGCAGTAGCTATTCCCAGTTTACAATCACTTCTTCAAGATGATAATAACAATTGACCTCAGGTTAATCTCCTTATAAATTATATTTGAAATCGTGTAAGTTGCAAACAAGCACAGCCGGACTGTCCCCAAAACATATTTTCCAAGGGAGAAAGTTTCGTCAGGTTTGAGCAAGACGTGGAGTGATACTCGCTTTGGTGCTTAAATGCTGGTGCGCTAAACTGAAATCAAATGCTTGCGCCCCATATGTGAGAAGTATAATGTTTTGCTAGTCATTAACAAGAAAAGTGTTATGGTTAATCTGAGGCTTTTCTAAAGCCTTTTTTGGCAATTATGCTATGGAAGGGAGCAGCTGAAATAATAATAAAACTTTATACTTACAGGGAACTTTCATCTGGGAATACCAAAATAATTTATAAGCTTAGCTAAGTCTATCTTGGTATTTTTCTGGTTTAGCAGAAGGATGAACTAGGGCACAGAAAGGGTAAACAACTCATGCAGGGCTACCACAGCAGATCACAGGAGGTTAGCCAAGATTCATGCACACGGAGGTGGGTTTTGCATCACCCTACTCATGACGGGTTGGGGTTACTTTCTGATTTCTGATGGTAGGGAGTGTCTCACTGCCAAGACCCTTTCAGTGCTGAATATCCAAGCCCTAAGGATCTACCTCCAGGTGCTGGTAGCTGCTTGCCTCCCTCTTAATTTCATTCATTCCCAAAGGCCACCTGGTAAGTCCCCTTCAAATGCCCATCCCGAGAGAGAAGCCCAGCTGGGACACAGAGCACCCAAGTGACTCCCAAAGAGCCACGTTTCCTGGGGAGGCACAGATGCTTCTGTTGAAGCCATGAAGCATCTTCTTACTCCTGATAAGCATCCCAAGGGTACCTGAAATACAGCAGTCCTTCAGTTAGAAGTGATGAAGGTCCACCTCATGATGCTAAGTCCATAGCTGAGAAAAAAGGGTGAAATCTCCTGGCCAGTTGAATATGAGACCACTTTACTACATCTGTGTTTAGGAGCACCCAAAAACCTAGGGAGTCTGTCAGCCACTTAATAGGCACATGCCTTCAAGATATAGGGAGTGGCTCTGATTTGTCAGATGTTCAGGTTTCTTTCGTGAAACAAGCTGACCCCTTGCTTCAAACAGCTCATTTCTGTCCAGAGCTGCAAGAAGATACTTTCAGAGGCTATAAATCAAACAACTCTTCCTCATTAAACGAGGAATTCTCCATCTTTCATGGTAGAGAGGCTGCAAAAGCACAAGGATACTCCCTGTGCCACCCCCAAGTCTCTGTGGACGGGCTGGGCTGGATCTGAAGCAGAAATAAGCTTTGTGTGCTCTGGAGAGAAAAATCTTCTGGTTGTGCTCATTTCTGCTGCCTGTGTTGAGTCTAATTGGCGATGCATTTTACAATAAACCTTTAGGGAGGTGCTGATGCACAGCCCTACGGACACTTGCGAGAAGATTATGAACTCTACTTGTTCAGCTTTCTGTGTGTTGGGCAGAAAGTTGTTAAAGGAACAAAACAAGGAGCGGTAAAAAAGAACCCTGCATTGTAGCTCATTGACAGTCACACAAAAGGATTATTATTTTTTTTACAGATATTCCAATAATATTTTGAAAAGCACCCTTTTCCTTTCTGGGTTGCAGCATACGAGGCTTTAACAGTAGGAGTATCGGAGATTTTTCACCCTGCACTACTCATTTTGTTTCATCAACTCCCCCCTTCTTAAGTGGTGCCCTCTTGCTACAATTTATAGCTGAGATTTTGAGACAGGAGGCATGTTTTAAAGAGTACAGTACAAGGCTCTGGAAACCTGACGGAACACAGGAATGCTTCTGGGACACTAGCACATTTGCAGGATCAACGAGCTGATCGTTCAGGTAAGGGGGCACTAAAAATAAGCACTTGCCTCTGAAAATCTGGATTTAGACCATGCACTCCACTTATAAGAGATCTCAAACCAGAAAACAGCTTTTGTTTAGCTGGAATGTACCATGCCGCTAATTCAAATCTCTGAAACCCCACTACTCCATCAAAGAAAAGGCAAATCATGTATCTGAAGAGCTTGTACTCAGGCACACTCAGAGCTTTGGGTTTTTTCTTTTTTTGCTGTGATCTTTATTTTGCCAGCAATTCCGTTCTATTAACATGACTAGATGTGCAGATCCCAATGTCATTAATGGATTCCAAAAAACTGAAAATAGCAGTGGCCAAGCAGACCTACTGGCAATTTTGTTCATTAATGAACTCCAACTTCAAATACACCCAAAGCAACCACATGTACAGAGGTCTTAAAACCAGATCTGTTGGAGGGATTCCAGTCCAGGACATTTTATTAACCTCCACATAACTGATGGCACTTCAGCTCCACACATGTTTTGATTTGTAACTGCTCAGAAAAATCAACAGCGCTTGCATCTTGGACGCCTGGTTGAAATATGTCATGAAAGTGAATGATCAAATGCAGGTCAGATGCCTCTTTCTGTCTTGCTCAAACATGTTCAAAAGCAAAATAATTCTTAGCATTTGGTCAACTTTATTATTGCTTTTTGTCTTGGTTTCTTAAGTCTCTGTAGAAAACATAATAATCTGTGACATCTCTTATGAATTCAAGGACATTTTTAGTCACCTGTCTAGACATGTACATACACAAATTAATCGCTAGTTACTTCAAGACGTGCATAAAGCACTGACAAACCAACATACTGAAATGTTGGTCCTTTTACTGGTTGTTACCTGTTTGAAGAGCATTAATAAGGTATGAAAGTGAGATGTTAGGTTATTCGTAAGAGGAAAATTCTCACGCAAAATGAATAACGCAGGGCCTCGCCTTCCAGTAGCTGAGACAGGGGTTTGGTCTGATGGTTCACATGTGCTGGGGATGTTTGCATTAAGAATGTCATTATAGTTTGGGTTTTCTTCAGCAGCTGATCGTGACAGTAAAGGACAGAAATGTCATCTTTGGACTATTTACTAAATTTCATTCTTTTAATAAACATTCAGCCAATTTGCAAGTAAGTTTGTTGTTGTCTATCACAATTTTACAAGCTGCTTGAGTGCAGAAGTTCTCTCCAGTGTGTGTGGAAATGTACCTTCAATATTTACCTTCAGTGGTCTTAGGAAGGAGCTGATTAAAACCAGCTATTTTAAAATGAGCAATGTCACTTTAAATTGGAAAACTTTCATATGTCTTTGATTCTGTTACCATTAATTGTTTTCCCTTGAAATCTGCTGTAATTTATGGGAAAACATTAGTCTGTTGTAGAACAACTTGAAACTGGGATTTTGTAATCCTTCTGAGCACTATTAAAATGATTTCCCACAATTGTTATTTCCTTTAGGACCACAAAGTGTCCTTATTATCATTGTGTCCCATATACACACCAATTGTCTGTAATAACTTGGTTGGTTGGCAATCAATGCCTTTTATGGGAATTTTTTTTGGTTTAACTGTAGTCTCACCTTTCACGTGGGTGTTATATCTCAACCATATTTTTGATCAATGTGTATTTCTGTTTATATGTATATATACATACCTGTCAGGCTTATTTTTAGTTTGATGATCATTGAATGTGTGGTAAGACTAATTACTTTCACTGTTTCCTTTGACTCAAACATTTTAAAAGTTTATGGTACTTCAAAAGTGGCTAACATTTGGTTTCTGTTTGGGATGAAGTTCTGAGCCAATTCATTTTTTTCCTCTCTCTCTTCCCCCTCCCTCATCCCCCAACCTGCCTGCCTAATATCTCAGCAGTTTAACTGTGTCACTAATGTAAAATGAAGATCACCCAGGCTTCACTCTCTGCAAGATGAATGATACTCCAAACATAATGTAGTTGAAGAGCTTTGGTCTTCATGTTTTTGGTTTTTTTCTCAGCACACCGAATGATCTGTACGAGAGGGACTAGTGAGATTAACGCTGTGTTCCTTGCAAGGTTCTGGTGTGATGATAAAGTTATTTTTAGGGCATTGTTATTGATATTGGCTAGCATTACTCAGGGCCTTTAATCAAAAGGAAGAAGCGATAAAGATATCTTTATGATACGCCCGTATGTGATAAGCATGAGAAATATGGAAAAAGATTAAAGACCTAGTATCTTGGCCTCGGAGAAAAGGGTCTTTGTCCTGTTAAAAATAAAGTTGACCAGATGTGCTCATTTAGACATGGCAGTCCTCATTTTCTCATCGAACCCATCCCTCGTTAGGCTTTTAAAATCAAAACTTTAATTTTGACTTTTGTCTTTGAGCTCCCATAATGCTTATAACAGTGCTCTGTGACTGGGTTATGCGAGGCACTTCAGCTGGTGCCTTTTTTTCTGCACGCGTATAGTCAAAACAAGCTGGCAATTAAATATGTGCTCGAATTCCTCCTTGAATCAGGGCATCGAGTGATACAGTTTGCCCCTTGCTGACCCATTCCTGTGTGTGAACTTCTTTGTAGCTGTATGGCAGTGAAGCAGGTTGACAAAAACCCAAACAGCTGTAGGTGCAATTGTCCTAATGGGAATTACTCGATCTGCACATCTATTGCTCTGAAAGTGCCTAAAGATTTTTTTTTAAAAAAAATAAAATAATTGAAAAAAGATGTCGAATGCCAACCTGGCCACCTGCCCCTGCAGCACACACCCACTGGGACAACATATGCTCGCTGCTGTTTGAGGACGGGCTTTGTCAGAAGCAACGGCATCAGGCAGGGAGGATTCTGCATTTACAAATCAAGGTTCACGTGGTTAACCGAGCTCTTCTACTTCAGGGTTGGCCGCAGCTTGTGGGAGCGTTTTCTCATTAGATTTTACAGTTCAGAACGGGCTGAATGTATCAGCCTGCAGGACTGCTGAGAGGTTAAATTTGAGAGTGGGATTTTACAAGAAATATTTGCATACAGCTGTGCGCTCTGGAAGGAAGAGGTATTTTCCATTCACTCAGGCAGCTGACTGTGTAGGTTCCTAGTTTAAAGTACGCAGGAGAAAAGGGAAAGCTCTAAGAACGGCATATCAGGACAGCAAAAAGCTTCTGGACTTACCCTAAAATAAGTCCTTCAGTTATGTATGAGGCACTTATTCCATCCCTGTGACTACATTAAGTTGACAGTCAGTGAATTCCCACCCCCTTCTGCATTTTTGCAGCAGAACCACAACTCTGGGAGAATATATATTATTAACTTGTGTTGTTTCCTTGTTTTCTTTATACAACTGCTTTGAATTCCCTTTAGGGGAAGCAAGTTTATCTTTCAAATGCCTTTTTCCATAGGGTATAACTGTTCATTCTTGTCTATCTAGAAACATCACTGGGTTTTGCTGGGAGAGTTTAATGGAAGAAGAGTTGCTTGGGTTTTACGGGTTCTTAAAAAATAATTTGATTACTGTTAAGTGGAAACACTTTTAATGCTTTCCCATCCTAGATGGGAGTTATCAGTGTTGACAGAAAGCCTCAGGGGGTGCAGAAAGTAGTAAGCAGTCTTCCAAAGTGAAGGATTATATATGTATCCAAGCATTTAGCAGTTCACATACTAATAGTTTATCTTCAACAGAAAAAGCCACATGGCAGCATTATACTTTTCCTACCTGCTGAAATCCTATTCCATTCTTTAGGATTATGCCCCAGGATTACAGATTACATGGTTTTATGAACTCCTTCAGCGGTGTTTCCACATCTGTCATTCCCAAATGATGGCGGAGGAGCCGGTGGTGGTCGGGGATGCCATGGCCCATGGGTCATGCTGATTCCTGTGAATCCGCCCTGAAAGGGCCCCACTGGTGTACTTCGGATCCCCTCCCGTCCCCCAGGCTGCGGCACAGCGCCACAGCCTTTTCCCTGTACTGGGCCCTGGAGCACAAAATGCATCCTTTGATGCTTGGCAGCTTGTTTGGTGGGCTGTGCTCCAGGCTGCACATCTGCATGATGGTTTGCAAGGGAAAAAAGCATTTAGAGGCATCACACACCTATACCCAGCAACTGGCCTGACTTCTTCAGACCCTTGTATCATTAGGACCTGGGGTGAGTAAAGATGAACGATATCTTCAGTGGTCATTAAAGTACAGCAGAAACCACCTAAGGGCCAGATGAAGATTGTCGGGCCTCTGCTGCCTAATGACCCTCTTCCTGGAGCGTGTCAAGCTGAATTTGTAGTTGTGTCTCTTTGTTTAAACATTGGCTTTCAATTTATTACTTAGGGGACCCAGCCTCAAATCGGAGATGGGTCATTATTTGCCCTTCTTAATGGTAAACTGAACTGTGCACACAAACATGTCAGAAACAGCTGAGGGTAAAATGCTTTCTAGTCCTCTGGCAGCCCATCACTTTATGTTGGTGTCACTTGATTAACATAAACTGTCAGTGATAATGGCAATTAGAGAAAAGTGCAATTTTATTACCTGGAAACTCAGCAAGACAGTTGTTATTGCTTTGGTAAGGTGGTAGGATGGAGAAGTGATAGGTCTGGGACCGTGACGCCCAGTGTCGGGTGCTGTGTAGGTGCGAAGGGGAAAGCCTGTCTCCATCTCCCCGCACTTGGAGCAGATGGGCTTCAGCCTCCTTGGCCAGACACCATTTTCAGGCAGTCTGTAGATGCCCTCCACAAATGTCCGGGCAGGGCTCCTTAGAGCCTCCGCTGACCCAAGTCAAAATCCAGCTCAGTGTAAGGTACAAGTAAATAACCAATGTCCTCTGGAGACACAGCCATGCTGTTTCCAGGTCCTGGTAGGCTTCCTTAGTATTAGGGTCATCACTGGCAATGATACAAATCTATCCTGTAGTTTTTCCCCTTTGTAAAATCTGAACTTCTCATTAATTTTTCTTGGCTGCAGAATATTCTAAATACCCAGTAGTGGGTTAAGCCCACAAAAGTAAATACCATATTCTCGGTTTACAATCTAAGCAGATTAACATCCTCCAGGGTAATCCTTTGCGTTTTCCTCCATCACTTGGTGAAACGGAGCTACATGTACCTGCTTGAAGGAAACCATGTGGGAATAAAAGCATCCAAACAGCTAAACATGCTGCTGTTAGAGCACGCAGATCAGGGGTGAGGGACCTAAATAAACCTTATATGCTGTAGGTAACATTGCATATATTATAACTGTGTTCGTTCAGCATTTTCCAGCAGAGTTATGAGTTTTCTGGCTGATACACGATTTCCTTTGTTGTACAAGGGATTGCAATAGAGATCAAGACTAAGCCATGCTGGCAGAGTTTCATTCAGTGCTAGGATGTTTGTGCTGATGTGTAACTATCTCCCAAAAGTGAGCCTATATGTTTACCTAAGTCACAGCTACCCCTTCCCCTCCAACCTTTAAAAGTAATTTTACTCCTTCAGCATATGTGAGAGTGATACCATTCTGCAGTAAGAAATGTTTGAGGGTTGGGGTTTTCTTCAGCCTCCTTATATTTGCTTGTTTGTTCTTTATAACATTATGTTTCTGCTTGGCTACACAGGAAGAGTATCCATTGCAATTTATTCTTCTTGACCTTTTGTGAATCTAAAATAAACTGCTTTTTGGAAAGAAACCAGAGCCTCTCCTCTCCGTTCCCTTCAAACAAATCTGACCTTACAGTTGTTTCTCGTGGAGACAGCAGAAGCTTCTCTTTCAGTCAGTGAAAAGGAAGCAGGAAAGGGTAAAATTTTCCTATGCTGATCTTACTCTTTTTTTTTTTTTTTTTTTTTTTCTGAAAGCATTCAGATATTCTTTAAAGGATGCTAGATTTTTCAAACATTTTCTCTTAGTGACTGGGCTGCTTTGCCTGTCATGTCCTATGCACTCAACTTTTTGTTGCTTTAACTGAGTATCTGGCTTCCCCCCCAGCCCCCTTTCACTCTCCTGGAGCCCTGACATGGCTGCTGCTGCTCCCTCTAATGCATAGCCAGAAGGGATGAGAAGTTGTGCAGACGTTGGACTGAACTGATGAAGTAAGCGACTGCAAGCCCCTCATACAGCCTGGCTTGAATTTTGGGGGATGTTCTCCCAGCTGCAGAGGTCATGAGCTGGGAGTCCAGCAGCAGGTACTGGACAGCAAGAGTGGTGTAGGGTGTTGCATGGGAAATAGAGGAAATAAATCCTGCCAGCTGATAAGGATTCAACACTGGTGCTTTTATGGTCCTGGTGGTCACAGTGAGGCATGGGCCAAGCACAGCATCAGCTTGTTGTCTCTGCTGCTCAGGCAGGTTGCCGGACCATGGAGATTCAGGTGGCGTCTGTGTACCCTAGAAGTCCCCCATAAGCTCTGATGTCTTTTCTTGCACATCTGGTCTCAGCTCCAGTTTTTCCCAGGAAGTGCTCAACTCCATCTAGGAGAGAAAGTTGGCTGACTTATATACATAACTTTTTTCTTTTTCAGACTTGGGGTGTTTGTTTGGAAGAAGAAGACAAGCTCTGGTGAGCAATGACCATGAAGTTCTCAGTCTTAACTATGTACATCTGTCTTACCCGAGTCTGAGGCTTCAGATTGTGCAAAGTACTTTAAAATTGCTCTCTAAAATGAATCAGTAATGAACCATCCTGCATATTGTTGGGAAAAACAATGCTGTTGGAGGAGATCAGGAAAGGTTCCTTTCTGACAATTATTTTTAACAATGAGATAGAATTTAGCTAAAGTTGGGGAACAGCCGGGGGCAAGGGGAAAAACACCCCTCCCTTTGGTTAACCTTGCTCGGGAAATGTGAATCACTGAACTAAATAAAGTTTGTAGAAGATGCCTTGAAAATACTATGCTACGCCCTATAATTCAGCCAAGAATGAAGGAGGAGGGAAAAGAAAACATCAAAAGTCCCTGCTTCTTTTTATATTGCTTCCTGGCACATTTTTGTTTCTTCTTTCCCCTCTTCCCCCCACCAAAACTCTTCTTTCTGGTTTTGTTTTGCTTTGCCTTTTTGGTTTTTTCCTTTTTTTTTTTTTTTATAATCCTTTTCATTTTGTGAAGCTGGTACCATAACCTTAACAACAACCTTGTTGTCTACAGACAACAACAATGATGAGAAATGCCAAGGGAGAAGGGAGTCCTGTTGGGATCGGAGGACAACAAAGACAGATTTTTAATGTTTTTATTAGGACCTCATGATGTACACATGAAAAATTAATTTCAGAACATGAACTGCTCTTCAGATGGCGCCGTTTAAATCTGGAGGATGTTAACATTCCTGCTGCATGACAAAGGTCTGCCACCCCCTGTGTTGATACTTGTCTTGCTCAAAGGGGCAATAACATCTAAGGATGAACAGAGGCCGTGGCACCGAATCCTGCTTGAAGGCTACTTTCACAGATTTATCTTGGGATTTTCTAGCATTCCCTGTCAGGGTCAGTTTGCCCTTGAGGGCTAGGCTGTACGGCTCTAGCTCTTTTCTGGGCTCCAGCTGCTTCATCATTTGTACACCCTTGGATGTATGCTTTGGCAGAGAGGATAATTAGTGGTAGAGGAGGAAAGGCATCGGGAAAGTGCCTGCCCCAAAAGTATGGAAACAGGGGTTTCAGTGCTGTTTAACAAGTGCTGTTGCAGTCAGGTGACAACACGGGGAAAGAGCGTAACCTGTTTGTATGGACAAATCCACCCGTGGGTTCCCCCATGCTGGCCTGAGTGGAGCACTGGGAGCTGGGGGTGGCACGCGGTGGCTGGGTGACAGCAGGCGGTGGTAGGCACTGGGCTGGCCCCTTGGTGTGAAACCCATCCCTGCGGTGTCTGCCTGGCATTCCGTCTCACCTGTTTAACAGAAATTTAGCAGGCGGAGCACGTGTGATTCACTTGGACAATGCTCCCCTGGAAAATGCCCGTATCTGCCCTACCCTCTTAACAGCAAATAAAGCAGCAACGAAACTGAACAGTCTTATTCCCCTGTCCTTTCTAAAAAGCCATGCTGCTGGGGGGGACCACCACTGCTCTGCCCTTTCTCCAGCCCTGATGTACGCCTTGGGGGCAGCTCAGAGGGGTTGGGACCTCGGGGTAAGCAGCCGCCCGGGCTTCGCAGGGAGGTGGCAGCTCTCGCTGCCGGAGAGGCACCAGGAGAGCAGAGCGGGGCCACGAAACTGGCTTGTCATCTGCTTTTCCATCTCTGCTTTGCTGCTTAACCCCTTGCCCCTCCTCGTAAAAACAAACATGCACAGCCTGACTTCCAGGTGCTTTTGCTGGTTAAATGCCCATGGCAGCAGATGCAGCCAGGGGAGGGCCGGGGCCATCTGCAGGCTGGGAAGGAAAGGTGGTTTTCTCCCCAGGCCACCGAGCTCTACAACCGCTCTTTAGCCCGGGGGCTGGAGTAGCACACATGTGGCTCAGGTGCTCCCTACAGAGCAGTAATGACCTTTGGATCTGTAGCCCCACTGTCCCCAGTCCTGGTGCTTTCCCATCTGGTTCCTGCTATTCCCGTAAATCCCTGCCGGCTGTTTAATAGCAAGCGGGGAGTTTCAATGGAGCTGAGGTCACTTTGACTCGCCAAATGTCGCTGCCTCTAAACTGGAACCAGACTGAGCCGAGGGCAGCATTTATGCTGGGGGGAGCGGCGACAAAGTGTCCTACGACTCCTCGTCAGATGTTGATCACGAGCCGACAGCCTGAGCTCAGGGTTTGCTTTGTGTGAGGGTCAGTCTCTGGAGCGCATTTATGAACATGCCGCTAAGTGGACTGTCTTTTCTTTAGACATAGGGTTTATGCCAAAATCTTTAAATATTTTGGGGGTTTTGTGTTTGTACATACGTGCCATTTGTGTGTACCTAAACTTTGCCTGATGAGCCCAGCCTTTGAATTACTCTCTCTCTGTGAGGAATATGCGCAAACACCCAGTAGCCCAGCATGAGAAATTTCTATAGATCTTTAAGGTCAGCGAAAGCTGAAAACAGATGATTTCTGACAACCGCTTGGCTTGCAGATCTGTCAGTAGCACCAAGGCTCTGTGGCCAGTTAAACACTACTGAAGCAATCCCCCAGCCTGGCTGTGCTTCACTTTGGGGCTCCGGCTTCACTGCGCCGTCTCCAAGCGCAGCCTTAAGCTAGGAGAGCTGACTTGGGGACTGTGGCAAAACAGGGCTGTGCTCTTGGTCTGAGGACAGAAGACTTGAAGCTGCTCTTCCATGCAAAGCTTGAGTGCCCTGCAGAAGAAGTGCTTATGCTGTACCCCCCCACTCATCTGGTTTTTTTCCCTTCCTTTCCTCCTAAGAAAGGAGTGGGGGAAAGTTTGTGGGAGAACAGTGTTTGCTGATCTTGCGCAAAGCACGGTGACAAACGACAGCTGGAGAAGCGTGCCAAGGCATGTAAACTTGAGCTAATGGAAACCTGTGTGCCAGCCGAGTGTTTATTCAGGCCTGTCATTGTCAACAGAGACCCTTTACAAGACAGGTATTGTTTGTAGTAACAAGTGCACCATGAAGGGGAATGTAGCCTTGAATTCTTATGAATTCACCTCTTTAAAACAAATTAAAAAAAAAAAAAAGTCCTTAACCCATCCTTACATGGAATGATGGTAGTACCTAAATACCTGCTTACATGTCTGCATATTATGGGTTTAATCAGTCTACTTTTCATAAATCAAGCTCTCTCTTAATTGCATTCTTCTCATCGGTACTGTTGAGCCCACGTTACTGTCCCAAGTGTACGTATCCGGTTTGTCACCTTGAAGCTGTATCTTTTGATATCACTGACTGAAGCAGGATCAAAAAAAGAAACGAACAGTGGTGTCCCAATGTTTTCTCTCTGCAGAACAAAAGGAAAGGCGGTCTGGCTTTTCAGTAAAACATCTCTCAGCTAAGCAACCAACAGTGAGACTTCATTTTGAATAAAATTCACCAATTTGCAGCCATTTAGACACAATCCATACAAACTCTTAAACACAGCACAAACAAAGCACTAAATCTTTTGTCAAGGCTGCACTGGGACGCACTGTATCCATTCTGCAGAAGCAGGAGAGAAATATGCAAGGAGTTTTGCTGATCTTTGAATGAATTTCTGACACATGTTTTTTTGCCATTTTTAAAAAGTAAAAACATCCTACAGCTGTAGAGTCCTGCCGACCTCATGGACCTATATGGATACTGGTGAACTGGACACCAGTTGATTGAGACTGAGAGCTCGGTGAACCTGAAATAGGATTAGGTACTCTATATGGGTAAAAAAAACTTCATCCACATTATGCAGTTTAAAATAGCATTCAGGGTTGGGCTATCGGATCTCCTGAGTTACATCATGGATAAACAAGTGTGTGATGGCACACACTGGAAATTTGGGATGGGTCTGTTTCTGATTCCACTCTGGCTTTCTGAGACAGATGCTTAATTTCATCATGACTCAATTTCTTCTACTTTAAAAAAAAACCCCACACTCAACAACATCTCCCTCAAAAAGATACTATGGAATTTTATTGCCTCTAAAATTCTTGGAGATCTCTTGGAGTGAAGATCTGTTCGATGATATCTGTGCAAGGAAGCAGGTACTGGTTTAAATGGTGGACATTGCCTTGCGGTGAGTTTTGAGCTGGGAGAGAGGAGTCCTGCTACAAATGCTGCCTCTTGTTCCTGGGCTCGCTGGGGCTTCTGCAGCGATCCCTGCTGTGCCAGGGTGCCAATAAGGCTCCCTGCGCAGTCTGGGTGGAGCTGATTTAGGGACAGGCCTGGATGTGTTCGGCGTACACTGGCTCACCAGCCAGACCCCTCCCCAATGTTACTTAATTCCCAAAGCCGCAGCAGAAGCTGTGGGAAGGCAGTCCTGCAGCCTGTTGTTGGAGATAAAGTTTTAATCTCTCCTGTTTTCCTTGGCAATCCTGCTGGCTGGGCACACAGGAAACGCGTTCGAGTTGTTCACGCATGTGGCATTTTTGTGCAGCTTTGGGAGGACCCTGCTTACCAGGCTCTGCTCTCCAGTTCACCAGAAACAGCACTGAATTTGTGATCCTCTCGGGAGCTTAACTCACTGATACTTGGAAAAAATGTCTGCTTCTGGTCTTAAGGTCCTCTGTAGCAAAGCTTTGAGGGTTGGCTGTTGTGAAGTCTTTGTGAAGCAATCAAAGAGGTAAAATGTAAGCAGCTGCTCCTGGAAATAAGTGGAAATGGAAAGAAATGATATATCAGAGTAGATCTGGGACAGAATGTGCAAAGCAGTTTAAGCCAGAGCAAGTGAGTAGTGGATGATGGAAGATTTGCTCTCAAGTGTTTCCATTTTTCTTTATCAACTCAAGAAGTGAGCAAATTGCTGGCATTCTATTCAAGAAGTTTATGCCCAGACCTCTGTAGGCAGCGACAAACTCTCTCAGATGATACCGACACCAGAATCCAAACTCTACCAGCTGCATCTGTGCTCATATACTGTGCCTGCTAGCAAAGTGCTTGAGAAAGTTTCCTGGCCAGTGCAGGCAGTAATTAATTGTTTTATACATGTTTACACTGGACAGAAACTAACCCCTTGTTAGAAAGAACCACACACAAAAATGATTTTGGCAGAGTCTGGACTCAAAGAATATAGGCTGGAAAGACCGTACCTTAAGTCACCTAAACAAAACATCTCGTTTCCTTTTGCTTTCATTAGGAGGTATCTTGGAATTTTTACAACCAACTACCTTGCAGAGATCCCCTGCTGCCCATGACTCAGGGCTCAGGGTCTGCGAGCAGCATAAATGTATTGGCACCATTCCCTGCCCAAGCCAGCCAGGCTGCCCCAGCACAGGGGGTGCTGTTGGGGTGCACTGTCCCCTGCCTGTGGCTCCAAGGGCTCTTGTGTCTCCACAAGGCCCAGCGATGGAGGGACAGGCAAACCTGGCTTGGGGACCTGGCCGTGGCGCCCAGGTATGCTGCGGAGGCAGACCTGCAAGCGCAGCCCCTACGCCCTACTCTCACCCCGCAGCATTTCTTGAGCCGCTTTGCCAGTCCAGAAGGGTAGGACATTGCAAGGCACCGTCAATAACAAAGCACATTGCTGCTGAGAGCCCGGTTTCATTAAGAACCTTTGAAATTCCCAGGCTAAAACCAGATGTGCTTTCCTAAAGGTGCTTCTGCTGAAAGGTTAATTTTGTATTAGTTACCGTCCAGGAGAGAAATGATGTCATCAGCGTACACCAAGTCATTTGCCTCTAGAAGGGTTAAGGCAAAGAAAACTGTGAGTCATTAGAAAGCAATTCCCTTATTTGAAACACACATGAAACAGGAGTCCGGATGGCAAAGGAACAAAGCCTCATTCTTTCATGTACATTTGCTGAACGCCTTGGTGTCTTAGATAAAGGACAAGTATCTACTAGCGGATTAACATTATGAAAAAGTCAGGATTAAAAAAAAAAAAAAAAATGCTCAGTGAGGCTGTGTAACTGAAGCTCTATAGCAGTTCAAAAGCTTAGGCTAGTAAGCTCCTGGCCACCAGCTAATTAATGTATTTTATGACAAGAAGGCAGAACGCTAATCATCAGGGCAGCATATGGAGGGGGAGAACGAGAGGGCCACATGGATATTCAGTGACAACCGCCTGAACTTCAGAGGCAGTACAGAGGGCTATTAACGTACTCCCTTGCCCTGTCGGAGAGTGCTGACCTCACTTCTAATCCTGCCCCTCCAGGGTACTTAATTTCCAGCATTGCTCAACCCAGTCAGGCCTGTTTAACAATTTCTTTTCTGAGTTAGCCTCTTTGAAGAGGCCTTATTTTCTGTTCAGTGACATGAAAGAGATACTGATGTTGATTATCAAAGGCATGTGCTCCAAACCACCAAGCGTCTAATGCCCAAGGGAGGTAATATTATCTCTGCCTTCAACGTCTACATCCTCCCACCAAGAAAGATGTGGTGGTTAACTAGCACATCTTTTTTCCTTCCTACTAATTTTACATGAGCTATTAATCATAGGGGAAAATTAACTAATTCTTCAGCTTGTAGGTCATGCTAGGGCAGCACTCTCATTGAGATTAAAAGGACTGCAGACTGCTGCAAAGTTAGCTGTGCTATACCTTGCAGCAAGACAAGTTTATGTACGGTCTTTGCACTATAGCATACCACGGAAGTTTCACTGCCTTTTCTCAAAGACCGTCCAGCGACCGCAAACCTCAGCCCAACTGCACCGCTGGAGGGCTGGTTACCCCCACCTACTCCTGCCTCTGCGAGGCGTCTGCTCCACCTACCAGCCGCCAGGACAAAGATCAACCAACATCTGCCCGTTCACTGAGAAAGGAAGAGAAGCTCTCCTGAAGAAGGAGCTCTTGGGCATTCACCTTTTGATGATGAGGGAAGGCCTGTCTACCGAGCAATCATCATTGCCTGAGCTTTTAATCCTGAAAAATCCTTGAAATGACACTGTGGGCACGTGGAGCCCAGAGGTAAAAAAAAGGGAAACAATTGCTATCTTAAATAAAACTATTGCTCAGGGTTTCTTTCTATAAGGTTTCCCTACTTACCAGCTGAAGTAATTAATCTGATTCAGGGCTGCAGAGAGAGTTGTGGCTCAGCTTAATTGCATAAAACAGTGATGAGGGACACCACCACTGCAACTCATCTCCTGAAGCCAGGACGGTTGTGCATGTGCAATAGCTGGTCCTCTAAGATGCAGTGAATCCAGTGTCCAGTGTTGTCCCATCATACCAGCTTTACTGTACTACAGCAACTATACTGGGCATGCACAGTATATATCATGCTTTGTACTGTAAATCCTGTGGTCTAGGCTCAATGGCTCAAGAGCTCTCCTCCAGCTTTGCGTCAATTAAGATTATGCAAAAGGAGAGAGTTTCTTCTTGAGATGGGAATTGAATCCTAACCTCCCCACCTTGTGTTTCTCTGCAGGACTTTCACCCCACCCCACCCCACCCCCACTCTTAATGTACGCTCTGACTTCCAAGATGACACAAGAAAGCAAGCCCAGAAGGCTGAAGGAAACTGTTTAGCTGGAGTCAGCTGGATCAGCATTTCTTCATCTTTTGCCCATTTCAGGATCTCAGGAATAACACTGCATTTGCAGAAGTTGTTTGTTTAAAAGATGCACGCAAATCCACACTAAGTGATGTCAAGATACTGTGTGCATTGATAATGAAAACAATGGTATGTGTAGATATGCTCACATGATTTCCAATTTTTGTCTGCAATGATAATATTTTGGCTAAGGGGCTTTAAATTGACAAAAATGGGTCATATAAGCAGCTAGACAGATTTATGTCTGTTTAAGTAGGTCAGGTACTCTTTTTGATCTGAATACCAGGAAGTCAAGTGAAAGGTATCATCTAGTCTCTTTTCAGTGAAATATGGCCATATGAGTTTTCATAACATTTTACAAATTAATTGCATCAGGACACTGACTAAATGCTTGGAAAAGTGTCATTTTAACAGTGTCTGAAAACAGAATGAACACAAACTTCTCCGCTACTGATGGATCCATTGTGTGCAACTGTCGTCAGTTTGTCTGTTGGCTATTTCTTTGTAATGATGCAAATGTACATGCAATATCTCATCTAATTATTGCAGCGGAGCACACACGAGGACTTCTGACAGTAGGGTTATCTGATCTGCATGCGTTCTTGCTGTGGTGCCAAGCCTGGGGAAGTCTTCCTACTGCTTACTTGCAAAACTTTGAGTTCGTTCGAGAGCTGACCCCAAGTATTTTTTGAGGTTTTTAAAAAAAATTATTTTGACTGAAAGAGCAACACTTAGCTCAAGACATCCCAGCCTTTGCTATTTACAAGCTTTGTCCTTTATTTGGAGTGCAAAATGTAAATAAAAACCTCCTTTGGTGCTCTTGCTTGGTTTTCAGCTCCATGTTGCTACCAGCTAACGAGTAATCCCTTCACAACTGAATTTGCTAATGAGTTTCTTCTAGGAAACAGAGAAATAACATGTAGGAGCAAATGTTCATGATATGCCTTCATAAAGTGCTTGGATTTGATCTTCCAGAAAAGGATCCGGCAGTGTTTGCCTCAGTCTTAATTACAGCCAGAACGAAAGAGCACCGAAATGTGTTCAGACAGTTCAGTTCTGATGGAGACTGATATTACTCAATGGTGTGTCTGCACATATTAATGCATTTTACGACGACTACCATTATTCTGCCAACACTTAGCCTTAGAACAAAGGAAAATGGCAGCGGTGTATACAAGCATGTGTGTAAAAGCCCATACTGATGAGATCTACACTGGACAGGTAAAAAAACCCAGGACCCTTCCCACAGGAAAAAAAGTACGATTGCAGTTTTATCTTGATTTGGAAACCAAGTGTCCTGGCTCATCACCAGCATTAGACTTCTGTTCTTTTATGCTTCAGCGTCTGGAAAGTCCAGCCTTGGACTGAGGCCACTGGGTAATAACTGGAGGCTGCCACTGATCCAGAAAACAGGAGGAATTGACATAATGGCAGGGCTGGAGCTAACCAGACTAAATGAACCTCTGTTCCTCAGGCGTGACTTGGAGGGAGCCATGGAAAGAGCTAGCAGATAGTCCAGTCTCATGCTGAAACCAGGGCAGGACTCTGATGGCAAATCCACAAAGGTCTGAACTGAATATCAAATGCTGGTTATAAGCTGGGTGATGTGTTTTCCCAAGAATCTCATTTCCCACTAAGAGAGCTGGTCTTTATTGTAGGATGTCCTTATAGTTCAAATATCCCTCGTTCCAAGCAAAGGCAAGCAACTCTACCTTATTTTAATGTGATATGTTACAAATAATACCTAGATGTTGTCTGATCCAGCTTATTCCGCTTGTGCCCTCTCATGTGCGTAAGCCCTGAATATTTTATTTAAAAAAAAATTAAAAATATACAAATTTTTTAAACGCATTAGCAATTTATCTTGCTTTGGGCTTTTTAGACTAGCTGTGAACTAAGCTGTTTATATATATAACTCTTACATTGGCAATGGCAGAGCTATGATGAAAAGACTACATTTGCAGCAACATTGCTAACAACATATACATTTGCTCTTGTCATTTGACAGAAAATAAAGAATTTTTCCAACTGGCAAGCTGAGCAGCTCTGAGTAGCTATATCCTCTTATCTTGCATAATCTGCTGCATTAAGCCTCTTTTGAAAAGGAAGACTTTTCAGAGGAGGGTTCTGCTTTCAAGCTATATAGGAGTGGAACTCAGTAAAACACCAGCATTTCCATTTCAGTGACATTCGTACCATTTCGATGAGATCTTGTGCTTTATGGGGGAGTTTTTCTGAAACTGTTTCATTCTGGGTTTCATTCAGTCTGAACGCTCAATTCCTGATCTCAGAACCACTGAAATCCATGGATCTTTGACCACATCCCCCAGGTACAATTGGGTATACGTTAGTCTGCTGTGAGCAGGCTACATGATAACTACATGAATGCTACGCAGACCATACGTAAATAAAGGCTGTTAGTAAAGCAGCATTCTAATATCCTGCGGTACCTACCTCCGTTAGACTGATATGGTCAAAATGCCTCCACTTTTTCATAATTCATCTTGTAGGCAGTATACAGATTTTTCCACTGACGCAACTTTCTCCACCGAGTTGAGCCAGTCGGCTGAGTTAGGTCCATTTTTGATCACTTGAGTATCTATGAATCAGCTGATTAACCACCGCTGCCAACACCACCCATTTTGCCAATGGGCTGGGTAGCTATGAGCAATTACAGAGGACATACAGGCAGGGTATGATCTTCCCTAGAATGAACTCATGTTTTGTGGAAGCTCCATGCCAATTTCTTCCTTCTCCATCCCCATTTCATATAATTCTTGAGTTCAAAGGACGTCCAAACTATAGGCTGTATTCATCTTTTTCATTATAGCTCTGCCAGTGACCAGCGCCCTGGAAAGTGTCTTTGGAGTTCATGGGAATGTAATGTTGATGTTTAAAGAAGTCACAGTATTTTATCCTGATGGTGATGGTTCTCAGTGCTGTGAAATTTTGCTGTTGGTCTGCTCAGTGTTATTAAACAATGCTCAATTCTTTTATACTCCAGAAGGGATAGCAAATGGGTTTATTTTTCAGTATCTTGAGTTGTTATAAAAAGTGCTGGGGCCAAGTCCAGCCTCAGAGAACATCCATCCACTGTGCCCTCACGTGCTAAGTTCACAACTGGTTAAGGACTTCTGTACTACTTAAACTGAATAGCTTTTGTGACCTTAAAATAAGGTAGGCAGTTTCCTCCACTTTATTTCCTCCTGAAGCCAGAATTTCTCCCGGATTTGTTCATATGACAGTAATAATCCATCATAATGAATTTCAATTACAGTGCTGCTCTCTTTTTCATGCCAAGTCTCCCTGCAGCATTCTGCCAGCTTCTTTTATAGGATTTATTTCCCCAAATACACTTAAGAAGGTGGTTTAAAGGTTCCATACCAAAAATCATGGTTTTTCTGAGGCCACTTGCCCTGTGCTTATATTGCTAGAGAGAGATACACAAAAGCATTATATAATTTATTGAAAATTGGAACTGATATGGATAGTTCTCCTCCTTCCATTACACTGCTCATCCGAGCTCAGCAACCATCAGAGAAATGCTGGTGGTCTTGAACATGAACTGATATGTTTTTCCAGTTGACAGCTTTTGACTGGAGACACAGTTGGCCCAATAACTCTTTTTCTGGGCAGAATTTTTGCATGCAAAGCAACAAATGCAACCTGTGGTCAAAGAGTAATGTAGCCATTTTTAGTCAGCTGTTTCATCCTTATGCAATCATCTTTCAACAGTGCTGTGCGGTACAAGATGACACTTGGATGGTTTCAAACAGATCTGTTATTGTCATTCTGATTATGGAACAGCCGAGGGCTTTGATCAGCACAGCAGGCAAAAAGGCTGCTGGCAATATGGAAGAGCTAATTTTTTAAAAAATGCTCCTAAAATAAAAAGCTGCAAATCTCACTTAATCTTCTAAGCCCCAAGCTCACCTCCATAACTCCAAGTTATGGCCACACGTCTTGAAGAAATAACGTAACATATTAACACAGGAATCAGGAATAAAATCACATCCCGTTCGTAAATCATCTTACAGCTTGCAGTCCTATTCCCACCTCCAAGTCCCTACTGAGATGCAGAGTGGAAAGAAGAAACGGCGCAGTGACACACTGCCTCCTCCTGTGTGTTTGCTTATTAGAACAGGGCTGGTTCCTCGGCTGGGCTGCTGACCGCTGCTGCGGCACAAATATTAATATGCCCTTAAGCTCCCTCTTCTAATTTTGCCACTGATGCACTGGAATCCACTTCAAGAGGACTTGTGTAAGATTGGAAGGGAAAGCTCCTTTGCAAGCACACACAGAAAGTGAAGATCTGGGTCACTGTGGTCTGTGGGAAGGCGCAGTGGGGCCCATATTCTTCTATACTGTGGCCCCAAGCAGGGAATGGAAGAGGAGGAACAACTAGTTCCTGGTAAACCCTGAACATGTTAAACATCTCCTGGTGTGTCCATGTACGTTAAGCCACCACCAAACTCTCAGAGAAGAAAGGGATGTCATCATGCAATTCTACCCACATCCTAAACCAGTAATGAAAACATTTGCCCACCGTGAGATACGGACTGGCTTTTCCTGATAGGTCTTGAATTGAAGATAGAGCAAAGCCATACTGCTGTGAGACCAGAGCCAAGGAGTTTCTCCTACAAGTTGCCTGCTGTTTCTCTAGGGCAGGCAGGATCAAGCCCTAGCCCCAGTGGAAGAAAGGCAGTGGGGCTGCTCCTAATGGTAGGTCTTGCCCAACCGCACGAGGAAGAAGAGCAGCTTCTGTGTTATCAGCCAAGCCAGAGGCTCTCCCACGAGCAGCCTGGCTATTTGCCAAGTTTTTTTCACTTGGTGTTTTATTCTGCTTGTGACCGCATCTCAACTGTCGCTTGAAAGCAAAGCCATGCAGTCCTTCTTCTGGGACAGAGCCTACTCCTGCAATGCCCCACTGTATGGCCGCTTGCTGCTGCAGAAAGCCCTCCCAGCCTGGGCGACTTAACAGCAGTTGTGCCAAGGCTTTGCTGGTGACTGCTCGCATGCTAACTACTGACTGTAGCTGCTTCAAGAATCAGCTGCTCGCTTGGGGCTGAAATGACAATGCCAAGTTAAAGTAGCCCCTGCTCAGTCCCCAAATCCACATGGAGGAAATCGTGAGAGGCAGCTTGGCCCATGGGGTGTGCCCATGGTGTGTGCTTTGCATTTGCTAGTACAACAGCAGTCCTGACAAGGCTTTGAAACACACACTTTGGGGGCAGCGAGGGAGAAGGCATTCATACTTTTGCTGCTCCTGCACTTTTTCAGGAAGATTCCACCATGGTACACACAATGGAGCAGGAGAAAGCACTGGTTCTTCCAAGAATTTTTATAACACGTTTCTGGGATCCTTAGGGAGAAGAGGACTCTCCCCCTTACTTCACCTGTTGCGCCCCATTACATTTCATTTGACTTTGCTGATGAGCACAAGGAGCCGCTCTTGTGAGGTGGCAAGCGTCCCCATGTTGTGGCTTGAAGATCTCCACAAGCGCCTTCACACTCCTCCACCTGCCCCAGGGGACTAGAGGCGGGTGGGCAGGGAAGTGGAAGTGGAAGCGACCGCAGAGGTGAGAGGAAGCATGGCTGAAGGAGGTAGGGCTGGAAGCCTGGCCTGGGAAAGGGGAATATGGAGGCAGAAATATGAGGGGCAAACAGAACAGCTTTGAGAAAGGAAAAAGGGAGGAGATGGAAATAAGAAACAATCCTTCCTAGTCTGCAGGTTCCCCAGGCCAAGCACTTCACCTGTCTTTGTGACTGTATGCTCTCCTGCTCAGAGACTCCAAGTACTGCTGTGTCATGTAGACTGCTGAACAAGGTGGTGGGAACCAGGGGGATGAGGCTGAGGGGTGCAGCAGTAGCTGGTAGCTCCTCTTTGCTAGGGGAAGGGTGATATGCAGATGTTATGCATAGTCCTTTGCATTGCGTGATCTGTCGAGAGCTTTCTCCCAGGTAAAACCCATTGCCTACATCTAACGTATGGAAAGACACCGTAAGTGGGTCCTGTGGAAAGAGAGCTTAAAAACAATATAGGAAAGGAAAATATGTACCATAAAATGAGATAATACCTGCCACAGAACACCTTGAAAAACCTGTGCCATTGCTCCTGTGCTGAGCTGCTAATGGCACTGGCACTTTGAGGAGGGTTTCGTGACCTTTACTCATCATAGTCTTCCCCCTCAGCCCTCTTCCCAAATTCCTGCATATGTTCCTGCTCTGTATTCAGCAAGCTGAATGAGTGAATGAACAAATAGTTCCTATGCAGCATGAAATGCTAAACCCAAACTTTCATAGATGGATTCCAGTCCATAACTGTCCAATTAAGATACTGCAGCAGCTTTACAAATCAAGTGATACTAGACTTGGGCAAGCCAAGCGATCAAAGGTACAGCCAAGCCATAGTGAAACAAGCCAAAAAATCGGACATCAGCCAACAAAGCTGACTAAATACGTAGAGTATGAAAAAGAAAATACATAATAGATATGCGAGGTCACTGTGGCCACTGGGAAATGGTGCCAAAATATCCTTACTGGCTTGACTTCCCTTGGCTTAGATCTACATGCAGATGCTGAGCTGAGCCCAAACTGGGCATCAAGCATGAGCCTGGCCTGCTCCTTCATCAGCTCAACAGCTCATCCTTGAGAGGCTGCTTTTGTTATGGAGATGTGCTTGTCCATAGGGAAAAAAGACTGATCTGATCTCCCCTCATTGCCCCTGAAATGAGGCCACCTTTCAAGGTTTCATTAGCATCACATCCACTAATGATGTAACAGTAATTTCTATTTCTGATTTTTTCAGCTGTGATCTGATTCCTGAGAGCTAGAGCTACTGAAAGCAGCCAGATCTGGCTTTTTCATTTGTAGTCCTTTCTCCCCTGCACAACATGTCATAGGTTTTGAGTGGTTTTGGTTGTACAGTGAATGTTTCCAAAGGCTGAATGTACTCCAAATCTCATATTCAGGCAACAGCATTATATTAGTGTTTTTAAACTCTTTAATGAGATTCTTCCATCAAGCTCTGTAGGTGATAGTGGGTTAGTTTTCTATGAGGTGTTTTGTTCAAGTACTTATGCATTAAGGCACGTGTTTATGTTTCCCTTCAAGCAGGGAAAGAGATCCCCTGAGGGATCAACCTGCGCTGAAAAGTAATAACTAGGTGCCATTCTCCAAGGATCTGGGTCAAGGATTGAGGGGGTACCCAGGGTATTTTATTACTGTAGACAAAACTATTGACCAGATACTTCACCAAGAATACCAACAAGTAAAGACATTTCATGTATATCAACGCTGAAAAGCAACAGTAAAATCTGTCAACTTTTGCTATTTGCCTGTCTCCGGAGTCCCTCAGTTTCCTGCTGCTTATGCTTACAATGCCTGTTGGCAAGAGAGGCTAGTGACGTAAAAATAGATAAGAAGAGTAAAAAAAAAAAATCTGAATCAGCTGTAGAAAGCTCTATGGGTTCTTTCCATTGCCACCCGTGGGTTTTAGACCAAGGCTTTCCTGAATTAGAAATTAGTCAGAGGTATAATGTTTGGCTCAGAATACACACTTCAGATGCCTCAAAAAAGAAGGGCATTCAGATTTGATGCTGATATGCAAAACAAATGTTAAAATGATTAGGATTACTTATGTGATAATTATTTTTCTTCAGGGCAAAATGGTAATTTGAAGAAAAAAGAACCATGACTGATCTTTTGGTTTGTAATTACCTTTATAGATACACAATTGCATGTTTGGCTCTGGCAATTGAAATTGTTTTATTTGCTTTTCTTTGTGCATGTTGCCTGTAATTACCGCATCTGAGCACAGAAGACTCTGTGTTGTTGTTTTGTAAGACCAAAAGGACGAGGGAGCCTGTGGTTTGGTTGCCGGATAATTTCAAAGAGATTTTGAATACAAGAAAATTCCTAAGGAATTGCCTGCTTTGTTGAGTTGCTTTTATTATATTTATTCTCTTTTTTTTTTAGTGTTCTTAAGGGTGTGGGGTGGGAGGAGAGATGGCAAGAGCATATTGGCTTATTTACTACTCACAGAGGAATTCAAGCATTTCTCCGCCTGCTCTAAATATTGTGGAATGTTGCTAACAATTGTAAATAATTTTGTGCTTATTTTGCAATGTGCTTGAGCTGCACAACTGAAATCAGCGGGGTTTTTGCTATTGTCATGAATGGATGGAAGCTGAGATCTTAAATAAAAATGTGATGCTGAAGTGTACTTCCCCTTCAGTCACATGCAGGCCTTTCCTAGTCCTGCAGACAAACTCAGTGGTACCTTCTTCTGATCTTTGGAAAACAAAGGGTTGGATGGAAAGGACTGGTCAAAACATGACGATTATGGCCAAGGACGGAGAATTCAGCATGATGGTGCCATATAAGCCCTTGGCTTATTTTGAGTGTTCAGAGAACAGAGGATTTTGTTCTGTGATCTGGCTCCGCAGAAAATACTCATAGCATGTAGTAAATATGTCCATTGGCATACTTATTGATATATTTTGATTTTCAATTTTCTAATTGGAAAGGTCCCTTTACAGCATTTTGGTGTAGTAAAACAACTCCAACATAGACATAGTTTTCAAGGACTCCTGACTGATGTCTAGACTTCTGTCATATTTATACACACGCATGCTTGTATATAAGAGAAATGCTATGGGCTACAACCTTGCCCATTTGGCAGAAGAGGACTCTTCTCGATAAAAATAAGGCTCATGTGCTGTTCTCAGCCAGTGGAATAAACTCCCCCAGGAACTGAGGTCCTGCAGAGATGTAGCACTGTCTGCTTGCCTGCTTCAAGCACAAAGCTACTTCTTCGACCTTGTCTTCTATAGTATAAATACATATAAAAATACATAACAACAATTTAAAATAATTCCTACCAAAAAAGAAAAAAAAAAGACACTTCAGTGCTCATGTCTCTTTTCCCTGAGGAATGGTGAGAAAACAGGCCAGATGTAGTCGCATGGGAAGCTTTCAGAAGCTTCTCAGATGCTACGGTGAAGATTGCAGCATAGGAACATGAACACAACAGGGGGAAAGATCCCCCGTTGCTGCTTGCCAACAGTAAGTGAAACTTTTGGTCAGGATTTAGGCCTTTCTTTGCCAGAATCTCCCTCTTAAATGCTGATAATTTTTTGTTACATATTGCATTATCTAACATATCCCCACTTCCCTTAGGTTTCATGATGGCCAAATGGGATATAAATGAGGGCAAGGGCACGCCCCAAGTCTTCTCTTGTGGACTGTGAGAATCTGGTCCCAGAAGTGAGTTAAGCTGAGTCAGACTTGAGCCTCGTTAACCTAGCTATCAGTCGTGAGCTATTCCATTGAATCAGTCGTGGTTCTCCTTTCTTCAAGAAATCTGTGGCTACAGAAGAATTTGTGGTTTCTCTCATCTCTTCACCTGGACCTCGTTGTGTATTTGTAGGGACAGAATACAAATGATGGGAGCAAGGAAAGTGAGATGTACAACCTAGAGCTATCATACTCCCATTTCCCCCCTGCGCTTTGCCTCTCCTGACATTTTCTCTATTTAGAGGATTTCCAAGAGCAACCAGAAAATTCTGAGGAGACATTTGATAGCCCTAGGACAACAGAGAGAAAGAAGAGATAAAGGGAAGTGGAATGCAACCACAGACTGCCTTTGCTTCTCCCCGAAGGTGCCTCTTTGGGTGCACCAGTGGGTGGCAGGTGGAGACCCCCAGGCAGAGGGAGCCGGGTGGAGCTGCCCTGGGGGACGAGCCAGGGGGTGAGGGGGGCTGGGGTCCCAGCCTTCGTCCTGGCCACAGACTCATTGCTGCCACAGGCATCGCACAGGGGAAGCGCCTCAGGGGAAACACGGGGTTTTTTCCTTGTGTTGTACCTCGGTAGTACCTGGCTCTGTGTTATCAGTGAAGCTTCAAATAGCTTATCTTTCGCCTGCATACGTACGCGTTTCTCTCTCTTGCCAGCCCAACATTTCTTCATCTGAATGCGTGAATAATAATCCCCTGAGTAGATATGGATAAAATAAAAGCAGACTAAAATCCCCAAATATTCGGGGAAAGATTTTTATCTTTTGTTACGTGGAAAGATGTCTGCAGTCTGGCTTCAATAAAGGAATAACTTAAAAGGCAGAAAAATAAGCAGCAGAACATCAGCTCTCACTTCAGCGTGTAAACTTTGGAAAGGCCACCTGTCAGATCCCTGGTGGAAAGCAGCATTTTGTTTGGCATCTGGCTGATTGCCACGATGAAATGTTGAAGTGTTTGGAAACTTGTGGGACTTTCTTCAAAAGGCACACTTCCCCTCCCCCTTTCTCTAAATAATTAAATCTTAAATGTTCTGGCTTGCAGTTAAGAAAAGATAAAACACAACGGCAGGATTCTTTCAAACACACTAGCTAATAACGTGGGGGCCTTTTGCGCTATTTATTTTAGCTTTCCCCACATGAAATGCAAAAGAAATTGCTTCAGTGTCACCTTAACTTTTCATCCCAGGCAGTCACTGATTCTGATCTTGGTAACTGAAGTAAATCTGAAGTAACTCCACTGAAATGTGACCTAGTTGCAGAGCGCTGCGTACTTATTCCAGTGTAAAATTGGCATATGAGCACAATTGTGATCTTATTAGTCTTGTCCTGTCATAACGCATGTCAGTCACTGAAGCTACTCCAGGTTTTGGTGGCTCACACAAGCTACTCCCAACTCGGGCAGTGTGACTGAAAGCAGAACAAGACCCGCGACTGTCAGCTGGGTGACGTCTTGCCTTGCAAAAAGATAAGAATTTCACCCCAAGTCTGTTTGGTGGCAGGCATATTTTGCTCTGATCGCTCACTTTGACTGTTTTGCCTAGTGTTACATTGTGTTTCAGGGTCCTGTTGGAAGCAAGTTGCTTCATGATTCCAGCACTTTGAGGAATGCAAAGCTCCAGATTAACACCATCTGTTGTTTGAAGATAAAAGCGAAGGCGCTGATGTTAGTGGCTAGTTCTCTTTGTAACTGCTGTTCTTTTAAGTAGCAGACACTACGAAGCTACTCTTGCCCCAGCAGATATGCATGGGGCTGCCAACAAAGGGATATGTGCTCTTGAGAATCTGGACCCAAATTTCGTTACGGTTACTTGTGCTATAGAAAAAAATCAGGGGTTTATTCCCTTAAGTTTCTTACTGGCTTTAGTGTTTATAGGCACTAGGGGAATGGAGGGCCTGGAATCACCTTCAGCCACAATGCACAAACTGGGCTGCCAACATACAGCCTTCTTCATGGTGTCCCACTAAGATGTCTTCAAGATTCCTGGGAGAGAAGCATGAGAAGTCAGCCTGCAATGTCATTGCAAGAATGGAGATGGCACAGTAGAGCCTACAGGCAAAACCATGCATTGCTGAAATACTTCCCCCCCCATCTTCCAACGTGTTATGCATACCGGGTGAGAGGCCAAGTGCTGCTCCTTCTGGGGATCTAATGCTTCGTCTTCCATATGTGAGTTGGAAGAACGCAGGGACGAGTCAGAAGGTGGGTGATCTCTTGCATGCTGGTTAGTAGAGCCAAAGCGAGAAATGAATTTGCACCAGGTATAGGAGCACAGGCAGAACCAGGAACAAGGCTGCAATTCTCCAGCTGTCTCTGCGCAGGTCTGGCAGCGTTTTGGCCTGAACTCAGAAAGAGCCTGCCAAATGCTTCCAGACAATGCCCAGCTACAGCTGGGAATTAGCACAGGACAAGGACCACTCCCAAAAAGCATTTTGGGTGCAACCACATTGTTTGGAGAGTAAGGCAACTTAGCTTACCCTACAGTTGTGCTGTGCCAGTTGGCCTCAGGGCAAAGAGTGGTTCTGGAGCAAAGATGGCTCATTTCATTTACCACCACACTCAAGGTAGCTTGAGTGGCTCTGATCTACCCTTGGAGGAGCCCAGCACCTAATGACTTGAGACTTGTGACAGGGTCACTTTTGAGCTCCATGATGTATTGGCTCCTATCAGGTTTACTCCAGGCTCAGCTGCTGTTATCCCTTTACTTCAGCACTGAGTAATTTAACAACAGTATCAGTTTTATTTGAGATGCAGGCAGCTGAAGATATCCCAGGTCAGATGGCAATCACCAAATTCAACTTGCAGGAAATGGTGATGTCTTTACTGACACTTGCTGAACCTCATCCAGGAATCCTGGAATCCCATTTCTTACCTCTGTCACACATATTCCAATGAAAATCTTTTTTTTCATCATTTAATACAAAGTCCTGATTTCTTTTTTCTGTGTTTTTAGTGAGAGCACTAGTTTAAGGGAAGCTTTGTCCAAATAAGAAGTGAGAAAGTCCTCCAGGACATAACTGATCCTCAATATTTCAAAACTAGCTTAGTGCCATTATTTTAAATAAAAGCAGGGTATTTCATTGCTCCAACATGATTTTAAATCTCTTTGCATGACAAAAAAATCAGAATAAAAAAGGTATTCATATATTCATCACAAACTGTCTTGGTCTGATGTATTACAAAATACAGAAAACACTGGGATACAGAAAACCCTGAAAAACTTTTCACTTTAGTATAATCTCTCTCCAAGTACTGGAATCCTTACTCAGGCAAACACAGGGAAACTCATGAGAGTTTTCTTTAAGTTAGGCCTGCAAAGATTCATCTAAAATTTCCTAAATAAGTGCACAAATGGCTCCTTAGTGGAACCAAACACTGAGTAGTTGCTGGTCACATTGCCTCATGTTCTTTCCCACTGATTTGCAGGATCTATGTTCCCTGTATTTTTTTTTTTTTTTTTTAAATCCTACACAGGAGGGAAGGGCTTCAGGTTAATCCCATCAACCTGCTTTCCCCCTGGGACCCTCCCCTGTGTTCCCCTCAGACCTGCAAGGGTAAAGAGACCTTACAGTCTCCTGTAGCTAGTCTTCAGGGGAATTATACCTCAACCATGTTGGATGGGAAGCTGATGGACAGCTTTAAAGGACTTCTTCCCAGTTTAGGTTTGGAGACAAGCCCTGTGGCATAGCCCCTGGAGGGAAAGCCTGTTCCCCAGTGGAAAAAAAAAAAACGTGAAAAACCCTAAGAAGCTGTGTGAGGGTATTTTCTCACAAAGGTTTTCTTCTCCAGAGCCCCTTCCTTTGGGTTTAAACTACAATGGGGATAGTTCAGACCACTGTAAATGTTGATACAATTGAAGGAAAGCAAGAATCTAGTTTGCCCTTTCCTGTCAAGGAGTCATTTCTTCACTCCGAAGGTGATGACTGAGCCCTGATCCAAAGAAATCCTGAATGCTCGGCAATTCATGTTAAGGAGGAAAACAAAAAGCAAAATCCCTCTTTTATTCTGCCATGGCATTTTGGTAACTTTTCAACATGCTGTCATCTGGTGACAACAAAGACCTCATATCTCCTTTCAAAAGCCTTCCTTTTGACCTTGTACTAATTAGAGTACACGTAAAAACAATTGCAAATTAAAATGCAGAGTAATCTCTGTGTAAGCTAAGGCAGACATTTCTAAAAATAATGAGGAATGGCACAAAGAAATACCAAGACAACGGCTTTGCATAAGCTTCTTGTGATTTGTAGATGTCTGTGGTTAGTCTGCAAACTTGCACACACTTTCTGACCTTTACAAAGTCATGCTTTGCTAAGATTGCTAGTCATGTGTCTAAAAAGCAGTATGTCGGCTTTGTTTTCAAAGCAAGTATGAGATATATAACTCCAGGACACATTTTCATTCCCATGGTACAGGGTTGTAT
The DNA here is from genome assembly GCA_017310255.1 of Butorides virescens. NCBI lineage: Eukaryota > Metazoa > Chordata > Aves > Pelecaniformes > Ardeidae > Butorides > Butorides virescens. The sequence goes on along the minus strand of JADKXX010002950.1, from coordinate 350,247 downwards.
ATGCGCCAGAATATACTACTTGAAGATACTGAGAATCATACATGGACCTACTGGAATTGTGTGTTTGAGAGGGTGTGCACACCCCAGCTAAGAGGGGGTGACATAACTGTAGTATTGGGGGATTTCCTTGGGGGTTGTATAATACTGTGTTCTCCTGAGGTTCAGTGAAGAGACCTCTAGCTCACCAGCCCATTTATTAAGCATGTAAGATATGTAAGTACCTAATCCCCATTCGGATTTATGGGAACCTGATCCTCATCGGTAGTTTTGGTCACTCTATACAGATTGCTACAGTGACAGCACAAGTTTCTGGAAGGATAAGAGAGAAAATTCCTTGAGGCAAAACCTGTTCCAGTTATGTGTATCTCTCTCCTTGTTTCTCACGAGGTGCCTATGGAATGGGGTGGTGCTATCTAACTTCTGTTCATTTCAGTGAGCAGTTGAGATGTGTTTTTGACTGAGAATCGAGCCTGAGCAGTCTACACTGTAACTCAGCAAGCCCGTGGGTGTGACAGGCATTTGTCTTCATCTTATGTTTCCTTTCTAAGGTTTTAAGTAGAGACAGCAAGATGTCTGTCCTTACCTAGGAAAGACTACAAAGGCAATGCAAAAAACGATCCAGATCCAAAGAGGTACCTGGTATTTCACCATTTGGGGACAGTGGGAGTTAAAAGGAGCTGTGAGAGCTCAGCACTTCACAGGATTGTACATTCACTCAGACAGCCACTTGTCTCATCCATCTATTCCACCCCTCTGAGCCTATGTTTCTACGTGATAAAGATATAGCTAGTTATGTGAGAGGGACCCAGGGAAGTATGGAGCCTGGAAGCAGGTGACGGATGGTCCCTGAACCAATTATCTGTCCTAGAGCCTGCTCCTCGTGGTCTGAGGGCCAAAAATCAGTTGTTACAGCAGCAAAAATGTGCTTGTCTGCTTTCTGGAGCCACCTGGGGATTTGCTGATGGGCTACTTAAAATCAAGCAGGAAACTTCAGCTCATTGATTCTTTTACAGGTCAACAGAAGACCTATACAAGTAATAAGAGACTGGCAATGGTGCAAAACTGCCCTTGTCCGTTCATGACCCACATGAATAGAGATTGAATATCCATGGGACCTGATGAGATGCATCCCAGAGTCCTGAGGGACTTGGCCGATGTAGTCGCCAAGCCACTCTCCATGATATTTGAAAAGTCATGGCACTCAGGTGAAGTCCCTGGTGACTAGAAGAAGGGAAACATTGTGCCCATTTTCAAAAAGGGTAGAAAGGAAGACCCCGGGAACTACTGACCTGTCAGCCTCACCTCTGTGCCTGGGAAGATCATGGAACAGATCCTCCTAGAAGCTATGCTAAGGCACATGGAGGTCAGGGAGATAATTCGAGATAGCCACCACGGCTTCACCAAGGGCAAGTCCTGCCTGACGAACCTAGTGACTTTCTATGATGGTGTGACAACAACAGTGGACAAAGGAAAACCAACGGACGTCATCTACCTGGACTTCTGCAAAGCCTTTGACACAGTCCCCCACAACATCCTTCTCTCTAAATTGGAGAGCTATGGATTTGATGGGTAGACTGTTTGGTGGATAAGGAACTGGCTGGATGGTCGCACCCAGAGGGTAGTGGTCAATGGCTCGATGTCCAGATGGAGACTGGTGACGAGTGGTGTCCCTCAGGGGTCCATACTGGGACCAGAGCTGTTTAACATCTTCATCAATGACTTAGACAGTGAGATCGAGTGTACCCTCAGCAAGTTTGCGGATGACACCAAACTGAGTGGTGCGGTTGACACACCAGAAGGACGGGATGTCATCCAGAGAGACCTGGACAGGCTGGAGAGGTGGGCCTGTGTGAACCTCATGAAGTTCAACAAGGCCAAGTGCAAGGTCATGCACCTGGGTCAGGATAACCCATGGTATCAATATAGGCTGGGGGAAGGATCGAGAGCAGCCCTGCCAAGAGGGACTTGGGGGTGCTGGTGGATGAAAAGCTGGACATGAGCCGGCAATGTGAGCTGGCAGCCCAGAAGGCCAACCGTACTCTGGGCTGCATGAGGAGGAGCGTGGCCAGCAGGTTGAGGGAGGTGATTCTGCCCCTCTACTCTGCTCTGGTGAGACCTCACCTAGAGTACTGTATCCAGCTCTGGAGCCCCCAGCACAAGAAGGACATGGAACTGTTGGAGCGGGTCCAGAGGAGGGCTACAAAAATGATCCGAGGGCTGGAGCACCTCTCCTATGAGGACAGGCTGAGAGAGTTGGGCTTGTTCAGCCTGGAGAAGAGAAGGCTGTGGGGAGACCTGATTGCGGCCTTTCAGTACCTAAAGGGGGCCTATAGGAAAGATGGGGACAATCTTTTTAGTAGGGCCAGCTGTGACAGGACAAGGGGTAATGGTTTTAAACTGAAGGAGGGTAGGTTTAGACTGGATCTAAGGAAGAAATTCTTTACAATGAGGGTGGTGAAACACTGGCACAGGTTGCCCAGAGAGGTAGTGGAGGCCCCATCCCTGGAAACATTCAAGGCCATGTTGGATGGGGCTCTGAGCAACCTGATCTAGTTAGGGGTGTCCCTGCCCACTGCAGGGGGGTTGGACTAGATGACCTCTAGGGGTCCCTTCGAACCCAAAACATTCTATGATTCTATGATCTTTCATTTAATGTAGCAGGTGACATCAGAGGTAGCTAGAAGCAGAATGAAGTATGATCACAAAGAAAAGCAATGTTATCCTGAAGATGCAACTTACTGTTAGCTTTTGTTGTATCTTCTGGTATGAAGGCTGGAATCAGCCTATCTCAGATGCTTTAAATTCATAAACTCAAATTCATGGTGCAGGCCAACTATTAAACACAGCAGAAAGGCAAGTTTTCCTGACCTCAACAGGTGAACAGCTTATGCGCAGAAGCACAATAATTGGTGAATCTCATCTTCTTCTATCCTCATTGGCATAACTGCAGATGCTGTTCTTATTCTCGTAAGTATCTAACCTTCCTTTCAGTCTTACAAAACCACTTACTTCCATAATATCCTGCAGCAGGATATTAGCTTGTACACTGGTACATTTTCTATTAATCAGAGGTTTGTCAGGTAAAAGTAAATAACTCCGTGTGATCATTAGAAAGCAAACTGGTGTCCAGGACTCTATTCTATTGTACCTCCAGAAGTCACAACACAGCTGCAAGAAAACAGTATACAGGGTTTTATTTAAAAGAAAGTGAGAAAAAACACACAGTGGAGACACATTTTATTCCAGGTGACCCATCTATTTTGAGAGTTAAATGTAAACAAATACATTAGGGCAAATAATCAGACCATCAACAATAGAAAATTGAATATAGACTTGAAAAGTCTGAAAAAGGAGCACTCACTGTCACAGACTCTACCAGGCAAACCTATGCTTGGTTCACATCTGCACATGGCATTCTGGGCCGCTTCAGCGTTGTGGGGTGCAGAGTAACTGTTTCAGCCTACAAATCTATTCCACCATGCAGAGCCGGGTGGTTGGGCACGGGAAACTCTCCCTAATAAGATGTGGCCATCCTACTGCCTGCTAAACCATTTGTTCTGTTGGTTGTTTCACAGGGAGACCAGACAGATTTTCTGGAGCTTTGCAAAGGCTGAAACCAGAAATACCTGATCAGCAGTTGGCCCCTGGTCAAAAGCAGGGATTGTAGAATGGAAAGAAAGGGACTGGGGAAAGAAATACCTTCTCCTCTCCTGGAGGAAAGGTTGCTCATGGTCCTCAGTATCTTCTCTGGTATTAGTCAATGATGAGACAATGCCTCCCCATGGGAATGCAAGAAACATACCATCTTTCCCGACACCAAGTCCTGTACCTAACCACTAAATAGGATGCAAATGGAATCTGTCAGTGTGTCAAATGAAGCTGACCACATCCCACATGACTCTTCTAGCCAGCATGGAAGAACAAGCAGACGGTCGTATGCACAGCCCAGATCCATCATGGATCGTGTATTTGCTTATACCATTTTTTTTTTTTTTCAGTATTTCGATTTAAGGGAAAATCAGACTTAAAGGATAAAGACTTTCGGGCACTGGTCTCCACTTCAGATGGTCCTAATGTAGATACCCTTAGGAGATCACGCCACCAATACAGAGTGGGAGAGAGAAACTGTAGCAAAATTAAGGTGAACAGCACCCAAAAAAGTGGCCTTTACTAACCAGACAACCCGGATGCAGAGATCAACAACTTAAAATAAAAAGTTTGCAAGGAAAAAAAGATAGATCCCAGGGAGAAACAGAGAAATGTTTCTACCTATCCTCTCCATACCTGTAATTTTTTGTGTTTTGCCTTTCTGACATAATGCTGCCCTGGACGCTTCTTTCTCTGGCAAATCACCAGCAAGTAAACTCTTCTTCAGTTGTTCAGAATCTCAGTTTTCCAGCCTCCATTCTTCACATCCAAAAGATATGCAGCCAGATATTTCAATGCATTTCTGTGGGTTTTACTAGAAAGAAATATTTTTTTTCATATTATGTCTATATTTGATCATGAATGAAATCCTACAACTTCTTAGTGAATATGAGATCCTGCTCAGTGCTGGAACACATGTATCCAAGCCACCTGTCCCAAATGCAATCCCCATCAGTGAAAATTGTTCCCTAATTTTGTCTCTCTAATGACACAAGTTCTTTGCAAACCAATAGATAGCATATCACTTCTACAAAGCTGTTCCCTCAAACTTATTACTGCTTTCCATGTTTCACCTTCTTCCCTTTTGTTTGACAATTTTGATTCACAGATTCCTCATTCCAGTTTTCTTTCATTTAGCATTTTTCCATTTCTCATGCTAAAATGGTAAGATGAAGGACCCAGTTACATCACTAGACTTTATGACTTTTTGTGTGTATATGAATGGAACGTGTATAAAATGATAAATTAATACATAAAGAGGCCTAGCTAAACATGGCACCTACCCTGGATCGCTTCTCCTCTGTGTAGTCATTTCCATTTGTATATAGCTTTGCCAGGCTTTGACTGCAAAGGTTAGGGCTTGCTTGGACAACTTAAAATTACATCCTTCTGAACTCTGAGGTGCTTGACATTGCAATTAATGTTCTTTAATATAGGTTTTTGTTTGTTTGTTTCTATAATATAGCAAGCATTTTCTGGGAAAGGTAGCTCAACATTCATGTTACGCTAACATCTGGAAGCTCAGAGCTAAAAATTAAATGCTGTTGGGTCTAATTGCGCTAACTGCTGTACAAGCATACACTAAATGTCCTAGTCCCAAACTTACAAGATGAGACAAATACGAGTAGATGGGTAAGACAAAAGAAACAAATTGAATAGGATATTCCCAATTCTTAGAAGTCAGTCCTCAAAATTCTTCATTCATTTGGCCGTAATTCAGCTCATAGGGGATGCTTAGGGGAAGAATGTGAGAATAGCGCAATTACAGAATGGCCTTTCCACTGCTTTACCTTCCAGCTTCCAGTAGTAACCTGCTTAGGGGCTCCTTAAGCCAGAAGTTATATCTACATTGTTGTGTTTAGCCATGCTGCATGAGCTGCTTTTTCATGAATTTGTCTAATTACTTTCTAAAAGTAATTTTGGGCTCCAGAGCATCCTGTGGCAATGAGTTCCACATTTTAATTATTTGCAGAAAAGTATTTCCTTTTGTTTGCTTTAAGCTGCTTGCCTCATCATTTCATTAGTTGCCAATAAATTCTTACACTTAATTATTCGCTATTTACTTTTTCTGAACCCTGTCACTTAGTATCATGAGATCCTTTTACAACTCTTTGCTGTCTGCTTTAGTTTTGGCCAGCCTGAATAATTCTGTATCATTTACTAACTTCATCACCTCACTCTTCAGTCCCTTCCCAACTCATTTAATGAACTGCATGAGTCAGTATAGCTCCCTCGGGCCTTTCTGGTAACCTCTTTCAATTGCAAAACTCAACCATTGATTCTTTCCCTTTATTTTCTAACAAATTAATAATCTATGTGACCACTCCTATGACAGCTTAGTCCCTTTAAGCATCTTTGTTGAGAGAAGTCAAATGCTTGTTGATAAAATCACTATATCAATTGAACCGATGTTACTTACTTACAAGTTCAGTGACTGGATCAAAGAACTGTAATAGATTTATAAGGTAATACTTTTCCTCTAAAAGGCTTTATTCTCCTCTTCAAGCCCTTCCTAGATACATCGCATTTATCCATATATGCACTAACTCTGCTCTTTTTAAATTTTCCATTGTATTTATCACCTTATATTTCTCTTGTGCTGAGGCTGATTTAAGCAATATATCATGCACCACAGTTCGTTCATAGCCTTCACAGGGAGTTCCTCTGGAGCACTTAGGTAAATACCACATGGTCCTGATTAACAGTTATTGTGTGGTTTACATTTTCTTCTAGGCACAAAAGTCCTTGTATCAACACTTCAGTTTGAGATAAATCCTCAGCCTCTTTCTCTGTAGAGAATGGTCCTGGTATGAGAAACTCCATAAACTTCTCTGCAGTGAACAGTGAAGTCTTGGCGTCGACTTTAGGTTTTCTGCTCTAGTCTGATCTTTCCTGAGTATGCCTTTTATACATAGATCATTTTTCAGGCTCACCAATTCTCTGGCATGTTTCCTGCTTCTGATGTTTGAATAAGTTTCTATTATTAGTTTTAATACCTTTGGTAAATTGCATGCTTCATATTGGCCTTCCTTATTACGGTTTTATGTTTATCTTGCCAATGTTTATGCTTTCTTCTATTTTCCTCTTAAACACAACCCCCAGTTTTGAAGGATAAAATTTTACTCCTGACAGCTTTATTTTCTTTGTTTTTTAGCCGCAATGGTTTCGTTGTGTTTTCACTGAAGGTTTTTAACTGGTAGAAAACATTTAGTCTTCTAATATAGTGCCCTTAAACTGTCTTCTTGCTCTCATTCTCCCAACTGGTTTACCCTGTTAGTTACTCCACCTGATTAGTTTTTTCTTATCTTTTACTGACTTCTGAGATTCACTGCATTTTTGAGTGGTGGTCTGCATTTTTGAGAAGGTGGAGGGAGGTGTATTTTTTTGGCTAGCTAACGTGAATTTTCACCACATTATGGTCCTTGAGCTAGAATGATTCTCAATTAACACAATGTGAACCAGCTCCTGCTCACTCCTCAAGCCTAAACCAAGGGCTTCTTCTCTTCTTTGGATCCTTCACTATTTTTTTCAATGTGCTATCATTTTAATTATTTACAATTTAGATTCTTCAACTTTCCTTAGTGGGATGTTTACCTTGTCTGCAGTAGGGTGACAGAAATTTCCAGTTACAATTGCATTTTTGCCCTGACAGTTTCTCAAACCTCCAACAATTAGTTGACTTCAGTTTCTAGGATCTTAAACATTTCTTTTCCTACAACTTATGCCCCCTCCAGGTACTACAGAGCATGAGCTGTCTACCCTTGTTTAATGTATTTTCATGCTTGTTATATTCAGCATAGCTTTAGGAAAAAAATGGTCTTCATGTTGACTCTACAGCTGTGTCTCCAAACACAGTAGCAAGGGTTCTGATACCCAGCCTTTAACAATGTGCAATGCAGGTTCCCAGAAAAATGAGAAGCCCTATGCTTCAGAGGAAAGAATTCCTCCTAAAGCTCTCCATATACTGCCCACATGATCAGAGACAAATTATTGTAGATTTCTACATGAATACTGGAACTCATTAATTTTTTTCAATGTCTTTGTGCCAGAATAGTTTTTGTGAATGTATCCAAGAAACATTCCAAAGCAGATTATAGCAATTTTAAAGAAGGTCAGCTTTGGATATAAAACTCTTGGAAATGGGCCTTTAAACTTAAAAATAGCAATGGCCAAACCTACAAGTCTTATCATTTTGTTGTTGCACCTGAACCTTGAAGCTGTGGTAAGGCTTCATGTTAGATTTATAAAGAGAAAACCCATCCTTTGAAAAGATTATCAATAGTAGATATATCATAGTTTGAGTAACTTTTGTGTGAACAGTGAACGCCATTGAACCGGGTACTTCTTGTCACATTACAGCTGTCTCTCAGTGTCAAACATGAAGGGAGTAAATTTAAAAGAGGAAAGAAATACAAGCCTAGGAAATTGGGTAGAAAAATATTTAAGGATACAGTATTTTTGAAAGGTAATAGAAAGGAAGTTTCCTCACATGTGTGGATCTAAACTACTACAGATCTTAATGGGGAACATCAAACAAAAGTATTTTATTAACTGTTAAATGGAAAGCAAATGTACCATCTTAAGGAATTATTTTTACCATCTGGTATCAGCTGTAATGTTACATTCTTCCCTCCCTCGTCTCTGCATATAGTAAGCCATATCTAGCTCTTTACTTTTTAATCTTGTTTAATGCCAGAAGGAAGTAAATGCCAAAATGGCCTATTTCCACCGATGCCATTCATTCCCCATATGTTCAGTTTTCATTTCAGGTACACAGTAACGATTGCACATCTCAAGTTTTCTGGGGTTATTTTACATGGTCCCTGGGAGGTATCTACACAGACTCTGGAGTGAAAAAGGGGGTGTGCACCATGCTAAACCGTGGAAGTGGGAGTGACAGAAAATTATAAAGGTTAGAAAAGGATGAGGATGCCAAGATGAAAACAAGAGACTAGTTAACCAGTAAATGGATTTTTTTTTTTACTTATGTTCGTATCCAGTAAATTAACTCAGTCCCAGGCCAACTATCCCAGATTGGGATTACGCTGAGACTCACCCTGCGTCTTATTATTTTGTGAAATCTTTTCAAAAATGTCATGTCTCCTCTGTTATCTGCAGCAGTATTTCAAGCACAGATATACTTCCTCTGCACTTATGACAGTGCTGTGCTATTCCCAATCCTGATCTCTCAGGAAAAAGACACTTATTCTGTAAAGAAGGTCCACTCATTGCCTGTGTTTCAATCACCCTATGTAGTTTGTCTTTCATGTCCATATTAAAAGTCTTACAACCAGCACTCCAAAAACAAATGGGTGGTTTACAATAGCATTTTTCAACAACAGCTCTTGTTGCTGTGGGTGAACCCAAGTCATAAGTTAAAGAGGACTTAAAGGCAGCGAATTCTGTAGCCTTCAGTAGCTGTGTTAGCTTGGGTTGAAGTTGATAGCTCCAAGTGACTCGCGGTATTCTGTGACCGAGTTGCAGAACTTGAGTGCAAACACTTCTTCCTTGCGCTTTTGCCAAGACATCCAGTTCCCGCCCAAACCTGGGGGAAACAGCCAGCACATAACACAGTGGATGATGAGGGATTGTTAGTCTGAACAGGAGCTAAGTCTTGAGGTATCATGACTATTGAGATATAAGTAGAAAGCTGTGATACTCTGCTCCAATACTCTTCCACACTCTAGCAGGAATTAAGGTAGGGAAGTCCCAGGGACACTGCTGCTCCCCTCTCGTGACCATGAACATGTGTCTTTTTTTCTGGCACGCTACAGAACATGCTAGAGTGCGTCTAGTCTGAGACATCCCAATGCATGTATCATGTAAATTATTGTGGAGAGCTGCAGAGGGGACGTGAAAATATAGGATCATGCTTTCTTATGGTAATCCATCAGGTAACTCAGAGAAGAAATAAGACTTCTGAAGTGTGGACCCAAGGAAGAGTTAACCAAACGTATTTGCGGTGTTACTGGTAACAAAGGATAACAGAGAGCAACCCAGCCCAGCCCAGCAGAAATGTCACAGACCAGATGGACAGCTCGTGTCATTCTGGCCAGGAGAGAAAAAGTTGCCTTCCTGGAACCAGGGGCAAGCAGGCTTGGTGACTAGACTTGATCTCTGAGAGGCTGCCTCATCTGCATGTGTTTTTTTCCTTTTATGCTTTTATTTATAAACATTTTTAAATGTATCATCTACTCTAAATGTTTTAAGTGCTTTGATTTGCACTTTATCTTGGCCTGGATTAAGAGTGATTTCAAGAGAGATGAGTAACCAATTATTTCTTAAGCAGGGAATGCTAGACCACAGCTGTACGTATCTGCTAGAAAAGCACTGCTCTGACAAGCACAAATGGATCCAGAGGCAGAGCCGGTCTTCAGACAAGGGAAGAGATGGCATTGCTTTTCTTTTTTTGTTTTGGATTAGAAGTTGTAGCTTGTGCAACTCAGTTTTACCCCTCTGTAATATTAGCAAAATGCAGTTTGCCTTCAAGAAACCGCACTTGGCTTACGACTGCATTTGCCACCTTTTTACGCCCAGTGCCACAGAAGGCTGCCAGGTGCTCTCTGGCCCGAGACCGAGCCATAGCGGCAGCGTCTGCCACAGGACCTGGGTCTCCACTGCATTTTCAGGCAGGACGTACTCAGGCTGGTAGCAGCCTAGCTACGACAGGCTGACAGACACTGTAGGATGCAAAATGCACTTGAGAAACATGGTGAATTAAAACTCTCCTGCCGTTAGGCGTCTGGCTCTGTACTGCTTTCTGTGTCGTCGCTGCTAGCTTGATACCAACATCTGAGCCAGATTGTTTAAATCCCGTTCAAGTATTTGTGCATAACAGAGCAATGCAGAAGTATCCAGGAACTCTCATTACAGTGAACAGACAAGCTATTTTATATTTTTAGTGGAAAGAAAAAAAAAACAAACCTGCAGTCTAAAAAATATTTATATAGGACATTGCAATTATTGTTCAGAATTAATGAGTTTTATCCCCTCCTTTTGGCTTAAAGAACACAAAATCCCAATGAAAGGAAACAGATGTAGTTGTTTTAAGCATTTCCAAAGGAAACTGCAGTAAAGTCTGAAACATTACTGTGTAAAAGCCTTGTGTGTCATGGAGATGTTCTGATACTGTTTTCATTTGCCAGCTGTGTGTAAAGAGGGAGTTATGTCTGTGGCCAATAGGTCTTCCCACATCAGAGCAGTAACAACAACAAAGCAACGGAAATATTAGGAAAATGCTAACTTTACCTTCAAATACACTTGATTTTCCGAAACAAGAAACATAGATTAGGAATCAGTTCAAAGGAAAATGGTCAAAATTTATAACGCTCTACTGAAAGAGACAATAATAGGAAGAAAGGGCATTAATAAAATGAAGCGGTCTAAAGGGAGTGTGGCCAACAAATAAGATATCAGAATGTTACCTCCTGGCTCTCCTCCTTAGCTAGTGCTTGTCAATCTCTATCCTCCAAGAAAAATACCAGCACTTTCAGTTGGTCTGAAGATATATGGCGTAATAAACCATCAAGGAATTTCTGAGACTGCAAATTGGGTGATTCAAGTCCAGCTCCTGCAGCTGCCTTTACCATCAGTGTTAAGTGTTATTATCTGTGTTATGATAGCACCTAGAAATCACAGCCCCAAAGTAGCAGACAATTCTACAGCATACCCATAAAACTATAGGCTTTGCCCTGGAAACACCTGCAGGCTGGTGATACGAGCTTCCTGTGCTTTGGTTTTCCTATCAGTCAAATGGGGAACTTCTCTCTGACCAGGATGTCTGTATGGCTCGACTGCGGGTTTACGATTGATGTTCTTTTTCACCTACTGCCCACTGCGCTGGAAAAACAACTGATTGAGCACTGCAATCTGCAGATCATAGGTCCCAGTTTTGCATTCAGTGCTACACGATGTAGTGATATGTTCAGACCTTACTACATAGGGAATCCAATCTATTGAACATGTTGGGAAAAAAAACCCAAAACAGAACGTCCAAGGGATCAAACTTCTTAAAATTCTTTCGAATCACATCACTGCGTGATAGGATGACTCTTTAAATTACTGACATTTTCAAATGGAAATGCAGTCGAAGTGACAAAATACCTTCTGTGAGCTAAAAAAAAATCATGCACAACTGAGATAAAATAATGGCTAAGATCTGGAGTGGAAAAGATGATTATTCCCTGTGAAAATCCTTTCTCAGGTCTGTATTTTCTTAATGTATTTCTCTGAGAGTGTCTTTCCCCAGTCAGTTGAGATGCTGACACTGATAGTCATTTCAATAACTTCATTTCTCTCTTTGTTTACTCTGGTCACCTTTTGCATTTCAAAGGCTTATCCTTCAATTTCCAAGAACGATGGTGTTGCCCTGACAGCTTGCAATTAAACCATGAGACTTCAAAAAAAAAAAATCCCTCAACCTTAAAAAAACTAAAGAAAATTTAAAAAGCATAATAGCCTAGTGAAAGAGTATACGGGAATAAACTTCTGGTGACCCAACAGAAAGAAAATATCAGAGAACAATAACCCTTTCAGGAGACAGACATTTCAGCAAGTACATATCCTGTTCAACAAATACCATCTACAGTGTTAAATAAAACACAGGAAGGCTGTCAAAGCTTACCTGCTGGACAAAAGCTCTAGAAAAGAGGACTTCTGTTTTTCTAGCAAGGGAGGATACAGTCCCCAGGTAAAGAGAGGGGTGGGTTGTCGTGTGACCTTATTACATTCTGCATAGCCGCTAGTACCTAATGCAACCACCACAGAGGAGGGGGGGAAGAAGGAAGGTCTCTTAAATTCTTCACCCCCAGCTCAGTACATCAGTTCTTTTGCTGGGAAGTGACAAGAGTACAGACAAAAATCACTGTCTTTGAGCAGTCTGTGTATGAACACCATTCACCAAAGAGGATCGGTCACGAAGGTATGGATACTCTTGATATTTTCATGTGGTTTCATCAAACTGTAACTGTCCGTGAAAGTAAAGATGCTGAAAGAAGGAAAACAGACTGGCAGCCATGGAAATGCAAAGTCCACCTCTCTGTGGGATACAGCAGCCTAGGGCACAGGAGCAAGCCAAACTGATTATTGGACACCCATGATGTAAATTTTGTAAACATGAGGATGCTTCTTCTATGGAATAAAAAATCTTTAGCACAGGCATCTGGTTACATAAATCCAGGTGAGATTAGACAGGGTAAACCAGGAATGAACATAAAGGTTATGTTCACACTGCAGTGCTACATGCAGTCATTTTGTCAGGCAGGTTCCTGTTGAGCTCATGGCTCCAAAACTGATACGCTCTCTGATATGCTGGTGATATCCTGTGCACATTCTGCATTTGAACAGGATACTAAGATTTACATGCACTTTATGCTTTAGGTACTAAAGCTCAGCATAATCTATTGCACATACTTGACTGCTGGGAATTCACCAGATTACGCATTTGAATATACAACAAAATACTTCCCTCTCCTAAACTGTACTAAAAATATAGTTAATTTTATGAATTAATACCTTGTTATGTGTTTACACTGACAAAAATTAGCACTTTTGCCTGGAACTTTGTCTCAACAGCAATATAGACAGAAAGAAAAAAGAGTGGAAGCTAAGCATCCCTGTCTGCACAGAGTCAAGAAGCCATGGGCCAGTTTATCAGCAAGAACCCCCTCTCTGCAGAATCCTACAGGAGCCACAGGGGAAGAATCTACACAAGAGCAGTCACACAAAACCAGTGGATCTGCAGTAGCTTGTGCTGTATCTGCTCAATGTTTCCCATCCTGCACCTATTCTGTTGTGCTGGCAGAAATTCAGCCATCATCAGGGCTTCTGGTCCCACCTCTAAGGACGTACAGCTGAGAACAAGACACCGTTGACTTAAGCTGCAGGAAACAGAGGCTTGGAGTAATAAACCTGTGCAGAAAGTGTCTGCACAGCACTGTTTTGACAATGTGTGCATGTGTGTGTGTGGTTTTGGAGGGGGTGTGCATGCCAGAATACAGCTAGAGAACAAAGGTTTAGCAGGGGGGTTGGACTAGATGATCTCCCGAGGTCCCTTCCAACCCTTACGATTCTGTGATTCTGTGTGATTCTGTGGTACAGGGTAAGAGTCACCCTACGTTCAAGGTCAAACCTTTTCAAAATCCTAAAATAAACAGGGGTCACCATCTATTCATGATCTTATTCTGCAAAAAATGCAGTATTTAGTCAGTTCTTTCCCTTTTCCAGCCTTTATGGCTGTTATTTCCAATTCTAGACAGAACTGCAATGCATCTTCTATTTAGTATCTACAACCCAGTACATGGCATCTTAACATGTTTTTTTTCTTCTCTTTTACTCACACCTTGCAATTCTGCATTTTGGATCCATACCTGTATGTTTTCAACAGCATTACCACACAGTTGTCCCCTAAAAAGACATCAGAAGATTACCATCTACAGTCAGCTCCATGTTCCCCATTTTAACCCTCTGTATCTTGAGTATGCCAGGCAGCCATCCTGGCCCAGTTCATATGAGACTATTCTGGTGATTTGCAACCTAATTAGGACCCACCATTCCAGCTTAACAGCAGCTGAGAACATGCTGCTCTTCTGTGGTGTTATCAGCAGAAGCTCAGCAGAGTTGAGAACCTGCATCTTCAGGAATGCATTTCACTTCCAAGTTAGTAACTTGTACGCACGTTTTCTCCTTCCCCCCTCCAGTTTTAATAACTGAACAAGGTGTTTGAAAGGAATTCCAGAAGAAGGAACTCCGTTTAAGACACCTGAGCTGATTTCTTCTCCTACTGTGGACCTCCTATGAGAAAAGTGAACATCTCCATTCAGTCTCAGTAACATTTAGGAAGTGAGAAGGATATTGTGAGAATAAATCAATGAACAACTATTCCTGGGTATTACAGGATTGAGACCACATAAATCCACAGAGAAATAAAAATCTAGAGGCTGGAAAAAAGTGAGTAGACCACAACAATAAACAGTGTCCTTCATACTGTCCCACCAATGTACCTCATTAGGATGGACCAGGAGAAAACATTAAGAAATGAAAGGATAATTCATCCCTGGGCCCATTGAATTCTTTGCTCTTTTTTAGCAGGAGCGTCCAGGGAGATCATGTCTTTTTTGATGGAAAATGTTCTTAGGATGGATAACCTTGAGACAAGCTATTAACTTCACACGGGTCACAAATAATCCTGCAAGCTGCAACAGCTTGATCTTTACCACTTTGATCTAAAGCCACCTAGGGACTGCTGTCTTGGTTGAAGTCTTGGATCAGCCTTATTTATCTGAGATAAGTTTGTGAGCAGACGCTGAGATTAATGAGAGAGAGATGTTCAACAAAGGCCTTGGAGGGATGACCCAGAATCTACACAGAAATAAGACATTAGAAACCTGCCCTCCTAAATATGGCCAGATGCATGAACTGGGCTGGGGCTATAGCTGAATGGTTTTATTTGGCTAGGCACGGAAGTACAATCTGTATATTGGAACTAGAAGAACTCTGTTCTACTTGTTCATGTAAGCCCCAAAGAACAGACCCAGGTAAATGAGGGGGAATGTTAAGGCACATGGGCTTTTTCTAGCATCATGATAACACCACTCTGTTGCAGTGTTTTTTCATCATCTCAACAAGCCTTCAAGATTTATCTTTTTTGCATTCAAATTTAACCTGCTATGAAGGTTACTTAGATTAAAAAAAATGAAGGCTGATCTCATTTCCACCAACTGAATCCAAGTTGTTATTTACAACAAATAATTTAGACCTTATCCTTCCAGATGCATGTTACAGGCCAGGGAAGAATATATATGGCAGACTGTCACACTCTCATCCTAGGTCTTCTTTCTCTTTACGCTTACCAGGCAGACTTCCCTTTCAAAGAAGGCTGCCGAAAGCATTTTTTAATAGATAGAAAGTAATCTTCTTTGCCTGTGTCCTCTGCAAGAATTTAAGATCTCAGTGGTGTGGCTCTGTGAAAAGTGCCTTTCTTGTTGCTTGCATTTTATTCTTCGCTAATCAGCATTTCAGCATTTGCCTGTCAAACACAGCACTGCAAGGGCAGTCAGCTGGCATTCAGAGCAGTGCTGACGGAGGAGTCTGGCAACACTACAGCAGTACAGGAGAGAGAGCCAGCACCCAGGCAGAGATTTGGGCTTTCTGTGTTGATGGACTAGAAGTGACAAGAGCCAAAAAGAGAGAACTGTTGTGAGGCAGAAGAGAAGCACACTTGCCTTTAAGTGCCATTCCTCATATAGAAGATATGTTTAAAACACTGTTTCCTTTCCATTTTCATTTTTATTATCTTGTTTTATTGCTCTTCTGAAAGATGGCAAAGCTGTTAATGTCCTCACAAACTTAAAGCCAAATATCTATACCTCCCAAAAGTCTCAGATCTTTAAGATACCAGCACTGGGTAGATGCCTAGTAAGGAAAACAGTCCAGTATGCAATATATGCACTTGCCTCCAGTACCTCACAGAAGGGCACAAGAGCTGCACACATACATACACTGCATACAGGCACATCCAAGGAACCCAAGAGCATGATGCCTGCCTCTAACATGTATAGGATGGATATTTGCATAAGAAACCTGAACAAGCTGCAGTCCTAGTATGAAACCTTAATGCAACTTAATTCTACTTAGAATGCTTGAATTTCAAAGTTGTGAAAAGGCGAGCAAAGGCAAGCATCACTTAAACCAAGTTAAGTCCTTACAGTGTACGTGTCCTGAAGCCTTATATAAGAAGATTTAAGAAGTATATAAACCCCATTTTGGCGTAAAAGCCATTTCACATCTGGAGAGACCAGAATATGTACAGCCCTTTGATTCAATCTGTTCATAACTACAAGGGATAAACTGTGTATGACGGCTGCCTTTGAAGTTTGAAAGCACTACTAAGAGCGAACTCTTTTCTGTATCTGTGCTAAGTATCTCTGTATCAGTATCTTTCCTGAGAAACAACTCTATCGGGTATCTCAGCTAGAATTTGGCTTTGAGCACATATGCTGATTACACCACATACTGAAACACGACAATGCGTCCAAGCATTGCCAAGTATAAGCATGTCACACCTATCCCACTCACAGGACTTTGTAACAGGAAACCAGTAAGACCATAAAATCCCAAACTGGCATAAACAGAGGAGAAAGGGAGATGCTGTTCAACGTCTCTTCCAGGAAAAGCACCAGGGGAATCAAATAAAGCCACCAAAATCCAGGTTCAAAATAAACCTTTTACCTTCAGAAAAGGTAATTCTTATCACAGAAGAGCAGGAGGCTGGAGGAGATGGTTCTATTGTCTAACCAGGTGTGTCCTTTCTTAGCTTCTGATTTCTCAGTCTCAGATTTGTCAAGCATGACTTTGAAGCAATCTTTTATTTTGCAAAGTAAAAACTCCCTAATAAGTATTTGAGTTACAGTGTAACATTAGAGAGTCACTGAAAAAGGTAGACCTCAAAGAGAAATTATAATGAAAATGCTGCTTGCTTTATTATAAGGGATATAAAGTGGGTTTTTTCTCAGCTAAAAAATAAAAAAGGCTCACCAATTGCCTCTAAAATGCAACTGATTTAACAAACTGCAGTGTCAATTGCTCCAACTGAACACACAGGAAAAGCAGTGAAAAACTGTTTTGCTGTTGTTACATGTAAGAAATAGGCATTTTTAACAATGGCAAATAAAATATTTTCAGAAGGATACGTGATTTCCAAGCTGTCTGTGAAGGTAGAGGAGCACAGTGACCTAATGGAAGGTTGCAGAACCAGCATAAATGTGGCCGTTTGATCTGCTAGAGGCAGAAATGCCTTTAATATCTCTTGGACAGTACCTGCTGGCCCTGTATATCGTCTGATCAAGCCTCTACTAGAATAGTCTTTCTTCTATTTTTCTCCTTAAGAATGTTCCTTCTCAAGAATAGTACTGGCATTCATAACAACTTCTGCTGCTTGCCCAGACTTTCCTCTGATAAACCTGCATTGCTGTTTCCACCAGCTGAAAAAAGATTCTTCTTCTCTGATTCCCATCCCCACAGGATAGCTGAAGTGAACAGAACCTGGTAGTGACAGAAAATTCACAATGAAGGGTGAATGTCCTTTAAAAATTCCTACTAAACCTTGAGTTAAAGAGATTTCCTCTCTGTGTTACATCACAAATGTGTTACTTCCCTTCATCTTCCTCTCTGGAGGAACACAGCAAGCATCAAATGATGGAATGGAAGAAGGCAATCCTTACTACAGTGTTTTCACTGTTTGTCTCCTTTTTTTTTTTTTACAAGCTAAGATTAATATGCTGTAGAGAGATTAGAATGCCAAGATACTTGTGGTTCATCAAAATGGAAGCAGCAACTGGGAGATTTGCTATATAAATGTGTCTGTGAGGCAGATTTGCTTAGCAAACCCACAGCTGTACTGCAGTAACATGCTCTTTTTCCTCATATCTTTCTGGACAGTCACATGAAGAAAATATAGGGTCTCTTCCAGTATGTATGTACAACAATCAATCTGAACTACTACAACAGAATTTACAATAAACATCTGTGAGGGAAAACCTGGTCTCAAGCCAACATTTTTCCTGGTAATCCTAATGAAAGACCAGATGATGATCTGAATTAAGATTTAACCCAGAGCCTTGATCCAAACTTTGCTGAAGTAGGAGGATGTTTTCATCCAAATTTAGGTCACAAGTTTGCAGATTATGACCTGTTTCTGTAATGAGCCAAATCCACACACTGAATGAGCAAAAACCTTTTCCAAAATTCCAATTTCAAAGCCTGAGTCAGTCTCAGCCACTGACTGCAGGTCCATCATCCCCTGGCCACTCTGTTTGTACGTGTATAAGTGTGGCTTGAGTTATTTTTATAACACTGCTTTCTGTAAAGAAATGATAACCCACTTGTCAAGAATAGCATGTCTATAACATAAGAAGTTAATCTTTTCATGCTGATTAGCTGTACTTTGTAGCACTGATCTAAAGGAGAACTAATACATGTCCCTTTAGTAATATATTCTGTACTCTTTTGTTACTGGCTTTTGAAGGGAGAGGAAAAAGAGAAAACTTAAGATTACTAGTAGCAATTAATGATGTCTACTAAATCAAAGTAATTTTTTTCAGAAGGAGAAATAGATTATGAAATAATTATCTGAGCTAAAAACTGAATTCCAGAAATCCTGTTATGTACTTTCCTTCCCAAAGGGCTTGTAAATGAATACATCATTTGCTATGTCAGTGTAGGTTTATACTTCTTGGCAAAAGAAAAGTCCTGAAGAAAAAAAAATAACAACCCCAATCATAATAAAATCTAACTTTAACCATCATCCTGCTGGAGGTAGTCTTAACATGACAAGTTTAAACATTAAAGTCAACTAACATTATAATGGAAGTGTGATGGGGCTGACAACTGGTATTGCTTACTGGAGGCACTCACGTGCAATCTTACTGTACTGTTGAACTGCGATAATTAAGTTAATTAAGGATTAATCCAAGAGTCTTGTACTGGAGTAACTTTATCCTACTGTAGTAACTCTACCTTGGATTTCTGATTTGGTAATGAACATTCCCTTTTCATGGATTCTTCCAAAGTAGTTTGATCTTGAGGTTTCTGTCAACAGGCCGCCTTCATTATTCCCAACAGCTTGGACTTACATCATCTGATTTTCAACATCTGCATTATTCTCTAGAGGCCCCCTATTGAGCAATAAGCAGGATGATGCACCTGTAAGGGTAGCTGAGCTCCAACTTGCTTCAGGAACTACCTAATGGAAAAAGACCCCTACCATGGGATCTTCAGCTAGATCCTCAAATTTGGGTGGGAAAAACCCAACTTGGTGCCCTTCTTCTCCATGTACAACATTGTTCCTTTTCATGGCAAGACATGTCGGAACAAAACTCCCTACGTAAAGAGGCACAGATGAGGGGAGGGAAGGGGCCCCTCGGCACCTCCTGTGTGCAGCGCAGCACAGTGCCCCGGCTCCGGCAAAGCCACGTTCCTTCACAGGTGGGCATCCTCAGGCAAGGAAACTGGGGCTTCCCTGTCCTCGTTACCACCGTCATTGCTAATCATTACACTCACTGGTCTCACCAGCATTGGAGAAGTCCTTTTCCTCACAGGGATTGCTACATTACTGTCGCAGAAAGAGTTTATTTACTCCCTGTTTTTTTTTCACATAACTGCCCTGTGCACGGGGTGGCAGGCAAGGGAAGCCAGACAAAGAGGAGATAACCTCCCCAGCTCGTAGCACTGCCTGATGCGAGAGACACATTCGCTTTGGCTGTGTGTGATACAGCCGACGCTGAACGGCCGCACAGCCCCATCACTTCAAATCGAGAGGGGGGAGGCCCCTCCGCACGCAGTTTGCCGTGAGCGGCACGCTGGCACGGGCAAGCACGGTCCCTGCCCTGAGGGACTTGCAGTGATGCTGCGGCGCTGCAGCGGAGCCCAGTTGTGAAAACCTGTTTGTCTCTGTGGAGGAATGACCAAACCTCATGATGCAGTAGTGGCTTTTTGTTCCCCGCTGCCTTTACTCTCCATTTGTTTCCATGGTAGCAATATGGAAAAATTAGGATTTGTAATGTCAAATGAAGGGAAGAGACCATGCTTCCTGTCAGAAGCCAGCTTGTGATGTACTGTGATATATATGTGACAGCCAAATGTAAACCTGTTTCATACAGAATGGATGCATTTAGTATAAATGACAAAATCAGGAATTTTATTTCATATGTTTCATAATGGGCCACTTCAGCTGGAGTTCATGTGATTTATTTTTATATTTCTATGCTCCAGCATGGAGACAATGTTTAGATATAAACCCATACATACCCAAAACAAGATGGTAATTTCATAGCAAACGGTTAAGAATCTTCTACTTTTCTAAACTGCACTGCAATTTCGCTTAAGGTTATGTAACATCAGAACATATTGCTCCAGTCTGGCACCACCCTAAATGTTTCTTAATACATGTTCAAATAGAGCCCTCCTGTGTTTGCTAGGTTTCATTACAACATCCATTAAATTTGAGACATCATTTATTTGACCTACATTCACAAGACTGAGCTCCAGAAGGGACAGCCAAGCTCCTTTCCTCTGGCCTTTAGACAACATGGACTTGTTGTGTTGAACTCCACTTGCCAAATAACATATCATCCTCCAAAAGCATGTCTTTTAAGAGAGATTTGGTTTTGATTTGAAGATGAAAAATGAGAAAGAATTCACCACTAGCTCTGTCTTAGTTAGACCATTGCTCAGTGGCAGCCATTGCAAGTGACAATGGCTTCATTGTTATTATAAGTATTGCTTAGGGTATGTATGATTCATCCTTGCATGCTTTCTGTACTGAGAGATTCAAAACCCAACCAGACAAGGTCCCGAGCAGCCTGCTATAGCTGACCCTGCTTTGAGCAGGGGAGATAGACTGGACCATCTTCAGAGATGGCTTCCAACCTCAATGGTTCTGTGATTCCATAATTCTCCACTACTTTTTCCATATGATTTTGAATCATACGGGCAATTTTCCAAATGACATGGGAATATGTGGTATCCCTCTTGTAATCTTAGTCCAGAAGCCGCAGGTGAAGTGAGGAGCTGCACTTAAAAAATAGTTTTTCCACCTGCTTTTGCTGTAGCCTTTTATCCAACTATGTGGAAAAGATTACACGGTCCATGCACCCATCTGTGCTTCTGTTTCTCTTCTGCAGCCTTTAAACCATCTATAAGAATATATGTATTCTGGTCTAGTGGTACTATCAGGAGACACCTTTACTATAAGCAGCACTTAGCAGAAAAAAGGAGAGAGAAGAAAGCAGCCACCAGGCGAAAGTGCAAAATCAAAACCAGAAACCAGATGAAATAATGACGAAAAGAAAGAGAAGAACAGTGTAAAAAGGTAGGAGGGAGAAAGCAAATGCACAGAAGCATGGCATGACACGGTGCTCTGCAATACCATGAGACAGAACAGTATGTAAGAAGCACATCCATCACAGGGAAGACCTGGCCTGCAGAACTGTAGGGAAACACTACCTTGAGTTACCTTTCCTCCTCTGTAGGTGCATCTATAATTTTATTAATAATGTATGTATGCAGGAGAAGCAGATCTGTAAGTGCAGTGATTGTTCTTTGTTGAGCAGGTTTAGAAACAAGAAAATACATTTTGCAGATTAAAAGAGAGAATTGGTAGTTGATTCACTTCTGCAATTCTTCAGAATATGAATGGAGACCTACCCCCATTTTATAAATTCATTTTCCACAAATTCACTTTCCACATTAAAAGTAAACATAAATAATATGATTTTTACAAGGGGGCTTTGATTCCTCCAGATTGAAATTTTCCCACTAGTATTTTCAGAGAAGGCAACTATTAAAGGCAATTACATTTAAGAGAATTCACTATGCTCACTCTCATATGTTTTTTGCATATGAGAAACAGTTTAATTACATATCTGTGGATAGCCCAAAGATAGGCCAACCTGACCTTTCAGATTACTTTCACAAAATCTTAAACATTTTCTTCCCAGGAAAAAAACACCTCTGGGTTCTCTTCTACACAGTAACAAACCACATGCTCTGTATATCAAATGGAGGAGCAGAAAACAAAGTTGGTATTTTTACCAAAATGAGTCACACAAAAGAAAAGGTGGATTATTTGAAATGAATTAATTAAAAGTATTCTGTTTTACAGGACTCAGGTGAAATACAAAGCTTTAGTTAAACTGATATGAAAAAATGAATGTCACTTGGAAAGTACTAAGTCAAAGGGAATAATGTTTGCTAAAGTTTTATCTCTATTTCAAGGGAAATTCATGGATAGGCCACAGATAACTATTCTGAATGATCCAAGTCAGTTACCCTCCTCTAAATGTTTGTCATCAACTCACACCAGCTGCTTAAATTACAGTGGTTTGTAAATACTAGGTCTACTGGAAGAGAAGGATAAGCTCTGGTGAGAGAATTACATAAACCACCTAGTGTCTGCTTAGACTTTTAAATACTTTTTTTTTCTGGAAGGAAATAAATAAAAAGCTTCAGATATAGACAACGGGCTACAGTTGGGGCGAGTAGGAATGCACTTTATGAACGTCTTGTCCAACTGTTCTAAACAATTTTTCAAAGGTTCATAACATGAGCCCAAACTGCACATCAGAGTGTATCTGGGTGAGGCAGCCCACTGAATTCTTCTTATAGCTTTTGATAGCATTCATTCACGCAGAGGGGCTAAAGGCATTCAAGGTTTTATAGAAGATGGAGATTTCATTCACTTTAGTGACTTGAAGGAGATTCCAGTCCACAGACTAAACTCTAAAGGATAATTTTACTACCTTTATCTAGAGACTAACACCTAATCTAGAGATGTAGTCTTTGTAGGGGATTTAAGAGTCTTTAGGCCACTCAGTCAAATGGAATCCTGTTATCAAACTCTCCTTTAATACTTTTAAAACTATCTCAGTGCTATGTTTGAGAGTAAGAATCACCAGCTTTAATAGTGCTAAATGAACTGGAAGGTTTATTTTCTTTATTTCTGATGTTTACCCTGAGAACAATAGAGCTTCACTTCTCAGTCAGCCAGGCTGCCCAGGGAACTGACTTCAATACCCTGGGAGGCCTTCAGCAGCATACCCACGTGGCTGCCACATCATTTTTGATAATCAGCTCATTAAAAAAGAGTTCTGCGGAAGTGCATAGCTTAGGCCATTGCAGACAGGTACTGCAGCAGCATGATATTAGTGTATGTAAGTAACAGTTCAGAGTGGGAGAACAGACTCCTCTAGAGGGAGGAATAGGCTCTGATATTGTTATCTAATGAAAGGCATTATGAAGTAGGATGTTCAGATACATGACCAAAGCAATTAGTCCCAGAAAGCATTTTATGCTGAGGAATAAAACATTGGAGGAATGCAGCAGATGTTTGATTTACCCCATGCTACCACGTGGAACAAAACCTAGCAACTGTGCATGCTACGAAAATGAACTTAACTAAGGAGATCATTAGCTGTGCTTCTGCCAGCATTAAAATACTGATGTGTCTCATTCATAGTTCAAAGAGGAGAGCACTACACAGCAGCTTCTGTCCAGGATTGCATTCCTGCTTCAGAAGCAATCAGCTAGGATGCCAAAAGAGCTACACATGCTTTTCCAAAGCAGACTAAGGAAAACAACGTTGACAAAGGTTAAGCCAAAAACCAGGAATATGTTATCAGTCCTCTGCAAATCTTGCTTCAGGACTGCAAAACTATGCAGTCAATAGAAGTGACCAAAAGCTTGGACAGAGTTATTGATTTTATTGGATATTAGTAATCGGGCCATTGGAGAGGAAACCCCTGATCTTTGTTTCCTCACTTCCCTGTTCATGGATATAGAGTAGAAGCTGGCATCTGGAAGAATCATTCATTATACAATTTGGCAATCCTGTAGAAAAGTGGAAAAATCTAATTATGCTTTCAAAACTGATGAAAACTGTTATGTTTTCCTGCCTCTGTTCTGGGATCTATGTCAAACATTATTTCAGTGACAGATTGACGGATATGTGCTCGTGTCAAGTTATGAATGCCTCTTGATCTGGGGAACAATGCTACATGTCAAACCTCATTTTCCACATTACTTCCATGAGGCACTGAGCATCTTGTGGATAAACTGCTCCAAGGCAATGAAAAAGCCATCAAGAGCCATTAACATCAGATGGATCCTGTGAGAGGAATAACTGGCTTTCTACCAGGAGAGTCTGATGCAAGAGCCTCCTATGGAGAAGAATTCAGAAAGGAGAACAAGGAAAAAGGGGAGAAGTTTCCAGAGGTTCTGGAGTTGGAAAGCTGAAGCAGAAAAGGTTTCCTGTCTTTAAACGATGTATGTGCTCCATCTTGAAGAAGTTACTTCATCAATGGAAGCTAAAGTAAAGCTCTGATTACACATTTAGCATGTGGTACTTAAATTGGCTCAAGCAATTCATGCCCCCACCGTACATTTCTGACCCCACCTTTGTGCAGGTGTGACTGCTTGGTAAATTGCCTGAGGGAACAGAACTAGCTAAGACGAGCCTAGCCAAAAAAAGTAAAAATTTGTTCACAGAGAGACCACACAAACATTTGTGCTGGAACAATGCAGGGTAGCAGGGCTGGGTGTGAACACCCTTGCATAATGAGGACTGGGAGATAACGAAGCTAGTACTGACAGAAGAAATAGATGCCAAACTATGTCATAAATGTAGGTAAGAGGGACTCATATTATTGCCCTAATTAAAGTTGTTTATCATAATACCCAGCTAGATCTGGAGAATGAACAGTTGGATCCCATTGGGATCCAGATTGGGGTGAAGCAAGGCAATGCAATGTCTCCAATTTTATTCAATCTATCAGTTACTCTCTACCGCACAAGCTGGAGGAGGAAGGCAATGGGTTTCAGCACTGTGCAAAAAAGATAACATTAGCCTTTGCAGATGACTTGGTGCTATTGATTCTTGGGATGGAATGCAGAAGAACATCAACATTTTTTAAGTCTTCCGTGAACTGACTGGCCTCAGGGACTGCAATGCCATCGCTTCTGCATTACAGCAATGAAAGATTCTTATACAATCAATGACTGTCCTGTTTGGACAATCAATGGCATACCATTCAATATGATTGACCCAAGCAGCTCTGAGGAATATCTGGGCCTATACATACAGACCCATGGGTTGGGTTATCAAAACCTGAACCGTCAGAAAAACTGAGTGGCTGAGGCGGGTTGGGCAGGCTTCATTGAAGCCTTTTCAGAAAGAAGACATCTTGAAAGGATTTACTATTCCTCAATTGTTTTATCTAGCTGACCACACCAATGTGAAGGCTACGTACCTCCAAGCCCTTGACTTGGTCGTTCAATCTGCTGGCAAGGAATCTACTTGCCTGTACTTGTGACATCGTTCTTCACTCCAGAGCACGCAATGAAGGCCTGGGTATTATCAGACTTGTGGGATTAATCCCAAGCATGCAGTCCTGTCAGTTGCACTGAATTGTCCACCCTTCTGATGGCACTAAAAAATCAATAGTGCATCAAGCAGGTACAGAGAATGAACTTAGAAAGTTGTGGACTGCTGTGGGAGGAAGGTGTGATGGTGTCATGGTTTAACCCAGCCAGCAACTAAGCACCACACAGCCACTCGCTCACTCCCCCCACAATGGGACGGGGGAGAGAATCAAAAGGGTAAAAGTGAGAATGATTGTGGATTGAGATAAAGACAGTTTAACAGGGAAAGCAAAAGCCACGCACACAAGCAAAACAAAGCAAGGCATTCATTCACCACTTCCCGTGGGCAGGCAGGTGCTCAGCCATCTCCAGGAAAGCAGGGCTCCATCACGCGTAACGGTGACTTGGGAAGACAAACACCGTAACTCTGAATGTCCCCCCTTCCTTCTTCTTCCCCCAGTTTATATACTGAGCATGACGTGATATGATCTGGAATAGCCCTTTGGTCAGTTTGGGTCAGCTGTCCTGGCTGTGCCCCCTCCCAGCCTCTTGTGCACCTGGCAGAGCTGAGAGCTGAGAAGTCCTTGGCCAGTCTAAGCACTACCCAGCACAACTAAAACATCAGAGTGTTATCAACATTCTTCTAGTACTAAATCCATAACATAGCACCATACTAGCTACTAAGAAGTAAATTAACTCTATCACAGCTGACACCAGGACAGATGGGTTGACCCTGGCTGGATGCCAGGTGCTCACCAAAGCCACTCTATCACTCCCCTCTTCAACAGGACAGGGAAGAGAAAAACATATCAAAAGGCTTGTGGGTTGAGATAAGGACAGGGAGAGATCATTTTGCCAGTTAACGTCATGGGCAAAACAGACTCAACTTGGTGAAATTAGTTTAATTTATTACCAATCAAATCAGAGTAGGAGAGGATAAAAAAACCCCTGAATCTTAAACCACCTTCCCTCCACCCCTCCCTTCTTCCCGGGCTTAACTTTATTCCCGAATTCTCTACCTCCTCCCCCCTAAGCCGCACAGGGGCATGGGGAATGGGGGTTATGGTCAGTTCATCACATGTTGCTCCAGCATGGGTCCCTTCCACGGAGTGCAGTCCTTCAGGAACAGACTGCTCCAGCGTGGGCCCCCTGCATGGTCACAAGTTCTGCCAGCAAACCTCCTCCAGCCTGGCCTCCTCTCTGCATGGGTCTGCAGGTCTTGCCAGGAACCTGCTCCAGCATGGGCTTCCCATGGGGTCACAGCCTCCTTCGGGCATCCTCCTGCTCTGGTGTGGGGTCCTCCATGGGCTGCAGGTGAAGATCTGCTCCCCCGTGGACCTCCATGGGCTGCAGGGGGACAGCCTGCCTCACCATGGTCTTCACCAGGGGCTGCAGGGGAATCTCTGCTCCAGCGCCTGCAGCACCTCCTCCCCCTCCTTCTTCACTGACCTTGGTGTCTGCAGGGCTGTTTTCTCTCACATCCTCTCATTTCTCTCTCTCCGGCTACTGTTCTGCAGCAGTTTTTTTCCATCTTAAATATGTTATCACAGAGGTGCTACCACTGTTACTGATTGGCTTCGCCTTGGCCAGCGGCGGACACAGGGAAAGCTTCTGGCAGCTTCTCACAGAAGCTACCCCTGCAGCCCCCCCTGCTACCAAAACCTTGCCATGCAAACCAATACAGAAGGGAAGAGAAAACTCCATCAATTTGGGACCCAAAAGCAGTCATGGTGATTCCAGAAGTGGTTTACAGTGAGGCCCCAGTCTCAGAATGGGAAATTTCCACTCCAAAGGTCATTTTTACAAGACCAAGTAACTGGCGGAAGGAAGAATTTTTTAATTGGAATATGTTGCCATGTCAGGGCTGTGGAATTGCCAGCTTTGAAAAAACACAATTAGTAACTACTGGACTGAGTGTTATAGGGGCATTCCCCACAGGAAGCTCATTATCACCTTACAGTTAAGAGCTAATGCCTACCCCATGAGGGAATTGGGGTAGACAGGAAACTCAAGGTCCGCCAGCACTGTCAAGCTGAGAGTGAGACTTGGACACATATTCTTGGATACTGCCTGCCAGTTCAGGAAGCTAGGCTCAAAACACATAGCCAACTGCGTGATCTAGCGGCTGAAGAAGCTCAAAAGAAGGGTTGGCTAGTGTTTCACGAGCCACTCCTACAAGACCACCAAAACAAGCTCTGCAAGCCTGACCTAGTATTTGTCAAGGGTGGTCAGGCACTGGTGGTGGATATAACCATCAGATACAAAAGCAAATTATCATCACTTGCTGATGTAGTGGCTGAGAAGGTGAGGAAGTATCAAGGAGCAAGTCCAGGTGACAAATGCCAACAATATCAAGTTTGTCCAACTCCCCGTTGGAGCATGTGGGAAGTTGTATGGTGGTAATTACAGTTTTTTACTCGACCTTGGGCTCTTGAAAACCCAAAAGGAAAAGGAGGCTCAACTCTTCCCCAGAAGACCTTTCTTCACATCCGTAGATGTTGTACATATCTCTGCGAGTCATACGCAAACAACTGTATAAAATTGGCTGTAAATAAATTACATTTGCGGGTTGTCATGATCTAGGGAAACAGATTCTTGTTGGAAGCAAGGGAGGCAGGAGGGATGGGAAGCAGGGACTAAAAGGGACTTGGTAATCATGATGCATCATCTTGCCCACTGACAACATCAACTGGCCTAAAGTAGGTGGACAGGACACCTTACTTAACCTGGAAAAGGAACATGTAAATTTTATGTGTTCAATAGTGGGGAAGGCATTATGAATGTTTCACATTGGAAGACCTTACTAGACACCAGAATACCCTCCTCCTCTCTCATGTCCAATGAATCTGGAAAGCCAATTAAACATCACCTCCTTTCCCCAGCTGGGATATATAAAATGTCTCTTCATTCTCTGACATCTAATAAAAGGCATGTTCACACTGTAGCCTTCTGCTATTTAATTAAAGACAATCAGCAGGGAGACACAGATCTACAGAAAACCAGTCTTTATTAATTTTGCTGCCTTCAGAATTATTTGTTTGCTTTCTGACATATCCATTGAGACAGGAACTAGTAATGTCTCACAGCCAAATGAATTGCATGGATTTAATGCTGAAGACAGGCAAAGAAAAGGTACTGGAGCACTGACGTGCTGGCACTGGGATGGAGTGATCACAGAACACATTTTTGTGTATATAACAGGCCCAAAATGTGTCTGAGCCAATTATTCATTAGACCATTAGTGTTAGAAGCGGTCTGCCTGGGAGGAGGAATATGCAGATCCCTCCTCATTCCTCACAGGTAATTTCCTCAGCTTGGTGGTGTAGCTGTTGTTATTGTAGTTATGACTCCTACTCAGACACTAATAAATCACAGGGTAGAACTTTCCATGTCCTGCTGCCAAAGAAGGGTATCAGATAGAGCTGGGAAATCCAGACCTAGGAAAACTTCAATTCACCTTCCAGATCCAGTGGAGCAGCAGATAGGATTCAGCATCTGATTTAAAACACAACTCACTGCAGTCAGTCCTGACTTTCCGAACATGACATACTCAGAGCAAATAAAAGTTAAAGAGTTAATTGGGAAACAAATTTAGCTATGATAGTACTGATAAGTCTCTTAGAACTCACAGCAGCTCTCTGAAGGAAGCTCAGGCTGTCCTTATTCCAGGGCTGTGGGTGGACCCTGCTATAATGGTGGAAGGTGCTGTCCCCAGCTGCCCGCCTCCAGCCTCTTGCCAGAGGTTAGCCCCATCAAGTCTCTCACACAGGTGCCTTTTAACCCATTTCAGACAAAATGAGCTGTATCAGCTTATGCAGCTCATTTTTGATAACCTGATGCCTTTGGTTGCAACGGTTTACACAGAGAAATGAGTAGATAGGAGACAGAAACCCTCTGCAGAGTAGTGATGGGTAGCTGAAGACGGGCTAATGATCAATGGCTTCTACTGGTACAGACAGCTATTTGCAGATTTCACATCTGCCTAGTAAACAAAACCTGTAAGATTATACTTTAAAAGGTTTGTCACTCCAACTGTAAAATTTTTTCAAGTTGTACCTGGTCATTTTTCAACACCAAATTCTAATTCACAGCCAAGCGCCAGATGCTGTGATATGATCCTTCCCAGATGTAAAATCTCTGGAGGTTCCATGTCTACAAAATAAAAGCTACCCAGGAATATCCTATTTCATTTAATACGAGTCTTGGAAATCTTTCGTCTGGTCATTCAGTGTAAAGTGTAACCAGACAGCACACATGTGTAGTTTCACTGTAAAGCGAACAGCTATTTATAACCCAGGAAACACAGCAGGCCAGGAGCACTGGCACAAACAAACACCCAAGCAGTAAGTCACTGACTGGGAGCTTCTGAAGAACACTCCGAGATTATTCTGTCCTTTAATGCCGCAGTTCTATGATTTCATTTTCCCAGCTAACGTATGTTTATTTGAAAGGCACTGCAGCAATCTCATAGTTATATGGCCAAATTGATCCTGGCTGCCACAGCAAGGGAAAGAAAGGAGAGACGTGGTGACACAGGAACCTCTCCAACCATAGATCCCTCTACTTTTTACCTGCTACCTGCAAGCACTTGCCAGAAACCTTTTTGCGTATGTATTATGCGGGATGAGCTATTCTCTCCCAGCACTCCCGTGAGCACTGCTTTTGAAAGCAGAAAACCTCTCTACAACCCTCTTTCCTACTTTGTTCTAGGACACGAGTAATAGTAGGGAAGAGTTAGTGGGGATTTTCCACCATCTGCAATAGATGGTAGCCTCTCAAGTGCAGCACAAGAACCAAAGTTAGGAAATTAAGTTTCAACATCACCAAGGAAATGTGGGAAAAGGAAAAAGAGCAATTCAGACCTGTCAGTTTGATGCCTACCTAGAGTAAAACAGATCATGTAAATACTGCTTCTTTTTACCATTTAAGGTAGTTTTACCTTTTTTACCTTTTTTTTTTTAACCTTTTTTACCTTTTACCTTTTTTACCTTTACCAATCACAAAATCTCTGATTCCTTCAAACAGTATGGACTTTCAATAACTCCTATGCTCTCTTAAGACTTTTGCAAATTTAACCAGCTTCTCACTTTGCTTTCTCTCTCCTGTGTTGATAAATACTTCTTTTCTTCAGGTTACTGGAAGACAGTAACAATGTTGAAGTTTGGAGAACAAATACCTTCCTGGGCTCAGTCACTGATCTTCTGTTACTCAAGGATGTTTCAGATTAAGAACAAGGAGTCAAGGAAACTGGATGCAGTGGCACAGCCAGTCCTTGTCCTGGTCTCTGCCCCTGCCTTCTGTATTAATAGTTGGACTTGATAATCTTAAAGGTCTTTTCCAACCTAAACGATTCTACGATTCTGATTTTCAATTCAGTTACTGAATATGTGAGGATCTTGCACTATTGCATAGCCAGCATTAGCAACTCCGGTGTGCTCAAGCACCACTCACGCCTTCTGCCTTAGATTTCCGTGCCAGCTTGACTGGAGACAGCCTCTTGCTTTAAGCAGATACCAAACGAGTCAGAGGAGTCTGCCTCAGCAAAAGGGCCTCTGCAGGCTTCTTTCAGAGCAGGGCACACAGTGCTTTTCGCCCTTCGGCCCATGAGTTGTGCCTTTCTACCAAAACCTGCCCTCCATTTATCAACCCTGGGAAACGCAAGCCTGTGTTCATTCCTATTTTCCGAAAAGCTTCTGTTGGTCTTGGGCAGGATGGGGCTGGGAGTCCTGCAAGGGAGGTGCCTTCCGGCTCCCCGGAGTGACCACTGTGAGCAACCATTCACCTGCACAACCCCTGCAAGTGACACCACCCATAGGGCTACGGGGAAGGAGCGAGACAGCTTCCCGCATAGAATCATAGAATGTTTTGGGTTGGAAGGGACCCCTAGAGGTCATCTAGTCCAACCCCCCTGCAATGAGCAGGGACACCACTAACTAGATCAGGTTGCTTAGAGCCCCAGCCAACCTGGCCTTGAACGTTTCCAAGGATGGGGCCTCCACTACCTCTCTGGGCAACCTGTTCCAGGGTTTCACCACCCTCATTATAAAGAATTTCTTCCATAGATCCAGTCTAAACCTACCCTCCTTCAGTTTAAAACCACTACCCCTTGCCCTAGCACAGATGGCCCTACTAAAAAGATTTTCCCCATCTTTCCTACAGGCCCCCTTTAGGTACTGAAAGGCCATAATCAGGTCTCCCCGCAGCCTTCTCTTCTCCAGGCTGAACAAGCCCAACTCTCTCAGCCTGTCCTCATAGGAGAGGTGCTCCAGCCCTCGGATCATTTTGGTAGCCCTCCTCTGGACCTGCTCCAACAGTTCCATGTCCTTCTTGTGCTGAGGCCTCCAGAGCTGGACGCAGCACTCCAGGTGAGGTCTCACCAGAGCAGAGCAGAGGGACAGAATCACCCCCCTCGACCTGCTGGCCACGCTTCTCCTGATGCAGCCCAGGGTATGGGCGCCCGCCATCCCACGCCACGCCACGCCGCGCAGACCCTCCCCGAAGCGCCAACGGCCGCAGCACCCACCCCCCCGTCCCGCCCCCGCGCAGGCGCGGTGAGGAGGCGGAGGCTGAGCCCCTCCCCTCGACGCCCCGTGGGCCCTGCGGCGTTCCGTAGCGGAAGCGCAGGGAGGCGGAGGGCTGCCGGCCCGCCGCGCTGGTGAGATGGCGGCGCAGAAGATTAACGAGGCGCTCGAGCACATCGCTAAAGCGGAGAAATAGTGAGCGGGGCGGAGGGGAGGGGGAGGGCAGGGCGGGCGGAGGAAGCTGGCGATCAGGTGCGACGGCTGCCAGCTCAGCGCCCGGGCTGTCAGGCCCGCTCGGCTCTCCTGCCCCAGGGAGGCGCCGTGTCGCCTCCTGCCCGAGCAGGGCTCCACGGAGCGCGCTGCTTGCCGCCGCGGCCGCCCCCCCCTCCCGGCCTCTGAGTGCCGGGGCTGCTGTCCGCCGACTTAGAGCAGCAACGCGACACCCTCTCCTTAGCCCTGGGCCGCGGGTGGGGGGCGGACACACGAACGACACGGGACACGCACAGGACTTTTTGGGAGTTGTAGTTCTCACCGGCACCAGTGCGGGCAGCGGAGGCCCCCGGGGAACTACAACTCCCATGATGCCCCGGGCAGAGTGGTGGGGAGGGGGCAGCCCGTGGGGAGATGGTGGCCTTCCAGAGGGTCCGAGGAGTGGCCCGCACACGCTACGCGACGTGACCTCGGGGGAAGGGGAGGGAGATGCGGGGCTGGGGGGGGGGGCGACGCAGGGGGAGTGGGAAGACATGGCTGCTTGGCCCCTCTTCTGTGTCAGAGGGTCACTCCCGACCGTGCGTGCTAAAGGCCACCCCTCTTCCCCGACTTGGGCGAATAAAGCGGCCCTAAAACTAAAAAGTCGTGTCGGTGAGGCTGTGTGGCTCAGGGGCCTGGAGCCTGGGCAGTTTCCTGAAGGGCCGTGTAGCCTTTATTGCTCTGACTGTGACTGAAAAGCGAAGGGAGTCGCTTCTCTTATGCTGAAGCGATTGGGAGAAAGACAAACTGGAGAAAAGCGTGATGGCGATTGTGGCGAATAGAAGGGATTAACCTGGCTGAGGTGGTGTGTTTGTTTGTTTCCTGCCTGTGAGAAATGTGTGATTGTTTTTTCTAGATGGCCTCAAAGACCTGTGCTGATAATATCGCTTAGAGGGCTTGCCATCTATCTATGATAGTGTTTTAATGTGGATTTTAACACTGAACATAGCCATTTTGCTTATAAGTATCAATTTCATTGACTACAGTATAGATATAATAGAGCTGACTAATCTAAAGATGCTGTAATTTTAGTAAGAATAGTGTTGGGCCCTCCTGAAGTCATGGATCACAAGTATAAACTGTGATAGAGGAGAAACCCCTTCAGAATAAATAAATCTCTACCAGAGTATCTTATTCAGATTACTTGACCAAAAGTGCCTTTCAGTGGAATTCATTTTAAGCTTATCCTGGAAAGCATTTGAAATAAAAGGCGTCTAAATCTCAAATTGTGTGCAGATTAAAATATTGCGTATTTCAGCTTGATGCATTTGAGACTGCCTGTGATAAAAATAACACAATATAAAGGCTTGCTTTAGAGTTACATACTGTGGCTTTCATCCAAGTAAGACTGCAAAACCAAAGTAGAGTTTATATACAACTCTTTTGCAAATTAAGCATGTATTGCATCTGAAGAATATGCCTACAACAAATATGGAAGTGGCCTCTGAACTTACGGGAATTTTACTACTTGTTTTAGAAGTGAGGAAGTCGTAATGTTGAAGGCAACATTGCCTGATGACTCACCTCATTTTGCAACGTATATTTTTCCCTATATATGTCTCTGTGTGTGTGGCGCCATTTAGTGTCGTGATCTATTGTAGACATATAAATGACATGAGGCTTTGTCTTCATGTTGGTAAGTAAATTCTTTCATTTGTGTATGCAATGGAGAGTCTTTGATAATTTCGGCAGAAAAAATGTAGAGGAACACTGGAAACTTCGTGATGTGTAGCAAAAAATATTGTCAGGCGTTGTATTAGAAATCTTGAGCTATCATATTGGTGTAGGTGGAAGTATTTTTCTTCTGTTGACTTATTATTGAGGAGCTGGACTTACGAAGACTCTCTGGGGACAGTGGAAGCATGTTAGGGCAAGGCATGTAACTATGGGAGATCATTGCAGTGCTTTCTGCAATTCCTAACAGTGCTGGCATTTATTTTTACAGTTGGATGCCACCATAGTATTCGCATATAGGTAATTTCTCCTTTTCAGCGGTAGTCTAAAATTTTAAATATATCTGAAGTGCTTTGAAGGTAAAATATAAATCTTTACTAATTGTTGATAGGCCTTTCTTCTTGCATTTTAGTCTGAAAACTGGATTCTTAAAGTGGAAACCAGATTATGACAGTGCAGCTACCGAATATGGGAAGGCAGGTATGTGTGGCTGTAAATATGGCCATGTACTTTATGGTTGCAAAGTATTCTTTAAGCTTAATCGTTGGTAATATTTTACATGCTTTCAGTGTAGTGGTGTGTAAGTAAAACTGTTGTGAAGACAAAATAAGATGAAACAACAACAAAAAAATACTCTTAGTAGCACTGTAAAATGAATTTCAGATTGTACTTGGAAATCTAGAACAGTTGTCAAAACAATTCTTTTTTTTTTTTTTTCCAAGCTTACAACTTCTACTTTGTGTATTACTACATGTGATAAAAATAAAGCTTTCCTCCTTTCACTTGTCCACCCCCAAATCCTATGACTTTACCTAAAACCAGCAAATATTCAAGCAGTTTTAAAACTTTGGTTTTTCATCATCTTATGAAGTATATCCTGACAAACACTGTCAGTAAGGTAGAGAGATGCTGCCAGTTTTTTGTCGGTACAGTAAGATCTCTTTCCTCCTTTTTTTCCACTATAAGTGTCACACTGAGTATAAAATTCTTACTAGTTGATTCCTTTTTGCTCTTAAACAATTTTCTTCCTTTTTGATAACAGCAATTTATCATGTTTTTTTTGGCTTCTTACTCTAGGCATTCCTACTCGTTCATTTAAGTGTGAATAAAAATACAAACTTGGAAGAGCAACTGGAGCATCTATAAATTGAAATTTATTTTAAAGCCTACTTTAATATCCTATCCGTTTAAAGGAGATAGAAATACATATTTGTACCCTGAAGTGGTTGTGTTGAGGAAGTTCTTATAGGTATACCTTGTTGATGGTACATTTCTATTCCTGCCATACTGATTTTGTGTAACCTCCAATGATTAAAACTATATACATTTGCATTCCTGTAATTAAAATACAGAATGAGTGAATTCCAAAATCCAGCTAAACACATTATGCACAATGTGTGGTACAGTGATGGTATGGAAGTATTGTTGACAGTAAATGTTTTTAATGGTAACTAAGTGACTAATAAAGCAAGGAGGACTTGTCATGGGATTTTTTGGAAGAGCTTGGTAAACTGTTAACTATTCATGTAAAAAGTCTGTTTGCATCTTTAGGTGGCTAAATTCTTGAGCAGAAATGGTGAAAAAAGGAAAATGGCAACCTGTAAATGAGAACTTTATTTGATTTCTTGCAGCTGTTGCTTTTAAGAATGCCAAGCAGTTTGACCAGGCAAGGGAAGCCTGTTTACGGGAAGCAGAGGCACATGAAAACAATAAAGCGTATCTTTTCATTTATTGTTATTCTTTCTTCCAAGAAACTGACTAGTTGCTATTTTGAATGGGGTAATGAGGGTTGGTAGAAGACTTAAAAAATATTTGTGCATTTTGCCAGTCTAAGAAAATTGTCTATTCCTGTGTGCTCTGAGTAGGAAAACTAAAGAATTCTTTTGGTTAGAAAATCTGTGTTGTTCCCAATAACATCTGGAGTGATAAGATGCTGACCAGTGCCTGAGATGTCTAGGTACTTCAGAAATGATTATATTTTTATTTAAATACCTACAAATGGATAGTATAAACTAAATGCAACTCTGACATTGTAGTAGCCTTTATGGGATTCCTT
This sequence comes from Butorides virescens, assembly GCA_017310255.1. NCBI lineage: Eukaryota > Metazoa > Chordata > Aves > Pelecaniformes > Ardeidae > Butorides > Butorides virescens. The sequence continues at coordinate 314,187 of JADKXX010002950.1, read as the reverse complement.
GCTTTGAAACTAGAACTTGTAAAAGATTTTGTACACTAATAATTTTTCTGCATTATATTTTTGTGGCTTTTGTCCTTGACTTTGACAATGTTACTTCCAGTCTCTTCCACGCTGCCAAGTAAGTACAGAGGCACTGAGTAATCTGAAACAAATTTTTTAACATATGGTACAAGTATGAACTATCATTTTGATCTCACTGTAGTAAATGGTATGGTTCAAGTGATTTTGTGGTTTCAAAATCAGTTTAATGAAAGCCTGGGCTAGGAAAGTCTGAAAACTTGCAATGGCCATCTGAAGAAATTGATTTTAATATTCTTCAGCGCCTTTTGATAGTAAATACTTTTTCTTAGATGAACTTTTTGTAATTTTGAAATTCTACACTGTTGAGCTTATGAACAAATTTTTCATTAAAGAAATTTTTTATTAAAGAGGACTTCAAAGCAAGCAGATAATGACAAATAATCCAAATATAATCCAATCCTGAGAATAGATTTTTAGCGGGGAGTGTTGTTGACGTACTTCATTTGTGGAAGATAATGTTACACATGCATCGTCTCATTAAATAAAACACTTGAAACATCTTCAAAGCATTAAATATTGACAGTGAAGTGATAGTAGATGCATGTTAACTTTTGCTGTGTAACTACAGCTTGCTGAAGTACACCATCTCTAACTAAATTGTAATTTTTTTCTCTGCAGAGCTTATGAACAAGCTGGCATGATGCTAAAGGTATTTTCATATAGTAGTTTTTAGTAAGTTCTGGTTTCTAGTGAAGAATATTGTGCAATAGACCATTTTCAAACGTATTTAAGTGAATTTCATTTTAAAATTATATTTTTCTGTTGACTCATAGTCTTCACCAATACCCTCAGTAGGTTAGGAAAGTGACATTGGTAACTGGGGAAAAAATGGTTTTGCTTTTGTAGAAGGAAAGGGGAGGGCCTCATGTCAGAGGGTAACAGAAGAGTGGTGCTGCTTCTGCTCTAAACTACAACAAATTCATGCCTTACATGAAAGTTTACTTAAAAGTTAACTTTATGGAGTTGGTGGTCAACTTGACTAGCTCTACAAGTTTGTAAATAAAAATTAGAATTTTAATAAATAAGTTATTACAGTTTGCTTTGATTTGTTTCATTGTACCTAACCACAGTTCCTGACAGCAACATCCCTCTTCCTGTTGCTTTGCAGGAGATGCAGAGGCTCCCTGAAGCAGTTCAGCTGATTGAGAAAGCCAGTATGATGTACCTGGAGAATGGGACACCAGATACAGCAGCTATTGCGCTGGAACGGGCTGGAAAGTAAGTCTGTGGTATTGGTGGCTAGAATGCATGCAGAGCATGGGTATGTTTTTGCTTTTCTTTCTTGTCTTTTGGATGTCGTTAGGTAAAAAATATTTTCACTTCATCTGAAGAGAAATTATTTATGTTTATTACAGGTTAATAGAAAATGTCAGCCCAGAGAAGGCTGTGCAGCTGTATCAGCAAGCAGCGTCAGTGTTTGAAGTAAGTTGGGGTTTTTTGGTTTGTTTTTTTTTGTTTTGTTTTTTTTTTTCCTCATCAGCAAAGAGCTTTCCAGTCCCAGAAAGTATATGGAGATGAATGAATTGGAGTTTAGGGTCAGCTATAGAGTTAAGAAAAAGCCCAAGATTAGGTTCTAAATTATTTTTCCTTCCTCTCACATCAGTGTCTGAGTAATGAAGCTGAAGGCTTCTTAACGCTGTAAAAAGTTAGGAGTCAGTTTGCTTTGCCTTTTTCTCAGTTTAGGACTTGACTGAATCTGAAAAATGTATGTTGTCAAGTTTTCTGCCTCTTGTTAGGCAGCCCAGAGGATAAGGAACATGGCTGCTATTGAGTCCTGGAGCCTAAACTAGTTTGAAATCCTTGAAGGCACAGAAGACAAGAGTTTGCTTGATGCTTCTCCCATCCTATGAGCAGATGATTTGCCTTTTTCCTTCTGCCTTTGGTGTACTTCTCTGTTGTCAGTCATCATGTGTTTCCAGATTAGCAAGTTTGCGTTGATGTTGCTTTGCTCTGTAGATCCATACGGGAGCTGGCTGTGGGACTTGGGTGCAACAGTACTCTTCCTGTTCCCCTTGAGTCTGCGAACTGCTGATATAATAATTAACAGTTGTTCTAAGTTACAGCTGACATACTTGAAGTTAAGGTCTAGTGGTCTTAATTCTATACAAACTAAATACAAATGCATGAATTCTTTTTGTTCTCCAGAATGAAGAACGTTTACGGCAAGCATTAGAAATGCTAGGGAAGGCATCAAGACTTCTAGTCAGAGGACGCAGGTATAGCCTTACACCTTTTTTTTTTTTTTTTTGTTTAATGTAATTGAATATTTAGTAGTGATTTTCATTGTTGGTTTTTTTTTTTTCCTCCGTTGGGTTTATATACTGTTACTTAATTATTTGAGATGCACTTCAAACTAAAATTCGGTTTCTGTGGGATACGCCATGGTTATCCAGGAACCGCATGTTTTGTGTTCTGGGATGGGAGAATGTGGGCTGTAAGGCTTTGTTTCCTTCATGTTTGCTTGAATAGCTAGTACATATACCTGGTACATATACCAGTCTTCACTAATTCTTAAACTACTTCAGGAAATTTTGTGGTTTATTTTCTTCCAGCACTAATATGTAGAAAGTACTTGAAAGTCTTTTATAGCTGTGGAATATAAAACAGGGGAATTGGGTGACTAACCTGAGGAAAGAAATCTGTTTGCAGCAGTCTGATTTGGACTTGAAGAGTATATCTTAGAGTTTCAGTGGGAATTTATTTTAATTGTTAATTGATAGCACCAAACTTGACCTGCAGCAGTTCAGCTTAGACTTGCTTCACTGAAACACGTAGTTCCTTTAAGAAATTGTCTGGGTTTCTAACTCTACTTTTAAGACACTGTCATGGTTTAACCCCAGCCGGCAACCAAGCAGCGCACAGCTGCGTACTCACCCTTTCCCCCCACAGTGGGGTAGGGGAGTCAATCGGAAGGGCAAAAGTAGGAAAACTTGTGGGTTGAGAACAGTTTAATTATTGAAATAAAATAAAATAATAATAAAAAATTGTAGTGAAAAGGAGAACAACAAAAATAGAGAAACAAAACAGAGGAAAAACAAGGGATGCAACCACTTACCACCTGTTTATGGACACCCAGCCTGTCCCCAGGCAGTGATCACTTCCCCCTGGCCAACTCCCCCCAGTTTATATATTGAGCATGATGTCATATGATATGGAATAGCCCTTTGGCCAGTTGGGGTCAGCTGTCCTGGCTTTGCCCCCTCCCCCTCTTGTGCACCTGGCAGAGCATGGGAAGCTGAAGTCTTTGGCTAGTGTGGGCACTGCTTAGCAACAACTAAAACATCAGTGTGTTATCAACATTATTCTCATACTAAATCCAAAACACAGCACTGTGCCAGCTACTAGGAAGAAAATTAACTCTATCCCAGCGGAAACCAGGACAGACACTATTTCACTGCAGAATTGTAGTCAGAGAAGCAAATTTACCAAGTAACTTGAAAGTCTTCCTGTGAAAGCAAGTCAGTATAGCTTCAGGACATCTGAAAGTCTTTGTTGCTCTGCTGCTTTATAGCTCATGTGCTATTGCTAATTTCTAGAAGCTTAATATGATGATTAAAAAGAGTATTCAGACTCAAAACCAGTTGCTATGACTTAATATTGATAGTTCATGGATATCAGACTTACTGATAGCTTATAGTGACCTCATGACATACAGAAATCTGTCAGGGTGCATAACAAGGCATTCAGCTTGTACAATGTTATGAAAGATGTTTCTCTGAATGAATACCAGAGATGTTCTTGGCCTACATGTATACAAAAGGAATTGCTGACTGTATATTTCTTTATCTACTTTGTTAGAGCTACTGCTGATTTTTAGTTTTGTTGCTTTTTGTTCCAGGAGACTTGCAGATGTATTGGTTAAATGCTTTGTAGTTAGCCTCAGGTTCATTATGCTGTATTTCTGGCACTGATACTCATAACTGTTTTTTGGTTTTTTTAGGTTAGATGAGGCTGCATTGTCTCTTCAAAAGGAAAAAAGTATTTATAAGGAAATTGAAAATTACCCAACATGCTACAAGGTAAATTCTAAGACACAATTTCTGATAGTGCATTTCAAGTTTTTCTAGGTAACTAAAGACAGCTGAGATCTGACTGACAATATGTACCTCTTGATTCAGGGGTACGTTTCTTGCTAAGTGATGAGAGTTTCTGGTAGTGCATATCTTCCCAATACTATAATGTTGAAGGTAAGATGCTGTTATCTACGGGAACTGTCAGAAACAACAGACACACACAAAAAAGTTATCAAAAATAACAAAACATAAAAACTGTTGCTTGGTGCAACAGTTCTTTACAATTTTGTAGGAGATAATCTGTTTCATACCAGCTGAGGATATGGCTTGTAACTTTTTCACTATGTTGTTCTCACTCTCTTGTGTCACTATCTTAGAATCAGTGCAGATTATAATTACTTTTTTCACACTAAACGTTAGCAGTCCGGTATTTTTCTCATATTTTACTGTTCATTTCTAAAGAATCGTCAGCCTGGGTTTTTTTGTTTTTGTTTAGAAAACTATTGCTCAAGTCTTAGTTCATCTTCACAGAAACGATTACGTTGCTGCAGAAAGATGTGTGAGGGAAAGCTATAGGTAAGTCTACTTTATGTCCTATAATTTTCAACTGATTGTTTCTTAATGTAGATCTGTTCTTACAAAAGAGCAATGGAAACACTGTCAAGAAATTTTAAGCCTGTACTTCTGTTGACTTACAGTACAATAATAGCATTACTTCGTAGGTGGCTATCAGGAATTACTCGCACTCTTAACAGATTTAGCTGTAATTACCATTGTGATTCTTAATGAACCTAAAATTAAAAGTTAGTCATAAAGACGTAGCTAAGTGTGACAGGTGAAATGAGGTGGAAATTAGTTCTTGCCATTTTTTTTACCTTTTTCAAAGCTGAGTAAAATACTGTTATTGCTGGGATTCTTGCCTTACTGATAGTCCTTTGGGTTGTGTCTTTTTTTTTTTTTTTCTTAAATGGAACAGAAATGGATTAACTATTGTAAACAAATGTTTAGGATTAGAAGTGGGTATTTCTGGATGTTGCTAGCTAACTTATTTTTTTCAGAATCTTTTTGCCGTATCATGTGTGGGGGCCTTAAAAAGTTGAATTTCTAACTTGTCATTACCATATTTTATTACAGTTTGTGGATGGAAATATGGAGTGCAGTCTCAAAATCACAAATAGCAGCATCTCAGTATAATCAACTAAGCTATCTAATATGGTGATTAGATTGAGGGAAAGATTAAAGAAAAGTTTGCAACATGTGAATTACTACATTTCTGATTCTGTTGATCTAGGAGATCTTGCTCTCATCATACATTGGAAGAAGAAAAGCAAGATTTCTACTTTTGTGACTCTTTTTAAATGGTTGATTGAACTGAAAGATAATTTAGAAAGCAGAAATGAGTCCAGCTGAATAACATTTAAATGAAGAAGGCATTTTTTACACATCCAGGAGAAAATTCTGGTGTCAAAATCTGGATTAGTGTTTAACCCTGGTTCCAGAGGCTTTCACAGCAACTATCCATTTCAGCTTTCTTTAGGACTTCTGTAACAAAATACTGAAACAACATATTTTTACTTAAACTGTGTTTTTAGTGAAATGACTTGAACATATGTAGAAGTTAAATTGTTACTTTATTTTTAGAAAGAATTTTTTGAGATCAGTCTTTAAACATCTTTCTCCTATTTTCCAAGTCTTCAGTTTGTCTTTTATATAGAAACTCATTACAAAATTTTTCTGTGTGTAAAGTGGAGGAAGAATTCATTGACTAGTCAGGAAAAATTGAAAAATTCTAATATTTTCTTTTTGTCTTGATTATGATTGTCATCTTATTCTTAGCTTGCAAACTAATATTGCTGAAAGTTGAATTTTGCGGATATGATCCATGTACCTGGATAAATCAGAGTGGTTATAAACGGTTTTGTGGAATAAGCAGTCCATCAGATTCTTAAAGGCATCTTACTCTTCTGCTGTTAGCAGCAGTATTTAAAGATAGGATAGCTGAGTGTCAAGTAGATTGCTGAAATGCCCTAAATGAACCTTAATTTCCTTCAGTATACCAGGATTTAATGGAAGTGAAGACTGTGCAGCGCTAGAGCAACTGCTAGAAGGGTATGACCAGCAAGATCAGGATCAAGTTTCTGAAGTCTGTAACTTGCCACTCTTCAAATACATGGACAATGATGTAAGTGGGCAGTTCCTATGGATTTTTTTTTTTTTTTAATCCTTTTGCTTGTTCTAGTAGAGGAAAATAAGAAGAGCAGGGTCCACGTATTTATTGCAACTTGCTCTGTCATCCTATCCTGTCCTTGTGAACTTTTTCTTTTTTTTTGCTGCCTGCCAATATAAAGTCCCATATCGTTCCTTTCAGATGGTGGGAAGGCTTAGGTGAAAGAGCAGTTTGCAATGGATTTTCTGAGTTTTTTTGAGCTGACCAAAATGCAGTTCCCTTCTGCTTAGTTCCTTCAGGGCCAGAACAGTTTGCTGCTTATGCTTTATCTCAGAAATACCATATAACTGTTATGCATGCATTAATAATACAGAATATGATGCCTACAGGATGGCACTGTTGAGTGTTCTTTTCAGTGCTTGTTCCTTAGCAAGGTACTAATTAAAGAAAGATAACTTTTTTTTATTTTAAAAAAGTAGTTGTGTCTGTCTTCCCCCCCCTTTTTTTTTTAAATTGTACTTGTAAATGATAGGAATTATAAGGATAGGAAAAGTGTGAAGAGAAGCAGACACCCATCCATGCCAAACTTTGTAACAGTATTGACTAATTTTACTTTATTACTGTGTTGAATAGTAAAAATTAAGGTGCTAGTCTTACTGAAAAACACTTGTAAGACTTTTTACATGAACTGTTTACTAGGTAATGTATGCAGAGCTGCATGGTAAAAAATTTTCTTACATAAAGCTTGAACCACAGAAGCTGTAGGATGTGTCCAAATTATTCTATAATAGTGGTATCTCATATCCCATTCTCAGAGCGTTTGAGATAGAATAAGCCTAACATTTGCTCATTTTTTCTAAGCTGGAAAAACACACTCTGAAAGCAGCATCATTCTGTTTTCTGTACTGAATGTTACCTGCTTGTTTATCACAATAAACAGCATCAGTTAATTCTGTGCAGTGTAATTCAACAAGATTTTGCTTCTGTGATAGTACAAAAATTAAACTTGCCTTGTTATTGTCAGTATGCCAAGCTTGGTCTTACCTTGGTGGTCCCAGGAGGTGGAATCAAGAAGAAATCGCCAAATGCTGCCCAAGACAAAGCAAGAGGACCAGCCGCAGTGGGCTCGCATGCTGATGAGGAAGAGGATGAATATTCTGGTGGACTGTGCTAGCTACAGACATAGTTTGTCTTAAATAGCTGACTTATTTGTGATGTTGAGCATATCCAAAGGTACCAGATTTACCAGAGCTTCATTGCAATTGTGATTTGGGAATGCTAATATTAACTTGGCAGCTTCTGGGTACAATACAGGAGAAAAAGCATGATTGTACCTATAATCTTGAAACATCTTTGGACTTAATATCTTACCTGGTAGGAGCTTCCTCAGGGCCCTGTCTTCAGGTGATGGGAAAACTTTGAGAGAAATTTTTACTAAAAGCACAGTTTAAAAGAAACCAAAACCGCAGAAGCACTGGAGTAGGGAGAGTGGTACAAAATTTTGAATGCTGGATTTCAACAGCTGACATTTTTTTGTCCCAGTAGTATGTTTGTGATTGTTTTTAAATATATGAGTATTCATCTGGCTATTTATCTCCTGTTTGACACTGTCCAAGGCAGACTGTGCCAGGCAGGATTTGTCACCAGTATAAGCACTAGGGGGAGCATTCAGTTTATTTTCAACATGTTTTTACTCCACTGCAGAATATTATTTTAATACCTTATTCTTTGCAAGTGGTATCCATGTGGGTGTGGAAAATACTAAGTCAACTCGTTAGAAGCTGTCTTGCAAGCTTAAAAGTACACACACATCCTTTCATCTTAAGAACTTCATTGACCTGAAGCCCTTGGAAGTAAATGTGTGCATAGAGTTTGTAATGTACACCTTGGGAATGGAAGGAGTGGACAGCCTTTCTTAGCGGTGTTTCTGAAGCATGCCATAACCAAAAAAGAAGCTGAAGGTAGCAGGTAATGAGCATGGAATATAAAGCTCTGAAGACAGTGTTTAACAAAAACTTAGGTGGAATGTTTCAATGGTATGTTTCAGTTCACGACTGTTCTAGGTGTTCATTTACTAATCAATACACTAGTCTATGAAGACATTTCATTCTTTCATATTTTCAAAGCATAGAACAGCTACCTCTTTCAAATGGCATTTTTCAAACTGGCTCAGAATCTGAAGTAACCAAATTTTAATCCATCTTCTCTATTTTTATTTGGTTTCAAGTTGTCATGTGTTTTGCAAGCTTCTGTGGTGTCTTAATATTTTGGCCATTTTATGCTTAAGAGTTGACAACACTGGAAGCTTTACCTATGGTCTCTTTCTTCAGAAAAACCTAATCAAGATCTGCTCTAGGGTGAGATCACTTGGAATCCAGCAGGGATTTGAGTGTGATAAGTGATGCCCAAAGTTCAATAAACAATAGACCAAAAGCACAGTGTTAAATTTTGGTACAGTTTCTGCCATATTAAGGAACTGGATGTCTTCAAAAATATCAAGCATATGTCTGACATACATGTGATGTCTGACATCGGTGTGTCAGGCATAATTGCAATGAAGGTAAACTTCCAGAGGGTTAATACTCACTTCCCTTGGGGTGGTGCTGGTACGCAGTAGCATTGTGATGGGTGCACAAGCTACAGCATGATTTGCAGGCCGGGCTGCTGTAAAAGTCATGTTACTCAATTTAATGGGTGTTCAAAAAGCAGCTTTGTCTCTTTGTATTATGCAATAATCAGCTTGGATTTTAAAACTATTTGAGTCTAAACCTGTAGTTCTTTACTGTCTTGATAGGTAAATTCCCTTTGTTATTAATGATATATAGAAGTTTTTGCCTTTCTATAAAATAGTCAAAATAAAATTTGGGAATTCGGTTGCTTTTCTCTGATTACAAGTATACATGAAAGATGGTTTTGAAGACTTTCCTTTTCTTTTTTCACCGTTGGAGCAACTCGCTCCAGTTTACTCAACTTCTGCCTTCTGGATTTGTTCATGAAGGTGACCATGCACTTTTTATGGGGAGTCTTTGTCACAAGTAGAAAAAAACCCACATGTGTAGGAGCACTGGGAACACTTAGTGATTTTCTTTAAGCTTTTCCTGCTGCTTCCAATTCTGAAATCTGTTTTACTGTATGGTCCCAAGGAGTCTACTTTGTGTGTGAACAATCGTATATATCCAAGAAGATGACATGCATAAGAAGAAAAATTGGGAGCCTTGTGTGCTTCTGTGAAGGAACTTGCAGACTTTATTTAAACTGTGCTTGGAACACTAACAGGCCCTTAAAAGAAAAATTTAATTTTTTGCATTATATTCTTAAGGCATACTTTTCATATTGCCAAAAAACCAAAATAGATGTGCAAGACTGTCTTCCCACTCCCCCAGCTTTTTTCTCTTTTCCCTGTGCCAAGCGTGGAAAATCTGGGACAAAAGTAACCTGTACTAAATGTGTTAAGCTGCCATTGAATTGAAAGGGGCATCTCTGAATCTTAGGAGTAGAATCTTAATCTTTGATTGCAATGTTGCTGCAAAGACCAGATCTGGAGAAACAGAAATGTCTGAAAATAAGATGGTCTATTTTATATAACTTATTCTCCTATTTTAGGCAATGAAAGTGTGATAGGAATGTTAACCGCCTTTTAGTAAATACTCAACTATAGAAGAAGCTGTCTGTATATTATGTGTTAGTGTTTGTTTCTATCTTTCAAAGCAATTTGCACACTTATGTAAATATCATTTAAGTGATTTAAAGTGGAAAAGATACCATTTACAGCAAGAAAGTTTCCAAAACCAGTGTTGACTGTAAGAAAAATAAAATTAAATTGTGCATGAAGGCTGAGTGATGGCCAATGCAATGTATATGTAAAACCAGAAGATTTCTAAATTATCTGTAACTTAAGACTCAGTAAGCCCAAGTGCAGTGTGAAACCTGTGCTCTATTTGTTCTTTTTCCAAATCTGTGGTGTATTGGAGTACAAAATGTGTTCGTAACAGCTCTACAGATGCTGCCTCTTGAGAAGAGGCTATGTGTTTCACCAACATGAAAAATAAAACTTGAAAATAATGCATTTGTGCTAGCTTTTCCTGTTGTTGATCAGGTCCTGCTGAGCACCACCATTTGAAAATTGTATTATTTTTTAATCTCAAGCAGATTTTGTGTGTGACTGTTTGTCTGCAGATCTTGTAACCAAGCGTTGGAGGTACATTATATGATCAAGGACTAAGTCTTGGGCTCTACTGGCTCAGGTTTGAGTGTTGGAAGTCAGTGGTGTCCAATCATTGTGGCTTAATCACTAGACGTTTGCTTACGGCCTATTTCACTTATCCTGTGTTTTTTGTTTTTCTAACTGACTTTCTGGTACCTTTCTGCTGGCTTTCATTATGTGAGATGGTGACACATCTTAGGCAATTCTGTCCACTCAGAATAAAAGGTACATATGTGTTTTGCTCTCTACTGATTGTAACACCTCGGTGGTTCATTGTTATCACTTCACTTTGCAAAGACTTGTATTCAGAAAACAAAATTGTTATATTGGGTGATTGTCAGACCTGAATGTCATCTTTAACAACACAAAATAGAGAGAAATAATTGATTCTCCAGTCTTCGGTCTTCGTAGTCTTGGCTAATCATGCAAGGCATAGTTAGAGTTTAAGAAAAAGGTTGTGTTTCTAACGATGAGGGAGGACATACAGACTCTTACATCTGCCGCAGTGATAAAGCACTTGTTCCGCAGTTGGGCTGGTTAAAAGTGTAGCAAACTCTTGGAAGTCTTCTGGAAGAACACACAAATACGCTCCAACATTTACCTGAATATGCTGAAATCCAGAAAGGACTGAGAAACATTAGTGGGAGCAGCAGAGACGTGAGAAAGGTTCTTGCACCAAACTGTGCTTTGAGTATCGATACCGACTCTGACAGTTGTGTTGTGTATGCCTCTGGGCTTGGCCGGAGGCTAAAAGACGTGCCCACACCAAATTGACTGAGGGTCAGTTGAATGTGGAGGATATGCCCGAGCCATTAAAATTTCAACATTCATTTCTAGCAAGGATAATTTTAGAAATGGTGTTTGCTGTCTAGCAAGAACATGTAAAAGTGGCTTTATCGCTATTTAGGTCATAATTTTTTGCTGATTTAAAACCAAGACTTGGGGGTGGGGTGAAGAAGAAAGTTAGTTTGGTTTTGGAATTATTCATTCTTTACCAATGTCATTTCACTTATGCTAAAGTGTTAACTGTTGTATATTTAAGCAGCTCTATAGATGAACATTTTTTTTTCTCCCAAGGTTTTAATTTGTAGTTTTATTTCAGATTTAGTGGGGGATTTTATGTTAAAGCAGGGATGTTGTTTGTATTTGAATGAAAACTAATTCCGTTAAAAGTACATAAAATAAGTAGGTTTCTGTATGTTCTGAATTCGTACAGAAATAGCGAAGAGGGTGGGGGCACTTGAAGTATCAATGTGAATTTTAAGACTGTTGTGTTCGTTAGAGTTAATTAATCATTGATCACTGGAGTCAGATTTTCAAAGTGGTTTTTGTCGATGAGAATGCAAGCTTGTCACTATTCAGTTGGATCCAGTGGGGAGTTTGAAAAACAACTAGATACCAACATTTCAGAAGCCATAGATCTTTACACAATTTAAGGATGTGAACTCTAACTCTTTGGAGACTTCATCATTGCAGAAAAATCCCATTTTCTACCATTTTAAAGTCAAACTTGCTGGAATACTCGAAGGCTGAAGAATCTGGCACTGAAATTCTTCAGTATGACGGGAATCATCCCTCAGATGCTGTGAATAAGCAGCTGTAAGAACAATAAGAACTAAGCTGCTCTTGGAAAAAATAAAAAGGTTTGGGTTTTTTTGATCATCTAGGTTTCTAATAAGTAGTGAGCATTTTTGGACGTAGGAAATAGAAAAAAGAAGCCCCTCTACCCCCAGCAACTAGTAGCGGTAGTAAAATTGAAGCAAGCAGATGTAACTTTCTAGAGCAGGAGGGAACCGTTTGGGATCTGTGGTTGGCTGAGTGTGAGCAGGGATATTAATCTCTAAGCTGGTGGTCTGTAGAGGCCAGCACCCCCAGGAGCTGGGCTCATCTCTGCCTGTTGGAGATGATGTGTACGAGTGCTTTACCTGACCGCCTTCCCAAAGGCTGCCGGCTCTTTGTTTTGGAGCCGCTGTTGTTGGTCCTTCAGCCATGATTTCCAGCGCGTACCCGGTGCCGCAGCGTAGTCTCCAGCCTGGAACGGGAGCGAGAGGCAGCTGCAGGGCTGCACGTACGTTTAAGGAACATATGGCTGTTGTTGGCTCCAGTGCTGAGTCTAATGGGAATAGTGGTATTGAGTGTGGCCGGGCTCCGAGGTGCGCACTGCTGGGACCTTAACTGGTGTGCAACCAGTTCCAAGATTGCTCGACAGAAACGTTCTGATACCGGAGCGACAGAAGCACGTAAAGTGCAGACGGGTTATCCTTAGTTGCCTTCCCTGTTTGGGCTGTGTGTTTATGTGCTTGTGTTTCGCTTTATTTCTAAACTGGGCGTAACCCAGAGTGGGTTGGTTTTCCCCAGAGCGTTGTTACTTCGGTAGCGCTAGATGGTGCCGCAGAGCAAGCAAAGGGCTTCCCTCCGCTGGTGGGAAGCCTTCGCTCCACCTCTCCGGCAGCTTTTACATGAAGTACGCTCAGCTGGAGTATTGCTTTGGTTTGAAAACATTTGCAGGGGGACCTGCTCTCGCTGCTGCTTCTCATGACTTGACCCACGCTGTGTTTCTCAGGATGCCTGAGAATAAATAGAGGTCCGGTCCTCCCTCCCCCTTGTGCTGATACCCATCTCCTTCTTGCCTGCCACCCTGAACTTAGATGAGTGCATTTTTTTTTTTTTTTTTTCTGCTGGAGTGTCTTATTCCATGATAAATGGGCCCTTCGGGAGATTCAGATCCTAGCTGTTGTGATGGGCACAACAAATTTGCCTTTTTCTCCGCTTCTCTGAACGTGGGCCTGGGAAGTCGGGTGATTAAGAAGGGCCAGGTTACAGAGGGTGGGTGAAGAGTACATAAAACAGTAGCCCGTGTACAGTGTAACTTGTTAATGGAGATTTTCAACTCTAGGGTTGGCTGATTCTGCTACAATTGCAACTCTCCTCGCAGCCAGAAAATTTTATGAAATTCCTGACGGACAAAATGCGTCATTAAGGACAGAACAACAAGTTGGGGAGGGGGAAGTTAGCTGAAAATGGGAAGGAGTGAGGAAGTCAGTCATCATGCACTGGTATGTTGGCTGATGGAAGAGAGGGCTTCTGCTTGGAATTTGCCAAAAGGACTATGCTTCAAAAAAAATGCCACTTTCCAATTCATCCAGAAAGGCCCGCAGGGAGGGAGGGATGAGGACTGGCACGGCTGCTCCACTCACGCTGGGGAGAGGTTCTGCTGCCGTGTGCGATGTGAGGCAGCATGAACACAGACACATTCTGGGATTTACGTCCTCTGCCCGTCACTAACTGACTGCAATTCAGGAATTGAAGGTAAAAAGCTTATAGCAGCAGACAGGGACTTCTTTTTTTTGTGTGTGTGTGTGCAGCTGACAACTTTCTGGCCAGTGCTTTCTCTGCTGCCACTGCTCAACAACTGTCCCAGAGTAATTGTGTTAGTAATAATATAGCAGAGAATTCATGAAGTGTAAAGACCTATGGTACCCCATGTGTCTTCTTGGTGCCAAGTCTTTTATTTAACTGACCACCATCCAGTAATTTTCTGGCTCCTGTCTTGTGTAAATGTATGATTTTCCAAGCTGAATAGCTGGAGAAAGAATGAGGATCCTCTCAGCTGCCCCGGAGCCCAGAGCCCAGGCTGGCGTGTAAGGAGTGAGCGGTTAAAGCTGGGTGGACTTGGAGGGTGAGGTAGCTGTGTAGCAGCACCAACTGAGCAAAATATTTTAAAGCTTTGATAGCAGAGGTGGTGGTATATTTAAAACTTCTCCTTTAAGTAAGAGATTATTCTGGTTCTTCAGTGGGCTTAATGTTTATCCTACCAAACTTACCAGGTGCTGCATCTCGTGGGAATTCCTGAGAATTAATTTTCTTTGCAACAGCAGTGGAAAGTTACTTCTCCCCCCTTTGAAATACTTCAGACTATTCCTGATGCAAGACACGAGTTTGGTGACAAGCCCTGCTGCTGAGGAACATTGGAAAGGAAAAGAAAGCACCCTTGTCTTCTGTTGAGTCAGACAGGGGGAGATGTATGTAGAAGGCTTATGTGGGGGTTTTTTTTTGTTTTCCTCCCTTAGATCTTAATGTTCTCTAATATAAGGATTAGGGTTTTTTTTTCTCTGTTCATGCATATTAGAACACGATCTGAAATTCAGATAGCTGTTCTTCTATATGTGCCACTCTGTAGCCATTAAGGAGCAAAAAAATTCCCATGGTTGAGATGGGGACAGGAGGGAAATCAAGAGAGAAAGTGTGCCCCTGCCTGCATGCGCTAGTCACTCATTCGTCTTTGGGTATGTTGACACGGACCTTCTTGTGATCTCTTGCTGGATAGGCTGTCAGGTGGCCTCACGTATACATGATTTAGCTGCATTTTTTGCCTGGAGATGCTGCCATGCTGTTGGAACAGGTGTGAATGCCTCATGGTTGGCTTAGTGCAGCCAAACAAAATCTGGTATTAACGACATGGAGCCAAGGCAGTAAATGCAAGTGGCAGCCTGAATGCATACAGGTGCTATATGCTTATCTCCACTTGCATTTATGACATGATGATTTTTGGTTTAGAAGGTCATGGATATCTAAACCAGGAAACAGTTATTTCAGAAGTAGTGTTTCTTCGCAAGACTGAAGTGAGGTCATGGGATAACTTAAAGCTTACCATAATTTTGGGGTATGCATTAATTATTTCAACACTTTCAGAGAGATTTGTGTTTCAAGGATAAATTTCTATGTATCCATTTTGGATAAGGCAGATATGGGGGAACACTCCACATCTGTGATCACTCCACTGGACTTGGAAATAGTTTGTTAAAAATGTAGGGGGAAAATTCAGAGTAATTTTTTTTTTCAGGGTATTTCAGGAATAGTAAAAAAAAAAAAAGGTAAAGAAAAGGTTATGCCTGTTGAGTTTTCCTTACAGCAGATTGCCTTGTGGATAATTGTGCTGACTGCTATATGTAGTCTTGTATTACTATAAAAAAATATTGGCCACTTCTAAATATAGATATTGCAGTTACTAAGGCTCTGATCTTTATGGACCAGAAGATGGGAAATGTTAATTAATAGATTCAGTATGTCTGAAGCATGGGAAGAGACAAGGAGGCAGTGTGTGAAATGGAAAGGAGTAGATTTAGAGAGCAGAAACCAGCCCAGTGCTAACAGTATTTGTGCCTTCTTAAGATTTCCTGACCATAAACATGAAGAAGGACGAAGGACCAACTGGAGACATAATGGTTGACAAATAACAGAGAACCAAAACATCAATCACACATCTGATAGCTTGTGTAAATCACACAAGTTGCTATTTTTGTCAGGGATTTAATGGCATTTGGAGCATCATTTACAATTCTGCTGCAGTGCAGTAGGGGAAAGCACTTTTTTTATGGTGTCCCTTCAGTTCATGTCAAATTCATACTGCTGTGATCTAATACGTCTCTTCAGTGGAGTTTCCAGATGTGCAGCAAATGAATAGAGAGCATAATAACGGGGATCCTGTTTGCTGTCTGCTGCTTTGTTTCCTTTCTCCTTTCTTTAGGTGTGTGTATTTTGCCTTTGCTGCAGCAGCAGGGGTATTCCTTGAAGGCTTTGCTCTATAGCGGTTTCCTTTCTTTTTTTTTTTTCAGTTTACTCTGAAGGGAAACCAAACCTTTGCTCTGGTGGGATATTCCAGTAAATCTTCACCTTTTTGACCATCTTTTGCTTGAGTCTCAGCATCTTAGTAAAAATCATTGCTTTTTAATTGACGGAGTGCCAAACTTGGTTTGTGCTCATTGGAGAGAAACAAGTAATAAAGTGAATGTACTATCACGGAGGTGGAGCTGTCAGAAAGCTCCTGGTCTCTGTCAGCAATCCAGGGTGTGCTGTGTCCTGGTGGCAGACAGGCTGGCATTTTGTCACTGTTTTGGGTTTTTATCTTTGACCAAATACAAATAATGGGTGAATGTGACACATAATCATTAGATTTAGGCCATGTCCGTGTTGGGAGTTGTGGTAGATTAAATGAAGGCTTGAATTGAAAATATACAAACTATTCTGCAGTAACTTTTGAGTCTGAAACAGACTTTTAAGGGCTGCCATACATTACCAAACTCTTTTTCTTTGCATGAGGAATTTACACTCTTCTGAGTTAACTGTGGTGTGGCTCACTAATATAGCATGTGCCATATGATACAGAAGTATGGCATTTTGAGACAGTTGGGTTAAATGCGAGTTAATTGCTTAAAATATGAATGCTGAGTTTCTTGTCAGTCTTCTAGGTTACTTCAGTGTAGTTATTTGTGTCTTTGGCTCTCTTCCCAATTTTCCTAAACATCATCTGTAAGTAGTGTTTAAAGATGTTGATACTCCTGATGTCTAAATGAATGGTTGAAAATGTCTGGCAGTCATTTACTCTTCAGATGAAGATTTAAGTTACTCCTAGACAGCTGTGGTATATTTTTGTTCACCCCGTCAATCTCTAAATTACGTTTGCCCCTATGGTTCATTTTATTTAAAGGATGCCACGTTACATATCAACTGTGTGAGCCAGACTGTGATACTTCATGGCTCTCAAAGTGTTCCAGGCTTTTTTTGGATAAATGACCAGCAGCCTGTGGGCCTTTGGCACCTCTTATAGTCAGGCTGTGATCAAGTTGTTTGGATCAGAATTCTAGGACAATTCTTGATTACAATCTTGTTTCTGCTGGTTGAGCTCTTTCATATAAAGTAAGGAGAGGCTGCATGAAGAGTCTGGGAGCTGCACATCCCACCTGCACTCAAGTTAAAAGAATCAAAGGGTGAAACTTCTGTAACCAGCAGGAGAGGATGAAACACTGAGGTGGTCTGTGCACAGATCTGTCCACATCTGTGAGTGTACACACCTTAAAAAAAAAAAAAAAAAAAAAAAAAAAAATTGCTTTCAGGAAAGGACGAGAAATTACGAAAATAAGGAAAAGGCAAATTTTTTTATTTCTTCAGTGGTGCAATTTTTTTTTTTTTAATTTTATAATTATGGATGTGTTTGTCGCCAAATCAATGTTGTGATCACAGAGCTGGGAGCAAATCCTGAAGTCTGGTTCCAGATCTGGGTCAGCAATTGAACGTCCCTGGAGTTCAGTGCGGGAGATAAGTTGGAATCCAGCGTTCTCCAAGTGCACGTCAAGCTGAAGCAGTAAACGCTCACTCTCTCTCCCCTGAATGTACTTGCCTACAGACATAACGCAGCAGATCCTCAGCTGTGTGCAAGGTGCGCTGCCTTGAGGCAGCCAACTGTACCCACAGGCCAAAATTCCTGCAGCGAAGGATTGCAAACTTCTGGCTTCCACCCCTTTCTCCCAGACAGGCCTCCATGGCAGGCAAGGGCTTGACCGAGACTCCTGTATGTGTTTACCAGTCACAGACTCCCCCTCTTGGGGGAAAGATATCCACTTTCTTCTTCTGTCGGGGTATCTAAGCACCAGATCCTGCTTGCTGAGGCACTGAGTGGAAAAGAGACAGGTGGACAGGGAGTTTATGTGGCCAAGGATGAGCTGGAGATTGAAACAACATCTACCATTTGTCAAGGCCATTTAATTCCAGGCAAATTGTCTTTGCACTTCTTAAACTATGCTTGGGGCTGTTTGAGTTATTACTAAAATGCAGCCGTTCCCAGAGCTGAAGATATCAACAACATACTAGCACATGGAAACCCCATGGTGCAATAACATGAAAAATAGTGCTCTCCAAATAATAGTACAGGATGGATTTAAAACAGGAATTTGGTACTATTTAGACTAATTGCTGGGCTGATTATCCTGCAATCATCACTTCTGGTTCTGCTCGTTGCCTTGGTTCAAAAGTTTGTTAGCTACTCTCTTCCGTCATGAGCATTTGTAGTCACATATTGCCATCATGGCCCTGTTAGACCCAGGGATCTTATATTGGCTTGCCGTCCTTGTGTTTGTTACATAGAAATTGCCATGTCTCACTCTGTTGGTTTTACAGAGTTAATTAGGCAGTTTCTAAGCAGTAGTGCCAGGTAGGAATAAATCTGCCAGACAGTAGCGTTGCTGTAGTTCTCCAGTTGTAATGAGTGGGTAACATCAGGACAACAGCGTTTGTCTTCTGCATTTAGTGAAACCGGCACTGAATGAAGTGTCCTGGAAAGGTATAAACGTATCTGAAGTATTAGTGTTCAGAAATAACAAAAAAAAAAACCCCCAAACCTCCGAACATTACGCATTGGAAGCTTTAGCACAATCTGATACACTATTACAGTCAGTCCTTAGATAATTGATGGCATTAAAATTCTCCTAAGACTTGGAGTCTGACATTTTTTGGCTTCCTCCTTTCCACGCCTCCTTCCCGTGCCCCTCCCCCTCCAGGAAAAAAAAGTAAAAAAGAAAAAGGTGTAGTTCTCTAATTTATGAGACAGTCTCTTAAATTCCCATGGTGGAGTTAGTTGTCCAACTGCCTGTGACCTGCTGGGTATTTGTTGGAAAAAAATTAATGAATTCTAAGAGTTTCATGAATCTTAATGTGAATGATTCTCCATCTGAAGATTTGGACTGGTTTGATTATTCCCCGGTTTAAAATATTTCCCTCTTCCATTCCAAGAGTAGTAACATTAACCTATTCTTAGGGAACCTGTCACCCAAAATGCAGATAGCAAAGAGTTGGAGAGAAGAGCTGGCAATTCACCCATAATTTCAAAATGTTATTGGTCTCCGATTACCACATTACAGGGAAGCCAGGATCGTTTCATGCGTGACTTACTAACCAAGAATGGAGCTAATTTTAACAGAGGACGTTCAAAATTTTTTTCGACCAATGCTAGTGCTGATATTTGTATCCTGAAATGGCTATAACTGGAGTTGTTCAGTGAACTGGAGTTGGGACTCTGAAAACTGTCTTGTTCATCTGTTTCTCAAAGGGAGAATATGCTCTGCAAACATGTTTTGTGATTATTTTTTTTAATTTTTTTTTTCCTTTGTGATGAGTTTTGATATTCATATAGGCCTCACATCATCAGTACCAAGCTGGATAGGCAAAGTCTCGCTAAGAATGGTCAGTACTGTCTTGTGCCTTTGAGAGGGGCAGGTACAGTCATTTAGGAGTGTGCTTGGGGACAGGGGAAGGCAGCATAATGTCAGCTCTGCATTACCCTAATTTTAAGCTAGATCATCTCCACCATAATGCAGCATTCCTGATGCCACCATCCTTGAGAGGAGCCATTCAGCTTTCATCTGCCTGTGTTTGCAACAAGTGTGCAGACCCTCAGGGTTTCTTTAACCCAGCTTAAAGGATAGGGATGGTGTCCTGTGTTCCCGAGGTTTGAAGAGACCCTCAGACTCTTAGGACTGTGTGGGAGTTGCTGTGTGTATGAGGATGAGAGCATAAACTATGAAAATTGGGATGTTCATGCAGCTGCTCTGTGTTTGAGAGTCTCTGCCTCATCTAAGCAATCTGAATTGTGTGGTTTTGATATGTCCATTTTACTGTTAAGAAGTGTTGGAGACATACACACACACCATTGCCCCAAGGTCAGAATTATCTGTAAACCTGCAGCCCAAAGCTGCACAGCACAGGAGACCCAACCTATAGCTCGTAACCCACATAATAGGAAGGATGCTTATCACCAATAATCTTTCTTGCTGCTGTCCTTACTTTTTTGTCCTAGTTAATTTATAATGTTTTAAGTGTTTTAAACTGGGAGTGATGGCTGAGAAACAGTCCAGCCAAAATGAGGCCAGTGCAGTGTCCATAGCTACTCCAGACTTGCTCCCTTGAGGTGAGAAATGTACCATTCATTTTGATGCATCTGCTTCCTCAGGTAAAGCTGCCTTGTGCAAATAATGGCAAGAGGATGTCATCTTCCAAATGACCAACAGAAATGGGGAGATAATGCTCTGGTGGCTTCTCTTAATTTAAAATATGACCTCACAGGACTGAGTAGTCCTTTTCTTTCGCTCACCCACTTCAGCTCACCTCTCTTCAGCCCCTGGAAGGAGACACAGTGCTGAAATCAAGACAGGGTATTGTAAGAAACTATGCTCCTCGTATGGGGCAGCTGAAGAAGTCTAGCATCTGATAGTAATTGATTAGTAAATTAAATTTTAACAACGTAGAGGCTGCACGCGCTCCAGCCCTGCTCCCCTCATATAAATCATTCAGATTTGCAAATATGAAACACATGTTTTCTGTCTGACCTTGTCTTTTATGGAGCAGTGGAGATTGCAAACGCAGATGCTCAGGTTTGTCTGCTTTCCTGGCCGCCGAGGCCATAAATGGCAGCTTTGCTCTTGGAGCACACGTTACGTTGCTGTTGCCTCGCGAACTGGAGAACAGATATGGCAACAAGCAATAAAGCTGGGCTGGATCCTGTTCAAACAGCTTTGCTCCCCTTAGGCCTTGTTCACCGAGAGCGGGACTGTGACCTCCGATTGCGGGCCCAGTCCCTCTCCATTCCTTTGCCTGGGAGGGAGGAGGACACCAGCTGCCCCCATAACGTGGCTGGCAGCAGAAGGCAGGCAGTCACCTGCTGTTTCTGCCTGCAGCAAAGTGCAGGTTTTGCCCATTTCCTAGCTGGTCTGGCTTAAACCCAACAGCCTCAGAGCACTCTGGCTTAACCGGTCCCTGATGGCTTTCCCCAAGCTCGTTCCCTATAGCTACGAGCTCCAACACAGACTTGGGCATTGCCAACGCTGTTCACCCTTTTCCCAGGGGTATTTTATGAACCTGCAAAGTCAGTTTTCCCCTTGAGGGCCAAAGCCTGTGTGCTGTTATCCCCCCGGAGAAAGCTGGGGCTCCAAGCACACCGTTTCTTCCCCCTTTCTCATCGGAAGGGCATGTCCCAGTCTGACACCTAATTTTTAGCAGTGCTGTTCTGGAGCTGAAGCGGAGACTGCATGTTTAAAGCCTCAGATCTGCTCTGACTGCAGTCAGTGGGAATTTTCCTATGTAGGTGCTAAGTATTATTCAGTGTAAGCAAAACTTGGCCTGTTAGTTTTAACTTTATTTTCCATTATAAATCAAATCCTCTCTAATTTTTGCCTGAAATCTTTCCTCCTAGAGAGGAATTTGCTGTAGCTATAATGTTGCCATGAAGTATTCCAGCCATGAGAGCTTGAAAGGAGTTTTCTTCCTTTCTAGAAGTCATGTTTCTTAGGGAATCTGACTTGGTCTAAGACTTCTGAATGCAGTTTATTGATGTATTTTGACCTAGAGAGTGGTGTTGCTGGTTGTTGGGAGAGCAAATGAATTCAGTCCTGAGGCCAACAACTTTGTGGGTCGAGGGGTTAGAAAAGCATTTAATGCTCTCTCTAGGTCCCTGATGAAGGCATCACTGATGAAAACCTAGCTCTAGCCTGGTCCTGTGGATCTTCTGTACTCCATGGCCGACCCTGTCACACCTCCTCCCCAGAGGGAAAAGGGATGAAAGAAAAAGAAATCTGGTCCCATGGACTGGTTTGCCTATAAGTGGTTACGGCACATTAAATGTGTACCTGCAGCGCACCCTCTGCATTAGCTTCATAC
The DNA here is from genome assembly GCA_017310255.1 of Butorides virescens. NCBI lineage: Eukaryota > Metazoa > Chordata > Aves > Pelecaniformes > Ardeidae > Butorides > Butorides virescens. Next base: position 292,238 of record JADKXX010002950.1, on the reverse strand, counting down.
AAAAGGGATTTGGTTCATGTGCTGCAAAACCACCCCATAACGCAAATCGGAGTTTGGTAAGAGGGAGATGCTGGGGAAGCGGCTCTCAGCCCTGTGCTTCAGATCCAAACTGCAATGCCATGCACACACCAGTAACAGGAAAGAGAGACATTTACATTTTACTGCAAAGAGGAGTCCCAAGAGAGCCCTGTGATACCTTTGCACTTAGCAACACTCAACAAGATTTTGTTCTAAAAGTATTTCATAGCCAAATAATATCTGGAGAATTACTCTGAGGTGGGAGGGAATCCTTTAAAGCACTTTGATTTAGTTGCATAAAAGAGTTTACTCATGTGACTGGTGGTGTGGTGTGCATTGCTTTGGATGTTCACAGATCATCTTAAATCTTAGTTATGTTACTGATCTTTAAATCTTAGTGATTGCATGAGGAATGTGAAGCTGCCTTTGTGCAGACTGCTGTCAGCAGGCTTATACTCTTTCATTGCCTTCTTGCTTTTCCAGGATGTTCAGCATCTTTTGTGTGTGTAGCTATGGCTTCTTTATTATTACTTTTAAAGGCTAGAGCTCTCCTTTCAAGCTGATGGAGTCCTTACCAAAGTTAAATGAGACTCTGGAGCAGTCAAGTATATGGTGAAGGTGGAAATTCAGTTTTCACCTACTGAAAGTTTTTATTGTTAATTTTTTAACATAACATCCCTGCACCAGCCACTTAATAGCAGTATATGCTAATATCATTAATGTATCTTGTAATGGAAGAAGCCCTTTCCACTCATTGCAGGAACATCTTCAGGCTATGCAGTCATTTCTATTAGAGGGCTACAGCACATGTAGATAGTAATTTTGTGTAGGAAGCTAAATCGATGTACTTCATTCTCCAGAGTAACAGGCTTATATTATTCGAGACAGTGTTTTTTATCACTTGTTTCAGGCTTTTAAACCTGAAGATGTTAGCCATTAATGCCTATTATTGTAAAAATTAAAAGCTAAGGTTCCTGCATGAATTGATGTTGGATGACAAATTCCGGCATTTCAGTATCTTTTCAATTTGTGTGTTGCTACTGTCTGGATGTGGTTTGTAGCTCTGCATTAATTTAAAGTAATAACACTAGGAATTTTTTTGGTTTTTTTGTTTTCCTCTGAGGAAAGGCTTGTTAACCGCAGTCTTGGTTATGAAGTGAGGCAAGAACAAGGCAGCGTTCTCTAGTGAAGTTCCCATTTCCAGTGATGTTTGCAACCAAATGATCTTTTATCCTGCATTGTGCATAGCCACCAGGATCATAAAAACAGACTTCTTGTTCTGAGCTGTTCCCCAGTCTCTTGCTGTTGCACAAGCTGGCTTCGTTGTCCTGCTTCAACTGATTTATTTTTTTTAATTTTTTTTTTATTCTAAGCAGCATATTCTTTTATTCAGCAAGCAATCCCTTTCCCACAGCTGCAGTGCCTCCTCTTAAACTTGAAGCCAGCTGGAAAGTTGGCCGTTGTGCTTGCTTGGTCCAAGGCTGCACGGAGCTTGTCTGTGTCTGTCTGGTTGTGATGGTGTCGTGGCTCCCTCCAGCTGGATTGTAGTGGGGCTGAACCATCCTGGGGAGAGGGCCCGTGGCCTCGCCACAACGCAGCTCAGTAGCTGTTAATGTGCACTAACTGGCAGGGAAGAAGGGGAACAAGTCTCTCTCTGGTACGATGGGAGATTTTTGAACTTTGCACAAAGTCCTTGTTACTGCTTTGTGGCCACCAGAAGCTGTGGGGCTGGGGCCCCCAGGCAGATATGGCTATATGCAAGCTCGCAGAGTTGACTCTGGAGATGGAAGCTTTCATGAGAAGAATGAGTGATTTGTGTGGGTCTGTGATATCTGCTGCTTTTGGAAAAGGTGGCGAATGTGGGACTCTCTCATCTTGCAGTCTTTCAGCACGTTACCTGGATATTGCTTTGCTGGTCTGGGTAGAACCAACTGCTTGCTAACTGCCTTGCACTGCTGGGAAGAGTCACTGTGTTGGGAGGACTGCCCTGAAGTGCTCGTGTTCGTGATTCTTCTAATAAAAGAGACCAGCTACTACTTAAACTCAGCCTGCTTGCTATATTCTTAAATATTCCCTAAACAATCTCCCTTGAGGGAACATCAGATTTATTTTTTTTTAATCACAAATTACTTAAAGTTGTGCTTTTGCTGAAAAAAAATCATACTATAAAACTGCCAATGTAACAAATCTATACACTGTATGTATGCAATACATATGAAGGTATGTAATATATACGAATATATGCAGTGCATTAGCAGATACAGTGATTCTTTAATGTAACATCACTCAAATATGCTGCAGGATGCCACATCCTGCACATGAGTAAGCTATAAAAGTGTTTTCCCAAGCTGTGCTACGTGGCTGTGAATCTCTGTTCTTGCCTGCTGGCTACGTGCAATATCTAATGGGAGAGATTGCATCATTTCAGACTTTCCTACAAATGAGACTATAAGGAGGGGAACTTCACTGCTGAAGGCTACCATATTGTTGCCTTTCTTCTTAATTAAGACTGCTGTTAACACTTATTCCTTCAGAAATGAGACTTCGAGGTGCAGTGCCAGCCCTCCCCTTCCCCCCGCCCAATTTATCTGAGAGCACAAAGTTCCTACAACAAATTTTGTGGTTTTCTTCTGTAAGGACCTTGAGGCCAGCACATTTCTTATGGCCACAGCTGAGCTGGGATTGGACATCCTGCTGTGACAGCAGCAAATTCCACTAGCCACCCAAAGTTGTTCTCTCTGTTGTATACTCATTCATACACCTAAATTTGTATGTGTTTTTCACTTTTTATTCCAGCCCCTGGGGTATTAGGGAGTTAAATCTTATTTAATGTTAGCCCAATTGTCTGAAACTTCTTTGAGTGTGAATTGAGGAGTCCATGGGGGAAGGCTGGAAGTCCTCCAAACTCCTAAGACCTGCAGACTTTAGGGAGCTGTTGCACGTGGTTTTTCAATGTGGATTTCTTTGCCAGATCAGCTCTGAAACAGGTTAGAGATCATTGTGATGAAAGCTGAAGAAGGCTGAATTCTAAAGAAAATATAACAGCTGCTGGAATGTGCAAATGTGGGGTCAAAACTGTACAGGACTGAGGAGACAGATCCAAGAAAGAGAAGTTCATGGGCTGAGACTCACTGAAATTGTATCACTTACAGGACTGTACAATGGAACTTCTTCAGATGAGCTTGTATATGGGACATCAAAAACTAAGTCTCTTTATAACCTTGTCGAGTCTACGTGTGGGTGTTGCCTTTCAAGTACTGGTCTGTGCCATTGCCTTCCAATCCTAGCTGATACCAGGCCTCCATCCTTTCTTTGCCTTTCCTTCTGTGTGTGCATCTGCCTAGTGCTGCCATTGATTTGTGCATTTCAGAGAAAGGTCTGGCTGGTGCTTGAACCACTTTCCTTCTGTTTTCATTACAAGATGATGCCAGCCACTTCATATAGGCATTGGGCTGGCCTGTTCAGTTGGCTTTAGCTAGAACCAGCTCTACTATTTCACATTCACATAGGTCTTCCTGATGTAGTTTATCTTAGAGCATGGCAGCTGCAAATAAAGCATTTGCTAGTGGTGAGCACAGAGAGACTCAGCCATACAAGCTGGCCTGAAAGTTAGATAAGCCAGGAAAATGGGCAACTCCCTCTACTAGCCCTGGAAAAATGCTTGGCCAAAAAGGAGATCTGCAGCCTTTTTGTTAAGCTCCTAGAAATCCCAGGAGTGCGTTCCAGCTCAGCTGGATGATCTCTGTGTGATGTCTGGGATCCAATTAAAAATAAACACACACATCACCTGCAATATCTACTTTCCTTGCTACTCATTCATCTTTTGGGGAGTTGCCTATCTCCAGGATGCTGAAGAAGCATTTCTCTCCACTTTTTCCGTGCTTACTGCAATGCATCCATAAATAATGCATTTCCCTCTCTAAATTACATTTAATTCTTCTATCAAAGTTATTTCAAAAGGGTTAGCAAGTGTAAGTAAAATCCATATCCCCTCTTTTCACTCTGTTTTCCTGTAAGATCTCCTGTGCATTCAATTATGAAGGTTGATCCCTGGGAGTTTGGAGAGACTGTGCCTGTCTCCCAGCAAGAGCCAGACAGCTTTACCTAAGCACGGATCTGCTTACCTTGTAATTTTACCTTGTCATTTTACTTGTAATTCAGCAGCTCAGAGGTCACTTCTGCCTTATGTTATTGAAGAACAAAAGCAAAAAGGATGTGTTTTGCTTGAGTCACATAACCCACATTTTCTGTAAACTTTATTTTCTGTGTGCTGTTCACCTCATGCAATGAAATCACTCCTTTCCTGGTGCAATTTCTTTATCCCACTGGTGCAAAGCCGTAAAGACAATCTAACCTTTGACGACTGAGGCTCAGCCAGTGCTGCAACACATGGTATTTATAATCCTACCACTTGATTAGGTGCTGAATAGTGTCTGGAGAGGCATATGCGATAATTCAGTTAACTGGAGTGGCTCTGTTTGAAAAAAGATAAAAACCTAAATAAATAAATAAATAAAACAAACCACCAACTGAGAAATTATGTCATGGACCTGTTCCCTAAAGCCCACTTCTGTTCTGGGGCTTGCGCCTCTGTGAGGTACTTCAAGCTTTTAAACAACACGTTGAGAATCAGTGCCATAAAAGCCTCCAAAGAGTTTTTTAAGAGTCTTGATCTTGCTTTTCGCAGGCGCTGCTGATACTGAAGATGGAAGAGAGAAGGCAATTCTTGATGAGTTGTGCAATTGCGTTGGCTAGACAATTACACTTCATTCGACCTCCATAAAACTCAGTTTCTATTCTGAGGCACATGTGTTTCTTGTAGTAATGCTGTGTCTCACGTGTTGGCGAAACCTTTGGACAGGGATCACCCCAGGCCCAGGAGGGCCTTGCGGTGCCGTGACAGTACTGAGGGATGGCCAGAGGGCAGAGGAGCCTCTTGGAAGAAAGCGCAAGGCAATTCCCATCCTGCCAGCCTCCTCGCCGCCTCCCCGCTCGCCTGCCCACGCCGTCACGTCTAGACTGCCGCCCTGAACGGGGCAAGGACCCTGAGCTCAGCCCTTTCAAGTCAAGAAAAACTCCCGACGGGGGAATTTTGCCTCAGAGCTGAGTGTGGGTTTAAGCATCCAGTGGGATTATAAGCAGTTTGTATCCCTGGGCTCTCCATGCCTGCGTTTTACCGGCTCGGGGCCCCAAGTGGGTCAGTGCTTTCGGGCGTTATCGCTACCGGCTGGCAGCTGGACAACTTGCGTCTCATGAAGAAATTTCTCTGCAATTTCAGAGCTGGTTTTGTTCTGACCCGGGGTGAGATGCACAGCTCCAAAGAGTTTTATGGGACAGGAATTCCATAAAAAGTTGAAAGCCAAAAATAACTTCCCCCTCTCCCCCCCCCCTTTTTACCTTCTACCCTCCAAGCCAATACTCGCTCAGGGCACAGAAAGGAAGGGAGAGGCATGCGAAGACTGTCAGAAAGAGCAGTGGCTGTAAAAGTTTGGGGAGTGGGCTGCAGCATCTGGTTTGGTTGCTGAAGAATTTAATCTTGAGTTCTGAAGAATTTAATCAGTAATAAAGCTTTGCCCAAGCATTGTTTTTGACAGAACTGTAACTCCTGTTGAAAACTACTCTTGGCCATTTTATCAGCTCTAATCAGCACCTGGACAGATTTAAGAAGTAATAGCTACATCCTAAATGCAACCAGCACTCTCCGCAGTTATGAAGTTTGAAGAAATAACACTTCCCCAGGAGATGGAGCAAGAAGATAGCATGTTGCAGAGGTCTTTAAAAACAGAGTCTGATGTGGTCAGGGAGAGAGAAATTCAGTAGACTAGTTTCACAGCAAGATGCTGGACTCGGAGAACCATCAGAGCACAAAGTGGGACCCACAAGCGAGGACCAGAGGCTCAGCCGGTGTTGGGAGGGACCCCTGGAGGTCTCAGGGACCACCCCTCTCCAGGTAGGACCCGGCTTGTAGCTGCAATAGCTTGCTTGGGGCTGCCTGGCTGAGCCTTGAATGTCTCTAAGGACAGAGATCCCACAAGTTTTCTGCATCCCTTATGGTAAAAAAAAAAAAAGACATTACCATTTCTAGTGGGGAACTCCTGCCCTGCAACTTGTGTCTGCTACCTCTTGTCCCGTCACGGTGCACCTTGGAGAAGAGTCTGGCTCCATCCCCTCCACAGCCACTTATTAGGTAGCTGAAGATGGCAGCTAGCTCTCCCTTTAACCACCCCAGGTCTCTCTGCCTATTCTTACTTGTTTCCTAACACTGCTTAATGTTTTATGTCGCTTCCAGAGACTAGATCCAGGGTCAGGAAACATCATTAAATGTAGGATTGTCCCACAAGCTGGATCCCAGTGAGCAGCCTGGGGAGTGCCAGAAGTGGAAGGAGAGTGTGTGAGAGGACGGGTGTCATGGGGAGAGGGGGGAGGCTCCTGTTTTAGACTTTGGGGTTGATCAGCATAAACCTTTCCTATGGCCCGGAATTGAATGGCAGTAAATCTTGATAGTAACCATCTGGAAATTCATGTTAGTGATCACTGCTGGAAGGAGTCAGCTTCTATGCTTTATAATGTTCTTAATAGGTTCAGTACAGTCAGGCCTCATCGGCACCCTTTCTGTAGAGGTTGGGTTTTTTTTCCTGGTATGGATGTTTCTCAAGGAGTGTGCATGATGGAAGACCAGGTGTAATAGTGAACTGGTAGAAACAGCCTACCGACTGACTACAATGGCTCAGTGTGGCTTTTGATCCTTTTTTAACCTGTTTCTCTATAGCTGTGGTTGCAGAAGGTGACACTGTGGAGGGTGGATGGGCTTGTGCGGGAGGTACCAGAAGTTCAACTCCACTTGATTGCTGGTTGGTAACTCTTTGTGAGAGAGGGTGGAGGTCTAGGGGTGATTTCCAGAACCAGAAATAATCGGATATGGTTTGGAGTTCAGTTCCTGTTCCACTGGCTGAAAGATTCTACTTAAAAAAAAAAAAAAAAAAAGAAAGAAATCTTGAATTGTACTGCTTTTGACATCTGAACCACTTTGGGTTTTATATGAAAGTGGGATATAAGTTACAGTTGCTTTGGGAATCCATACTTCAGACTCTCTGACTTCTGTGAGTCTAATTTCTCAATCTGACTATTCCATTAAACATATAAATTGAATGAGGCTATAAACACCTGCAAGTAAATGTCTTAATTGTTATGTCAACACATAAGCATGTATGAATTTTTAAACGGCATGAAGGACCAAATCTTCCACCAAATGGCTTGGAATCTAGCTATACAAATGAAAAACTTTTTGCCAAGTCTTGCTGAAATGTAGCACACTTATTTTTATTACAAAAAGAGAGAAGTGAATAGCCAAGGTTTATTTTTCCTTCTTTAGGTGATGTCATTAAACTATACCGAGAGGGGCGGTAGGAGAAGGGGAACCCATGTCCCTGTTCTGCAGCCCAGTACCAGTCTCTGGTACTGTCTGCCTGTCTGAAAGTCAAGTCCACCTGGACGGAGGTCTGCTCTCCATCAGCCTCGGTGCCTTTGTGGTGGCGATACTGGCTACCACAGCAGAGCTATACACCGTGCTTTCATCCATAGCATCTGTAGGGTTCAGAAAGGACAGGGGCAGTGCAAGGTGTTCGTCAGCTATGCCTACATGCAGCTGCCCTTCTTACCTCCAATAGCCATCCCGATCTCACTCTCTCTAAAGCTCTTGCCCCTCCAATTTCCTCTTTTCTGCTGCCTCTTTTTTTGTGGGGCTTATACGAGTTAGGGGCTATGCATGCAAAAATATGGCGGTTTTCATCTGTTGATTGAATTCAACTACAGTCCATGGGAAACAGGTTTTTGAAAGTCATAAACTAGAGTGTTGGCTCAGGCTGACTCGCAGGGCCTGAATCTTGGTGAAATGCAGCCAAATCATGCCGTTGATTAGGAACAACAGTCCTTGATCTATTTTGATCCATCTTGGTAGGTTTCATAAGCACAGGTTGGGAAAACTGATGAGAAAAGAAAAAACAAAAAAAGCTTCAGCTCATAGTCAGCAGCAAGATGCGGTGTACTGAGAGCTGGCTAGCCCTTCTGCTTTGTGGACCTTCCAGGTGAATTTGTAATAGCAAAGGAGGAATGGTTTTGGAAATAGGTGTTGCCAGCTGAAACAGAAAACACATTTCTGTAAACACCAGTGGTTGCATTTGATTTTTTCTAAGAATTAAAACTGACGTTTTTTCTTTAACAGCCCCTCATGTCTGGTCACCCTTGCATCATTTTTCCATATTACCTGTTGCCATAGTATCCAAGTAATGATGCCAACGTGATTTGACCCGAGTGAAATCACACATTGCTGTGTGTTTACCTTTAACTTGGACAATGAGAATATAATGGAAAGCTGCACCAGATGTCTAGAACTAGCAGGGCTGAGAACTGTATTTGGGTGAGGGTATTCACATACACAATTTCAGGTTTACCCTTTAACTCGCTCGTTTAGCACTTGGGCTCCTTGCCCCAATTCAGAGCACGTATGAGCTGGCAGCCTGCTTTGCCCTCAGCCATGAACATAAGTGTTAAATCACTGTTCTTCTTTCCTCAGCATACATTTGAGTGGGTTGTTTGGTTTGGTTTTTGGGCTTTTTTTTTTGGTTGGGTTTTTTTTTGCCTTGTTTTCACAGTCCTACTAGAACTTTTTCTGCCAAAGGAAGAAAAAAGTTGCGTGGTCTTAAGAAAATTATTTAATAACTTCATTTTCTTTTCTGAATGCTTTATCTTACTGTTGTTCTTGTGCATATTCTGCCTTGGAGATGATCCATAGTTCTTAAAATACTTTTCCCTGAGATCAAACACATAGCCTACAAGCAAGTTCAGGGAAGAAGGAAGGTTTGTCCTTGTGGCCTCTAGAGACATGCAGAGGGGACGAAAAGGCTCCCTTCCATGTTGTCCTCAGGGCAGTTTGTTCCCTGGTGCCAGAGACATGGGCTCTCACTGATGAACTTCTCCGTGTGTTGCTCTGTGTAGTTATGAACTGTGCTGCTGCCAAATGACAGAAGCTTCTCTTGAACAAGTGACCGGCAGAATATGTGTGTGTGCCAGTGTTTTTCTTCCTTCTTGCAGATACTGTATTGAAATGCAGCCCCAATTGAAGGTAAAATAATTGTCTTTTCTTGCCCTTGTAACCTATACTAATATTAAAAGCTGAAGTGTTGTAGTAAATGAGGGTTTACAATGGTTTACGTGTTGAACAGTTCTGATGGGAGCCCGTGCCTGACTGGCAAGTACAAACTTCAAAATGAGTATGACATCTATGGAGCCCTGTTGGAGAAATTAATTCCTCTGCCTGTTTCATTGCACTTATTCAGCTCCTGACCTGCAAGGCAGAAAAGCTCTTTCCTGAGTCACTAAGCCCTAGATTAGGTTTACCCCTTTTCAGGTTTGTTGTGTTAGAGCCTGCGTAGTCAGTCTGCTTCCCCAAATCCTTTCATCCTTTTTCCCCATAGTTCATGCTCTTGTATTTGGGAATGAAGGAGACCTCAGCATGTGGTGCTGAGCTGCAAGGAAATGCTCCCATGTATTGCTCAGAGGCAGCTGGCTGGGAAGGTGCCACCTTCACTGCTCTGCATGGCTTGCTCTTTACTTCATGTCCAGGAACCTGAGCTCAGTGCATGGGTGTCACTGAGCCTGGCCATGGGAAAAAGGACTCTACCTTAGATTGCAGGCATTGAAATTGGCTTCCCCAGGCTGCAGCTGGGACAGTTGGTTCAGAGGTGTTTTCTACAAAGCTCAGCAGAAGGAGACATCCTCTCTTTGGGGATGGCAACCTTGGTTGGTGCCTCCAGCCTCTGCCCAGGACACCTTGAGCACATGCTCAGCATAAGGAGCACTTCCCCAGATGCCTTTGGGAAGAGAGTCAGGGCCAGCCGAACCCACGCTTGGTCAGCTGAGATCTAGCATGGGAAGGGCTGGCTGGAGCAGGGGAAAAGAGAAATGCAAGGGTTGTGTTCTGAGCATCCACCTTCTTCATGCACAGCAGACTTGGTGTTGGTCAGAAATCCTGGTGGAGACCACTGCCCTTCCTGTCACTTGGACCCTGACCAAGACCACCAACATTTGGGTTTTTTTAAGCTGAAAGTAGTTGAAGTAGCTACATAAATCCCACAGCCCTGGAGGAATGACTGTGGAGTCTGCCTAGGCAAAACAAGCAGGAGAAATATTACTTCATCAACAAAGTACTAAGGATGTGTTTTGAATCCACACATCATGAGCTAATTACCAGGCGGGCTGAGTGCTGCAAAAGAAATAACTCAGATAGATAATCATCAAAAAGAATGATTCAAAAATCCATCTGAAATGCATTTTGTCTCCTTGCTCACACAAATGTCTTCTAGCCATTTTCATTTTGCACTGCTGGACCTTCTGCTGTTAGATTTCCTCAGGTTTTTTTCAGTGTCTTTCAGTAGGACAGGAGTATGATGGTGCCATTTCAAAGGAGAACCTTTGCTCAGTCTCGCCTGGTGCCTCATGCTAGCGCAAGAGCAGGACCCTGCCTGTGCAGGGGGGCACTTGGGGCTGGAAATGGGCTGGAACCATGGGAGAGGAGGCTGGGCTCGCTGGCATTGGGAGCTTCTGCAGCAGGGCCCTGGCAGCTGCGAGCTTGTGCAGATTTTTAAGGAGCAGTAAAGGGGATCTGGGACCTGGCACCCATGAGACTTGGTGACAAGGGACAGAGAGCCCAGCAGTAAAACCCATGTTGTTGTCATTAGGCACAAGGAAGAGAGTGAGCAGAACCGAGCCATGGAAAAGTGACAGGTTTTGTCCTCTACGTGCCCCTTTGAAGCAGACTTAAGTAATATACTATGTTTATTTGGCCAGCAAAACAATTGGTAGATAAAAGCATTTCTTGAGGGGTTTTTCTCATCTAACTATTTGTTCCTTAATCTGTTTTCTTCTTTTTTTTCCCCTTCTCCTTTGAAAAACAAGGCAAAAAGCACTTTCATCTGTATTTCTGCTCATCTTTAAAGTCATCAGCAGTGAGCATCATGTTTGTGCTCAGCTGATGGTGAGCTATGGACTAAGAATAAAAATAAATGAAAGCACTTTTGCTTATCCCATTTGCCTTTTTTCAGGCCAGGTAACACGGTGTTGTATCAAGCTTAGAGTATCTGGAGCTCACCCTTATTTGTGACACTTTTTGAGGGAGAGTATTTGGGACCTTTAGTAGGACAGAACCTTTCACCTTTGAAAAAGAGGAAGGTACCATCTGATTTTTGTCCTAAGCTTCCATGTGCTTCCTTTTGAAATGCAATAAGCTTTATAGCTGGCCTTCTCTGTTCTTCTTCTTCTCTGATCTGCCCACCCCTCCCCCCACCCCCCCGTCCTCTCTCCTTCCTGCCTCTCCCCGACATTGGTTAAAACAGGGAGAATTTTATAGCTGGATGAATATGTAGTTAATACACTGTCTTGTCCTCCAAAGTTTAGCCTCTACAATGAATTTAGAGATGTCAGCTGAAAGGGTTCATTAATATTTTATTGCATTACCTCACTCTTGCTGCCACAGCATTAAAAATGTGCTTTCCCCAAATGTTTGTTACAGGAGTCTGAGGGTCACGTTGTCATGAGCCGTCTGTACCTGCTGGCAGCCCCCTCTTCCGCCCCAGCATGGGCTGCAGGAGGCAGTGGCTTGAAAAATTAATGAATGAGAGCTAATATGGCAGTCCCGTGTGATTGAAAAAGCCCGCACACACACACATGCAGACGTGCAACGTCCATGTATGTGTGTGTTTCATGTACGCGCTGCTGCTACTTCCAACATACAAGACCAGATGGCAAAGATGCGTCGCAGGCAGGAGCTGGCATCCAGCGATGCAGCAGCGTGCACCCCGGCACAGCTGGGCTGCCTCAGGCCCTGTGAAGGTGTCAGATTCCTCACAGTGAGACTGGATTCCCTCTGAAAAATATCACCGTCACACCAAAGCCTTTGGAGGAGGTTTGGGTTGCAGCCACAGCACTGAGAGCTTTGTGCTAGCAGGAGATCCTCGCGTGTTTGGTGCGGTACTCCGTACCAGGGGTGCCAAAGGCAAGAAGACAGGAGTTGGGAGAAGGAAATGGAAGGACTATCTGATGTGTGATGTTACCAGTGAGGGGAGGCAGAGGGGGAGGGTCATAACACATCAGAGCTCTGTGTGTGATGCGTGTCCCTTTAGATAACCAACCCTGGCTTGGGCTCATGAGCTGGTGAGTTCGGAGCCTGGGTGGGGACAGGGTTGGGATTTTCATTTTATGCATTTTGCTGGTCGCAAGCATATAGGTCATTTCTGCATACTGAGGAGTGAGAAAGATGGTTTCCTTCACACGTGAATAATCCCCCAGTTATTCTTGAGGGAGGGAAGTCTGCAGGTGCCCCAGTCGTCAGTCTTCTCCATAGTAAAATCTTATTTTCATTAGATTTCTGTTTTAATAACAGCTCTAAATAGCAGTCAGTGGAACTGGCCTGTCAGGCTGGGAGAGGCAAGGATAGGTGTTTGGTGATCGTTTTCTTGGCTTTCTCCTTGTGCAGCACATCCCTCAGGCATATCTTGAAGCTACCTTGTGAATGCTTTCTCATACCATGAACGTTATTGACTTGAAACATAGGTTTGAAGGAGTTCCTTCAACCATAGGAGTCTCACTGAATGATTCTGTATACTATTTCTCCTCCAGCTCTTTTTCTGCTGTCCTAAGTGCACCCTAATTCTTAACGTGCCCTACATAAACCTTTGGGAGAAGCCCTTCAGCGCAGTGGGGCAGGGTTGTAGTGCACTTGTAGCTCCTGCTCCCTTGGCCACTAAATGGGGAATCTGCCTTTGCTGTTGCATGCTCACAGCTTGCTTTGCTCTTGCTTTCCCCAAGCTTTTAATAAAGCATCAGATCTCCTCTCAAGAAAGAAGCAACAAAGAAATGATCTAAAATAGCCCATATGCACCCAGGGTTGAAACACTGTTTAAGTATCGCACGATGCCATGCAGAGCAGCAGCAGTTTTACTCTCACAGCATCACCCAGGGATTCGCCACTTTAGCAACTCAGGGAAAACCGTGAATGCTTTGGTTACACAAACACCGGCAGGGAGCTGATCAATGTGCCTTGTTGCATGGGTGAGAGGGATTTCTGGGACACTAGGTGTCACTGCGATGGGCACAAACTGAAGCATAAGAGGTCTCAGTTGAATATGAGGAAGAACTTTTTCACTCTGAGGGCGACAGAGCACTGGAACAGGCTGCCCAGGGGGGTTGTGGAGTCTCCTTCTCTGGAGATATTCAAAGCCCGCCTGGATGAAGTCCTGTGCAATCTTCCTTAGGTGACCCTGCTTTAGCAGGAGGGTTGGACTAGATGATCTCCCGAGGTCCCTTCCAACCCCTGCCATTCTGTGATTCTGCGATTCTGTGTTGTCAGAGGGGCCGTCCTTGCGCTGATTTACTTACAAACTAACACCACCACACGCATGTGAGCAAACACAGGTTTCTAAACAGAGCTGAGAAAAACATACTGCAGCTGAAATCTGCTTCTCCTCCCTTTTTCTGAAGTTATGTTGGGACCATCGATGGGCGTAACAAGGCAGTAAATGCATCCGTAGGCTGGGAAAGAAAACCAGCACGGAGGGAGCAAATGCTGGTTGGTGATTCTGCTATCTTGTAGTAAAGAAAATAACATAAAGGTTTGTAAAGCTTTTGGTTTGTCTCTTGGAATGGCTAAAGATAGAGGAGCAGCCAATATAAATGCTACATTTTAGGTACATGTTGATTTAAACCACATCTCGGGAGTGCAGGCTTAGCTTTTGCCTGGAGAAACCTGCCTGGCCATTGCTCCTACAGTGAAATTCAATCCCAAATTCCTGAAGAAAACCCCTTTGATAAGTTAAGGATTTTTTTCTCTTTTTCAGTGGAAATCAGAGAAATGTGAGAGAATTAATTGAAACTCCTGTTTCTCTTTGAAGGCCTTGGTGACGCCACTCTAATGCTGACATGTTAGGGTGCAGAGGCACATGAATGGGGGCAAGGCCCCGGCTGGGAGCTGCTCCTGCCCCAACCTTGCCTCTGCCTCAGCCCCTGGCACCAGGGCAGGGTCAGGCTGTCAGTCCCGTGTGAGACACGGCTTTTTCCCCAGGGCTGAGCCTCTCAGTCTAACTTTTTGGTGAACTTCTTGGCTTTTATTGTGAACACAAGCTGCTATTGAGGCACCTCTTGGAGCTGAAGTCCAAGTTGGTTTGTGGCTGTGGCTGCAGGTGCAGGACCTGGGAAGCCCATCCTGCATCCTCAGCATTCACAGCCTGCTGAAATGTGAGCACTTTGATTTTAAGTGGTGTCTATTTAAAGAATGTTACCAGATAAGTGCTGGAAATGGGATTGGACTGAAACTTCCATATGGTGTGTTTTGACATCATCTCCTTGGCCATGCCATTCTCTTCTCTGAAAAAACAGTCTATTTGAAATAGCAGAAAACCTTTATTGGATTTGCAGTCAGCTCCCTGTTACTTTACAGTCGGGTGGTAAAACACCCACAGGCTTCATTCACATGGGTGTCCTTGCTCTGCCTTGTCTATCAGTGTGGCACAGGTTGGCTGGACAGGAATAAATGGCCTGGACCCCGTGTTCAACAACGGGGGTCACTGAGGGAAAGGCAGGGTGATGCTCGCCACTACCACGTGGTTGCTGTAAGAACTGTTGTAGCTGAAACACAAATTCCACAATGTAGTGGAAAAAATGAAAGCTCAGCGCTGTGAGTGAGTCAGGGCTGCCAAACCTGAGCCTAAAGAAAACTGGATCATCAATTTAGTGCTTGATGCTGCAGGAACCACCTGGGTTTGCTAGAAGAGGAGCAGCCTGAGAATGTGTTCTCTATCAACATGGTGCTGACAGCTGTGACGATGGCCTTTTACCCTCCTGGCTAATGAGTGCTGCCTCTCACAGAGGCAAAGTATCACCTCACCCCTTACCTCACCAGAAAATTGGGTTAAAAAAAAAAAAAAAAGACCAGCTGCTTCAGTTTAAAAGATGAGTTTGTGGAAAGGTGAGGAAACAGAAAGTGGCCTTCAGCTCCGGGTCCTGAGCATCTCCCCAGCCATGCAGCTGTGTGCTCTTTTCCTACGTAGGAGTGAAGCTAAGGTGGAAACTGCCAAGGAGTCCATTTTCAGGTCGTACAGTTAGCATTTATTTATTTAATTGCAAGAGGGAGTGGTAACTGGGGACACCTTGGCGTGGTAACAGTTCACAAAAAAATGATGGCTTTTTTTGACCTCTGACGCTGGCTGCTGTGTAGGAGAATCAAAAATGGGGTTTAAAGAGAGGAGCCACGAGCACAGGGTGTACGGCAAAGGTGCGTGGACGCTGCAAGCACGCGCTAGGAGCAGAGCCCAGGGACAACCCCCACGCTGGCCCCTTATTTCATGTGAGGGAGCCGGCTGATCCGCTCGGGAGCAGCGGGGCTGGGAGGTTGCTGCTGTCCTGATGCAGCACCTCAGTGACATTTACCGAAAGGAAACACCGGGTGCTTTCCAGGCAGCAGCAGCTCCCCGGGGAGCACAAGCATTTTGGAGGGCTGCACCGCAGGAATCAGTTAAAATCCCTTCACAGTCTCCTGGCTCTCGTGTGAAGTGAAGCTCCTGCATAAGGGTCAAGCGCTCAGGAAATGCTCCAAACGCTTCTCGGACTGAGTATTCACCAAATTTGTGAAGAGCTCAAAGTAAGGGTGCCAGCATGAGATCTCATCAGTCTTGGCCTCCTGCCTCCACACCTGGTTCTCCATCTTGGACCTTGAAACAGGCCATGCCACCGTGTCCTGCAGAAGCAAGGCAGAGGGACCCGTCAGGAGCCGGCATCTCTCGCGATCGGGGGTGATGTGCGACAGATGCGGCACGGGCATTGCCAGAAGCAACGGTGGGAGATTTAAATGGCCCCTAGGGAGTGCGAGTGACCTGGAGCATGGTGAACAGGATGGGCAAACAGGGCAAGGTGCGGCAGTTTGCGTGGGCAGGGCAAGCAGGAGGGGCTCTGCAGCCCAATTCTAGGTCTACAGCCCAGGGAAGAGCTTTTGGTCTCTGGCAATATGGTGGGCACTCACCTCAGAGCTAAAACCACTGTTCCTACAGAGAAAGCCCCTGAGACATCTGATGCACCCACCCAGATGGATCTGGCAAGATAGGAAACATCAGTACAGGTGGTGGGTTGCAGCAAGTGCCCAAACCCTTCTCCCAATGAAAAGGCAAAAGTACCTGTGCAAGGTGTGCAGACTGATGACCTGTTACGCCAGGTGGCCGAGCTGCAGGGAACGGTTGAAAGACTGCGCAGTATTAGAGGAGCTGAGGCAGGGATAGATAGGTGGTTTCAGAACCATGCTCCTGTGGCAGACACCACCGAGAAGGAGGCATCTTGGGCCCTGGTGACTCACAAAAGCAGGACTCCACATCAGCCTGTATCCTCTACCATCCCAACCAGAAACAGATATGAAGCCTTAACTGCTGAAGACACCCATGAGCAAGGTCTGCAAAGTCCCCTGCAGGGGGAAACTGTACCAGCAACACACGGCAGACACTGTAAAAAGAAGCGACGAGTGCTCGTAGAGGGTGACTCTCTGTAGAAGGGTACTGAGGCACCCATCAGCCCACCTGACAGGGACTCAGGAGAGGTGTGCTGCCTTCGGGGAGCTAAGGTTTGAGACGTGGCTGAGAGGGTGCCACAACTCATCAAGAGAACGGGCTACTATCCATTACTACTATTTCATGTAGGCACAAATGACACAGAAAGCAGAAACCTGGGTAAAATCAAGAAAGACTTTCGAGCCCTGGGGGAACAAGTGAAAAACATTGGGGCCCAAGTTATCTTTTCCTCCTTTTTACCAGTTCGAGGGAAAGGGGTGGCCAGAAATAGGCCCATTATGTATATCAACTCATGGCTACATGGCTGGTGCTGTTGGGAGGGTTTTGGCTTCTATGTCAATGGGGCTTTCTTTGATGACTATCACCTGTTAGGGAGGGATGGGATCCGCCTCTCTAAACAAGGCAAGGGAATCCTGGGCAGTAGGCTGGACAACTTGGTATAGTGGGCTTTAAACTAAAGGATGCGGGGGGTGGGGTACACAGTCAGAACACTCAGGCAATCGCATCCAACAAGGGAACAAATGTGACCGTTCAGAGCAGCAATACACCAATGCACGCAGCATGGGGAACAAGCAGGAAGAGCTGGAGTTCTGTATGTGGTTGCAGGGCCATGATCTTATCGCGATTACAGAGACATGGTGGAATAACACATGACTGGAATGCTGCCATTGATGGCTATGTACTTTTCAGGGAAGACAGGCCTACGAGGAAGGCGGTAGAGTTGCTCTTTATGTGAAGGAGCAACTGGAATGTATAGAGCTCTACCTGGGAGTGGATCAAGAACAAGATGAAAGATTGTGGGTAAAAATTAAGGGACAGGCCAGCATGGGTGACACCGTGGTGGGTGTTTACTACAGACCACCCAGCCAGGATGAGGAAGTAGATGAGGCCTTCTACAGCCAGCTAAAAGTAGCCTCACAATCACAGGCCCTCGTTCTCATGGGAGACTTCCAACTATCCTGATATCAGCTGGAAGGACCACAGAGCAAGGTGTGCACAGTCCAGGAGGTTCCTGCAGAACATAGTTGATAACTTTTTGACCCAGGTGGTGGAGGAGCCAACAAGAAGAGAAGTGCTACTGAACCTTGTGCTGACAAATAAAGAACAGGTTGAGGAGGTGAAGGTAGGGGGCAGCCTTGGCTGCAATGACCACGAGATGGTGGAGTTCTGGATTCTGTGTCGTGGAAGCAGATCAATAAGTAGGATCACAACACTGGACTTCAGGAGAGCTAACTTTGGCCTCTTCAGGGTCCTACCTGGAAGAATTCCATGGGTTAAGGCTCTTGAAGATAGGGGAGTCCAAGAGAGCTGGCTGCTATTTAAGCAACGCTTCCTCCATGCTCAGGGTCGGTGCATCCCCATGAGTAAGAAATCAAGTTAACGAGGCAGGAGGCCTGCATGGATGACCAGGGAGCTTCTAGCAAAACTCAACGGGAAGAGAAAGCTCTATGGAATGTGGAAAGAGGGTCAGGCCACTTGGGAGATATACAGGAATGCTGCCAGAGCATGCAGGGAAGCAACTAGAGAGGCTAAGGTCCACCTGGAATTAAATCTGGCAAGGGATATCAAGGATAACAAGAAGGGCTTCTTCAAGTACATCAGCAGCAAACGGAAGACTAGGGGAAATGTGGGACCGCTGCTGAATGAAGTGGGTGCCCTGGTGATACAGAGAATGCAGAGTTACTGAATGCCACCTTTGCTTCAGCCTTCACTGCCAAGGCTGTCCCTCAGACTTCCCAATCCTTGGAAGTAAGTGAGCAAGCCTGGAGAAAGGATGACCTTCCCTCAGTTGAGGTGGATCAGGTTAAGGACCTTTTAAGCAAGCTAGACACCCACAAATCCATGGGTCCCAAGGGAATGTACCCATGAGTCCTGAGGGACCTGGCAGATGTCATTGCTGAGCCACTCTCCATCATCTGGAGAGGTGGGCCTGTGTAAACCTCATGAGGTTCAACAAGGCCAAGTGCAAGGTCCTGCACCTGGGACGGGGTAACCCCCAGTATCAATACAGGCTGGGGGAAGAAAGGATTGAGAGCAGCCCTGCCGAGAAGGACTTGGGGGTGCTGGTGGATACAAAGCTGGACATGAGCCGGCAATGTGCCCTGGCAGCCCAGAAGGCCAACCGTACTCTGGGCTGCATCAGGAGGAGCGTGGCCAGCAGGTCGAGGGAGGTGATTCTGCCCCTCTGCTCAGCTCTGGTGAGACCTCACCTGGAGTACTGCGTCCAGCTCTGGAGCCCTCAGCACAAGAAGGACATGGAACTGTTGGAGCGGGTCCAGAAGAGGGCTACTAAAATGATCCGAGGGCTGGAGCACCTCTCCTATGAGGACAGGCTGAGAGAGTTGGGGTTGTTCAGTCTAGAGAAAAGAAGGCTGCGGGGAGACCTGATTGCGGCCTTTCAATACCTAAAGGGGGCCTATAGGAAAGAGGGGGAAAATCTTTTTAGTAGGGCCAGCTGCGTTAGGACAAGGGGTAATGGTTTTAAACTAAATCAGGGTAGGTTTAGGCTAGATATAAGGAAAAAATTCTTTACAATGAGGGTGGTAAACCACTGGAACAGGTTGCCCAGAGAGGTAGTGGAGGCCCCATCCCTGGAAACATTCAAGGCCAGGTTGGCTGGGGCTCTGAGCAGCCTGATCTAGTTAGCAGTGTCCCTGCTGACTGCAGGGGGGTTGGACTAGATGACCTCTAGGGGTCCCTTCCAACCCAAAACATTCTATGATTCTATTCTATGATCTACGAAAGGTCCTGGAGAACAGGAGAAGTGCCTGAGAACTGGAGGATAGCCAATGTCACTCCAGTCTTCAAAAAGGGCAAGAAGGAGGACCCAGGGAACTACAGGCCGGTTAGTCTCACCTCCATCCCCAGAAAGGTGATGGAATAACTCATTCTGGATGTCCTCTCCAAGCAAGTGGAGGAAAAGAAGGTGATCAGGAGTACCCATCAGGGATTCACCAAGGGGAAATCATGCCTAACCAATGTTCTTCTACGATGGCATGACCAGCTGGGTAGATGAGGGGAGAGCAGTGGCTGTTGTCTACCTTGACTTCAGCAAGGCTTTTGACACTGTCTCCCATACCATCCTCATAGGGAAGCTCAGGAAGTGTGGGTTGGATGAGTGGACAATGAAGTGGATTGGGAACTGGCTGAATGGCAGAGCTCAGAGGATTCTGATCAGCGGAGCAGAGTCTAGTTGAAGGCTGGTAGCTGGCAGAGTTCCCCAGGGCTCAATACTCAGCCTTGGCTGCAGTGACCGTGAGATGGTGGAGTTCTGGATTCTGTGTCGTGGAAGCAGATCAATAAGTAGGACTGCAACACTGGACTTCAGGAGAGCTAACTTTGGCCTCTTCAGGGTCTGCCTCCTAAGCCCGGTCTTGTTCAACTTACTCATCAATGACCTGGAAGAGGGGACAGAGTGTACCCTCAGCAAGTTCACTGATGACACAAAACTGTGAGGAGTGGCTGATATGCCAGAGGGCTGTGCTGCCATTCAGTGGGACCTGGACAGGCTGGAGAATTGGGCGGAGAGGAACCTGATGAAGTCCAACAAGGGCAAGTGTCGAGTGCTGCACCTGGGGAGGTCAAACCCCATGCACCAGTATAGGCTGGGGGCTGACCTGCTGGAAAGCAGCTCTGCTGAGAGGGACCTGGGAGTCCTGGTGGACGACAAGCTGACCATGAGCCAGCAGTGTGCCCTTGTTGCCAAGAAGGCCAATGACATCCTGGGATGCATTAAGAGGAGTGTGGCCAGCAGGTCGAGGGAGGTTCTCCTCCCCCTCTACTCTGCCCTGGTGAGACCCCACCTGGAGTACTGTGTCCAGTTCTGGGCTCCCCTGTTCAAGAAAGATGAGGAACTCCTAGAGAGAGTCCAGAGGAGGGCAACAAAGATGATGAGGGGACTGGAGGATCTCCCCTATGAGGAAAGGCTGAGAGAGCTGGGCTTGTTTAGCCTGAAGAACAGAAGACTGAGAGGGGAATCTCATCAACGCATATAAATATCTTAAGGGTGGATGTCATGAGGACAGAGCCAGACTCTTCTCAGTGGTGCCCAGCGACAGGACAAGGGGCAGTGGGCACAAACTGAAACATAAGAGGTTTCAGTTGAATATGCCAAAGAACTTCTTTACTTTGAGGGTGACAGAGCCCTGGAACAGGCTGCCCAGGGGGGTGTGGACTCTCTTGCTCTGGAGATATTCAAAGCCTGCCTGGATGATATCCTGTGCAACATGTTCCAGGTGAACCTGCTTTAGCAGGGGGGTTGGACTGGATGATCTCCTAAGGCCCCTTCCAACCCTTGCCATTCTGTGTGAGTCTGTAATCAGCACATCCTCTGCCAGCACCTGGAAAGCAATGTTCCTGCCAGCTAAACAGAGGAACTGTACTCTCTGGTGTGCATCAGGCTGGTTGATCACAATGCTGTTTATTTGTGGTAACCATAAGGTGATCTCCATGGTGCAAGAGTAGGTTTTGTGGACTATCAGCATAGTTCAGCCCCACAATGAAACAGTTTTGCAATTTCTTTTCACAAAAGCAAGGTTGGAAAAATGCCTTTTGTGATGATATCACAGACATGGAATTTGTTACTGCTGACACCAAGTAATAGAATAGAATAAAACAAACTATTTCAATGGGAAGGGACCTACACCGATCATCTAGTCCAACTGCCTGACCACTTCTGGGCTGACCAAGTTAAAGCCTGTTGTTAAGGGCATTGTGCAGAGGCCTCTTAAACACTGACAGGCTTCGGGCATTGACCGTCTCTCTAGGAAGCCTGTGCCAGGGTTTCACCACCCTTTTGGTAAAGAAATGCTTCTTAACATCCAGTCTAAACCTCCCCTGGCACAGCTTTGAACCTGCAGCATCTTTGAAAATATCAAGTCCTGTAAGGAAAGTAAAACCACTAATGCTTATAAAACAAAACTGATTTTATTTTAAGGCTTTCTTCTTTTCTTACCTAGGCTTATTCCATTGAAGAGCTGCTCTTGTATTGAACAAAACAGGAAGGAGTCCTAAAACTCGGGGAAATAACCATAAGGATCTGTTTCATTTAAGTCTGATCTGGTAACCTTCTAAAGGGCCATTTAATCCCATCCATCCAATTCAGTCCATTTTTACAGGTAAGGGCTTACGTTACCATCTTGTGAGCCATAATTGCTTGATTACAAGGGTAGAAGAGGGAAAACAGGACCTTTCCCTGGCAGTGCTCAGATCTGAAAAACTGGACATAGGGCTTACTAAGGTATGTCTGTACATACAAGTATTTCTGTATAGCTATACTATTGCTTTGGACCCGATGACTTTATTCTGACATTTTGGAGGTGGTTGTTACAGCAGCCAATACACTGTCTTTGCTAAGCTACAGCATCTCTGGCAGAATCCTAAAATTGTGCCATAATTCAGGTTGTAAGGGACCTCAGGAGGCTTCAGGTCAAACCTCTCACACAAAGCATGTCCGGTTACAACAGGTTGCTCAGGGTGTGTCCAGTCAAGTTGGCTGGAGGCTGAAGATCCCACCTCTTCTCTGAGCACTTGGGTCCAGTGTTTGACTACCCTCATGGCGAAAACAATTTTCCTTCTATTTAATCACGCTCTCCCGTGTTGCAATTTGTGTCTGTTGCCTCTTGATCTAGCCTTGCACAGCTCTGCAGAGCTTGGCCCCACCTTTTCTGTACCTCACCATTAGGTAACTGCAGACACTAATAAGCTCTCCTCTTGGACTTCTCCTTTTTAATGCTGAAAAAGCCCAGCTCCCTCAGCCCCTCCTCGCACGTTGTGTCCTCCAGCCCTCTGCCAGACTTGCTGCAGTATGTCAGTGACTTTCTTGCACTGGAGACCCCAAACCTGCATGCGGCTCTCCAGATGTGGTCTCACAAATGCTGAATAGAGGGGACTAATAAATTCCCTGGACTTTCAGCTGTGCTTTTATAAATCCAGCCCAGTATGCCATTGATTTTCTTTGGCTCAAGGGCACACTGCTGATACATATGCAACTCTCACCCCTGGCCCTGGCTTCTTTTATTGCAAAGATGTTCCCCACCCACCACCTAGTCTGAACTGCTGCATGGGGTTAGTCTGCCTCAGATGCAGGTCTTTGCATTGAACTTCGTGAAGTACCTGGCAGCTCACTTCTCTAGCATCTTGAGGTCCACCTTGAAAGGCAGTCCTGCCCTCCCTGTAACAACTGCCCACCCCATGGCCCAGGAGGACAGTGGACGTATGTTACCACAAACCTCCCCAGACCCAGATTCGGTGTGGTCCACAAACTTGCTGAAAGTGCACTGTGTTGTGTCCTCCAGGTTGTTAATAAAGACATTAGATAGTATTGGTCCCAATATTGATTCCCTAAAGAATGCCACTAGAAACTGGCTGCCAGTTTGACTTTGGATGGCTGGGCTCAAAGGATGGTCATCAGCGGTACACCTTTCACCTGTTGTAGTTAGTTATCCAGTCCATGTTACCGATTTGACTATAGGTTGTTTTGAAAAAAATAAATAAAAAACCAACAGAAGAATCCTTTTATTTTCAAAGTTTGATCAATCCATGAAAGAAAGAGCAGCACATTTCTGCAAAGCCCAAATAACTGTACAGCTCATTCTGCAGATAGATTTTTCTCACCAGAAAGGAAGTGCCTGTTAAAGAGAAGAAACCAGGAAGGGAGCCAGGACCAACGGTGGTCAGCATGGTTCTGCTGGCTGGTACCTTTAGAAACACATTACACCCTTCACACTTCTCCTTCCAGTGTTGCTCTCCTTAAAAAAAATCACTGAACACCCAGGTGAGGATCCATCTAACCACAAAGGACATTTTAGCATCCCTGTTGGATCCCATGTCAGGGCTGCCCTGTATATTTTGATTTTCATTCACAGGTCCTATGGAAGAAATGGAGCAAAATTCTCCACCGGGGAATGCTGCCTGGCTGTATGAGCAGCCACCTTTCCACTACACTTTGGAGGAAATCAGGTTGTCTTCCAGTGAGTTCCAGTCACCAAATGATTTTATTGTTACAATACGATGAAGCAATTTTTATTTTGTGCACTTCGTGGTGCTCAAAATGTTAGTTTTCACAGTATAGAATGGATGTGACAGCATTTGTCATGGAAGCACTCAGCAGAGTATGTTGCAACTTCATTTAGTTGTGCTGTTTTATGAAGTTATGCAGTAAAATGTGCCAGCAAATTATGTTGTATTAGTTTCTTTCCGGTGATTAACTAAACATTCATATAATAAATAGCAGCTAACTACAAGAAAGAGATTTATTTGTCACAGAGTTAGAAGAATGTCAAACTTTTCCCATTTCATGTAAAAAGGCAGAGGAAAAAAATACTTCTAAAATGACTTTGCAACATGTGCTTTATTTTAAGTCATTACTGAATCAAAACTACACAGTATACTCTTTTAACATACCCTACCCACTCAATGATTTTTTTTTCTCAATAATTTTTTTAACATGGAATGAAACCTACATTGCAATTGTAAATTTTCATGCTACAATGTTCTCTAATGAGCCATTTGTGTCACTAATAACAGTAATTTAAGAAAAAGGCCATTTTTCAAGCTCATATGTATGTCTATATTTGGGAACTTAAAAAAAAACCCGTCTTGGATGTAAAAATGTGACTGGGAATATGTAAACATTGTCATATACCTGAAACACTGGAAGAAGAATATCAGCTAACAGCAAAACAATGGTTGCCTTAAATCATCGAAATGGGAAAAAGCATGTCATGGGGAGCAGAAAGAAGCACACACTATTCAGTCTTTAAAGGGTTATAAGAAATGAAGTAGCTCCTTAGGTCATTGAATTCACTTTCTTTTCTCATCTAAGGGAAAGCAGTAACTTTGAAGAGAATGGCCCAGCAGAACACCCCAATAACTCACCATAATTATTCTAGCCATTAGTTAACCTTGACAAAGTGTCAAGTTTCAGTTGCTTTTTTTTTTTTTTCCTGAGAAAAGTCATTGATGTTTGGTGGAAATGTCTTCTGTGACTGTACAAATAAAATAAGGCATTTAAAGAGATTGTTACTTGTTTTCTTTTTGCTGACAGAGGCTTGTCCACAGTGTCCTTTGTACATCAAAACCTCTGCTTTTCTACAAATGGGTATGGCTAGAATGTCTTCAGTTCCCACTGCGGCCCTGGGTCTTGGGTGTCCTGAAGGCTAGTCAGCGTCCCATTACTGTAGCTTGAAAGTCAGTGATGTACAACAGCATATTGCACAATCCAATCTATATGGCTCCAGAAAGGGTTAAGAAGGTACACTGGAGTCATCTGTGGGTTCACTCCTTTCTTTTCTCTTTAAGGGGTAATGATCGCCTGGAAAATTAAATTAGCCAGACAAAGATGCAACCTTTTTGTTGATTAAATTACAAAGCAGTCCCCAGATTGTAGAGGAGTGGCACATTAAAAACAACAAATCATCCAACCTTCTTCACTGTTGATCCTCAATTTGAAAGGCAGCATGGATTCCTAAGGCCGTAGCTTCCAGGACTCCTTCAGTGAAAAATCATTGCTACCTAACTATAAAAGGCTTAGCTCTTAAGAGAATATTGTGCTTTTTTTTTTTTTCCTTTAAAATTCAGATGAAATCAACTTGATTCGCAGTGTGACACCAGAGATATCAATTAGTTTTTTCCCTAGTCCACTTGATCATAGTCTCTGGTGAGCGATACAGGAATATTAGTTTGGCATACAGGTCTTCTTCCAGTTCCAGTTCTCCAGTCTCTCGCACTAAGAAAATGTCAGTACACAACTTCAAGATTCGGTCTACATTGGGTAGCTCCTCAAACATGATGGAGTGAGAGATCCCACTGAAGAATTCACGGACGAACTTCCCTATCACCAGGACAACTGAGGCATACAGTCCCATGATGCTGAAAAGAAAGAAAGGAAAGAGTTCAAATCATGCCTTGAAAAAGGGTCAGCCAGGTGTGAGGGAGCTCAATCTACACAGCTAAGTGTAGTCTGTCAGGTGAGTGAACATTAATTTCTAATTAGCATCTTGTTTCTGCTGTGCTGCAGGATGAAGGAAAATAAGGTCTTTTCAAACACCACAGAAATCTGGGAACATGAGCAGCTGAGGCTGCTGACTTAGATGGTTTAACCCCCATCGCTGATGGTCTCACGTCCTGTCTGCTACAGCTTGGAGGTCACAATGGAAATCTGACAACTCTGGCTGCTAAAGGCAAATGACCCATCAGGTTTCATATTTAATATTTTTTATTAAAGTGTGTGTAAATGGTGACAGACTAATGTTTACTCGCCCTCCCCTGATAATCCTCCTATGAGGAATTCTCCAAAATCATGCCAGAAAGGCGTATCACTTGGGAAGGCACAGTCTCCTGCCTTCCTCTGTCTGTGGAGATGTATTTCATAATCATGTCACACCCAGGGTCCTGGCAAGGTCACCAAAACCAGGAAGAGACCTGTAGCTAAACTAACATCTTTTGAATGATTTTACTTCAATAGGAAATTGGTGCGAAGGGTGCTTCTGCCTT
Organism: Butorides virescens; assembly: GCA_017310255.1. Classification (NCBI taxonomy): domain Eukaryota; kingdom Metazoa; phylum Chordata; class Aves; order Pelecaniformes; family Ardeidae; genus Butorides; species Butorides virescens. Next base: position 266,124 of record JADKXX010002950.1, on the reverse strand, counting down.
TTTTCCCACTGGGGAGCAGGTATCAAGGGTAATACTATTCCTTACAAATATGAAGCTTTCAATAGGTAACATTAATTTGAAAATTTCACAAAACCCCTTTTCAAAATGTTGTAATGCTCAAACACTACAACAACAAGAAAGAAATGAAATGCCCAAACCGCAAATAGTCACCTCCACTTCTATCTTATCTACATTATTTTAATTTTATGTAAAGATTCCTTCTTACCCATAACCAGCCAAGAATCCAAGGCTTGGTGGACTGACTTTATCACTGAATATGAAGAGTTCAAGACTCTCTTCAGACGTTTTGTATCTTTTTCCAAGCTGATTCAAAACCCACCACTCACGAACTCCCTCATCGGACACATTTTTGACCAGGGAAACCGTAATGTTTTCCCATCTGCAGTCTATTGAAAAAAAAGAAATGTTAATATATATAGCAAGAATTGCAAGAGTCAAACTGTGTTGAGTCAGATACTTCAAGCATCTGCATGATAAAATGACTGAGCGATGTAGGAGTAAATGTTCATTATAATTCTCCTAAAACCCATTTTACATTATTTCTGTACAAAAGTATAATATCTGGACTTCTGTGTTTTTCATTCTGCAAATCTCACCTAAATGTGCATTAAATAAAGAAAATGTTTCATATCACCTACATTTTCTTCTGTACAACTGTCAAATCATTTCAGTATTTTCAGGCCAAAGTATCAATGACAGCCTGCATGACTGCATTTCAGGCCTAAAGAAACACATTCAGCCTGGAGGGATAATGGTCAGCATATACATTAAAGCCCTTTTGAAGAATCTCATATTAAGAGTTCTTTAGGACAGGACCTGACTAATGACAGCACTCGTAACTTATTGCTACCCGAAGAACTAGGTTCAGCCTCAAGAATTATGTTTCCTGATTAATCTAATCATACTCACTGAATCTTGAACAGTAACATACTACTTAGTACAATAATTAATGTACTACGTAGTACTACTACTACACCTGAGCACCATATTTAACCTCCGTTGAGCAGAGCGTTCTTAGATAAAGACTTGTTCCTACTCTTCCAAACCAACAGGTTTTTCACATGCGCGTATGTGCACACGAGTGCACGTATTCCGTACATCTGTGAGTACCTGTATGCATTCTGATCAGGTAATATTACTCTGAAATTCAATGATTTGTCTAGACTGGATTCCTTGTAGCCAATAAGGAAGGCATAGCTTAAAAAAAAAAAAAAAAAAATCACTCAGTGTCATTATTTAAGCTGAGGAGCTCCATTTGCAGACGTGCAGCACTGTTTGTGCTGAGGTAGCAGGGAGATGCCAAGAAGTGAAACTTGTCATCACTTCCTCAGAAAACAAGAGAAAGCAGCTCCAGAAAGCAGACTCGAAGGAAAGGGGCTGCACTTCATCCTTAGAGTCCTTACTGTTCAACAAAAAGCTAAAATACATCCAGATGCATTTTCTGCCTTATACTGTATTACCTCATATCTCCCCAAGCTTGTAGACACCAGGTAGAAACCACTTTAAGTGCATTTCAGCCTGAGGTGCCCCATAACAGCTCAGTGAATGTGCAAGTGTCAGTGCTGCGTTGCACTTCTTTCACCCGTACTCTCTTTTCCATGGCCTGGACACATACCTGTCAATAGCTGCTTTATGGGTTTTGCCAGAGAATCACTAGGAGCCTTGATGTAGTACGGGTACACTGTCTCTAATGTTCTGGAAAAAATGAGAAGGCAAATATTTCATATTTTTATACCCCTAAAATAATATAGAAATACCTAACAGGGCTATACACAGTTCCCAGTAATTCTTGGCGTAAGCTATGATTTTATAGTGTTCAGATGTCACATCTGAAAGTTAGCTGGATTTATTAACTATGTTCTCTCAGTACTTCAGCAGGGAGCTCCGTCCATAATGTCACCATTCACACGCCATGAATCCCACACACCTGGGGCACGTGTGTTTGCAAGGAATGTAGACTTTAAATTTTGTTCCCCTTTTTAACAAAGCTGCTTTTATAGTCAGCTATATAAGCAGCACAAAGAAAGGCAACACGTCACCGGTAGTAAACAAACTAAAAAAATACGTGGCTAGAAAAATATGTGTTGAGAACAGTTATTACTTCAGAATGGCAAGATGTTTCGATAATAACACCTGAAAAGATTGAGAATTTTTGCCAGCATCTTTAATTGGGAAATATTTTCACAGTTTGTAGGAGGATTTCAAACTTAAGAAGAAAGCTGTTTGTAAAAGTTCTTTCACCGGGCTCAAAATTAAATCACCTTAAGTGGGAATAAATTACCAGCATCCAGAGCAACACACATTTTATTATGAGGAGAGATACTGTCCTAACTTTTTCCTCAAATGACTGAAAAATTCTAGAGATGGGGAGCTCTCAGGGAAGCCCTGCGACACTTTGCTACATTGCATACACCAGGCTGAGGAAGAACAGAGGTGGCCAATTTAAAACTCCTCCTGATCACTCCAGCAGGCCCAAAAGATAGGTAAGAGCTGAGCAGCTAAGTTGACACAGCAGAGGTGGTGGCAGAAAGCTCCCCGCTGAAGTAGTCAAATGGCTACTAGCTGCCACAACCATTTTTCTTTTAGGACAAAGTAAAAAAAAAAGCTTGAATCAATAACTTCATTGTAACACAGGCAAATGCAGGTATATCTTTAATGTTACTGCTTGCCTCCTGCAAAGAGAGAATTATGAATTAATTACCCCTTCCCACAAAAGAGCAAAATCTACCCTTTTTGGCACTACATCACCTTAGGAAATATTCATGTATCCTCACACAGCAGAAGAGAGACACAAAATATTTTTTTTTAAATGCAATGATCAGATGTGCAACAACAGTCTGTTTGGATGTACACGTGTGCGTGGGTGCAGAAAAATGGCTGCGCACAGAAAAGACAAATCTCATTTCCACCTCCTAACAGATATGAACCTCTCAGAGTTTTCACTATCCCAGTCAGCCTCAGCTTTAACTTTTCAACTCTTGTGGCCACAAATCAGATCAGGTGGCCTTCTGGGATGATGTGTTGGCTTAGCAGTATTTAGAGACTACTTCTGTAAAGTAATCCCCAGCGAGCAGGCAGAGGAGGAAGAGCCAGACTCCTTTCAAATCTGAAAGGAGGCACCACTGCTGTTAATGCTATAAGGCTATATCCATAGGATAAAGTTTGATATTCATATGAAGAGCATGCTCTTTCTGCCTTGTGAATTTCCATTACAGGAAGAGATCTGATGTCAGAAACGGCTGCAGATGTTACCCTTTGACCGCAGTGATTTAACACTTCCTTGCCAATCTAATACTATTCAAGAATAACAATGAGAAATACAGTCTGGATGGGTATTTAGAACAAAAAAAAAAATCACCAATGCAACATCTTCAGATCAAGTTGAGCTGAAGTAACTCAAAGGAGGGTTTAACTGTGAATACACTGTAATGAACTTGTGCTTATCCAATAAATCAAAGAAAAGTAACTAATAGGTTCACCATGCTTGTTGGTGGTGTTCCAGCGTTCATGGTCTTCTCAGCCTACATTTATCATAGGAAATAAGCTTTTACCTTTAATGTTACCATTACATGCTGTTGGCCTTTGTGAACAAGGCTCCGAAGTTATTAGAGGGCACAGATGGGCAGACAAATGATACAGTTGCACAGGCCTGACCTCCTTAGGAAATTAGGTTTAAAAATGGGAAGGTTTGCATACAAATAAGCAAAGAAAATAACTTACACCTTTTCCAGTTGCTGTCCAGACATCATTATAGCAATATCTCTTCTGGTGTTCTCCGGTAGGACGAAGGTAAGTTTATCTGATGCTATTTCGGCTTTGGCACCAAGGGTGAGATTTCTGTTGTAAGTAAAAGGGAAGATACATTGTCAACCTACAGTGAGAGCATAACCTAAACACTTGTTTGCTGAATGCTAGAGCTACTTGTCTGACTAGTCCAACTGCATTGACCCTGACTATCCCAGCCTTTGCTAAAGCAAGCATCATGCTACCTGTACCTGAGATGGTGTGCTTTCTCACAGAGGATATGTAGCAGCCTTAAAGGTGTATTTTTCTAACTGACTATGTCTTTGCATGTATTACAGGACAATGACGACAGATTAGTAGTTTTACTAGTTACATCAGTCAGATCAGAATGGGAAAGGGAGCATGCCTGCCTCTGACTTTAGGCAAAGGGACCGTCTGTGTTACCACACATTCTGTGCCAGGGTAGCTAAGGATGCTGCAGTCAGCTACAGCTTCCCCAAAACCCACCTCAGCCGAGCAGAAACATGTGGATAACAGGCTGATGGGACCCCCATGCCTCCCCCCAGTCTTCACGCCAGCTGCAAACACAACTGGGGCAGGATCAGCTTTTGCACAACGCCTCGTGCCATGCCCAGTGGTCAGGATGCAGCAGCTGGATGAGGCAGCTCCTGGGCTGCTGGGGGCTGCAGAGAAACGACCCTGGCAGATGATGTGTGAAGACAGAAAGCATGTATGCCACCCGAGTGATACAAACAGTCCATCTTACAGGCTTGTGGTCTCCTGGCCTAGACAAAAGACAGCAGTTTCTCTTTGCAGAGAAAAAAGTGGAAGGTCACTGTGGTAAGGCTTCACCACTTTCAGTCATTCAACGGTCAGGATGTAATCCACAGGATATAATTTGAGGGTGAAAAAGGTCTCTTTCAACTCGTGTAGGAATGTTTGTAGTTAAGCAAGCATATGGGCAAACTGAGTAGCAGTATTAAAAATTAATATGTCTCAGAAATGATGGAGTGATGTAATTCACTGGCTTATACTGTATGCTTCCAGGAAAGTAAGTGGGGTCAAATAAAGTTGGATTAAGGGTGCAGATTCATTGCAAGCCTATTTTTGACTGTGGAAGGACTGACCCAGCATGTTCAGAGCTCCCACAGTGATTCAGCTGACCGCCTTCTCGTCCACAGTCTTTTGCTGAGGGTTGCTATAACAATCCAGCACCTACTTCCAAAAAAACAGGTAGATACTGGGGCTGCAAAGGTACTTAATTCCCTTGGAGTGATGACTTAAATCAAATTTAATTAAAGTTTAAATTTAATCCAGCCGTTTACAGGTATCCCATCTGGCAGACAGTAGCCAACAAACCACCTCGGTGGACTGGGTGTGCTCTAGCCTGCATGGAACTACTTTATATTCTAGGTTGTCTTTTGTGAAAACTTCATTGTAAAGTAATAGTTCACTGAGGCCAAAGGAACCACAAGTAAAGAGGCAAAAGTCTTTACAAAATGGATCTGTGTCATTGTTATGCTATTTGCATGACAAAGTCTCTGAGTACATGTGTATTTAAAAAACAGTTTTTGTCTGTTCCATACTCGTTTAGTAAGAGGACCAAGCACTTCTGCTTGTATTTCCTCATAATTTTTCCGCTTTAACTAGGTCTAAATATTCAGTCCCCATAAATGCTAACAAGATTGTTGTTTGGGGCAGTTCATTTGAACACCTCCATCTAAAACTGGCTAAAATTTTCTTACCCTTCCCTCCTTTCCCTCAAGTCCCACTGAAAACTCCATCCTTCTCTTTTTATTTTTTGACAACTGCCAGCAACGATGTTTTCCTGGGCGACAAAGGTCACTTCTCCCTGTCTGTCTCCCTCCCACTTTCAGGTTTTTTTCCTGAATTTGCTGAAAATCTAAACAAAAGAAGCAGTGTGGAATTGTTCTGCTAAGCAAACGCTTGGCAAATGATCCATCAACCTCCTAACGGCCACGTTAATTACCTTTGAATGCTCCATGAAAGAACTACAGTAAACTCAGCTGAAAAATCCAGCAGTCCCTGTATCATTTTCTCTCTGCTGGGAGGGCTGATGGTCCATAAAGAGTTTGAATTTCCCTCTAGATCTGCTAGAGTTATATCTTCTTTTCCATAGCCCTCTAGAAACTGCAAAGCAGCCTGCAGGTGCAGAAGAGGAAAACAGAATTTCAGCGCAGTGATATTCACAAGACACGGAGCCCCATTTCCCAGTCAGGCAGAATTGTAAAGGTTTGATTAACTGTAAGTGCAGTGCTTTGCACTGATTGCTTTTTTCAGGTACCAGATGGGAAGGGGAATAAACAATGTATAGCCGAGCTAAGGCAGCAAAACAAAAATGGCCCTACTGTTTGAAGAATGAAAGTGGCCTGAAAGTTCATCAGGTAAACTCTGTAGAGTCTATTTAAACTGAAGTTAAAATTTTACACTGTCTTTTGTTAAGCATCTTTCTGCATAAAAAGATGTCTGCAAAGGATAAGGCAACTTGAAACTGGTAACTTCCAAAGTGGATTAAGATTACGATATTGCTGGTATAATACATGGTCTATTTGATACGAAATGATATAAAAAAAAAAGTTAATTCTTGAACGGGCTAGAAGCAAGCACTTCTTTTAAAGTTATATCTGACCAAATGCTAGTTACTTCAGTAGTGCAACAGCTTCTACTAATTACTAGCCTTTATCCTGTAGAAACTTGTAATAACTTTGTGCATGTTGCACCATGAAATAGTGAGACTATGTTTAAATTTTGACATTTTAATGTCAAAACTTTTCTAGGCCATACCCACTTTTTTTTTAACAGCACCACATCTCCTCACTGGGAGCTGAAAGCTGTGTCTGCTATAGGAAGGAGCACGGGGTCTGAAAGCACCAACACTGTTGTGTCCCCACAGCACGGTTGTTCTGGCAGTACAACACCACCACCACTTCTCCCGAAAGTTTGTGTCATTTAGAGGGAAGGTTTTTATTCAAGCAACAGGACAACTGGGGTTTCTGTCTTCCATGATTTTGTGCAAAGATGTCTCGATTAATGGTAACTTGTCTCACCATAACCCAGGCCTGTCCTGACAAATGATCTGTTTGAACCTTTTCCCATGCAAACCTCCTTTATGGAAACATCTTCCAAATTATGGCAGTGCTGCTGACCACTTATAACTACACAAACAAAACTCACAAAGGACCTCCATGGAAACATGCACACATTTTTACGTAATGAGGTATTCCACATTTCACTTACAGTGTTACCCCTATAGCTTCCCAGAAATGCAGCGAAACCAGTCTGATTCAAATCCTTGAGCTGACTCTGTTGAGCACTCATTGTAAAAATAGGCTGGGAAATGAAAAAACATGCACTTGTCACATTTACTTCACATCAGCTGCTATGTACACAGTACAGCATCCTGTGCATCACAGCCCAAGACAATTACGGCACCCAATTCAACAGGAGAAGGTTATGATCTTATTCCACTAAGCAAGCTACCTCCAATTATCTTATACTTACCATGTGGACCTGTAGGCAGTTATTTGAGTGTACCTGATGTAGGATAATTTATTCAGATTCCACTGCCAGTAGGTTCTGGTTTTAACTTGCAAATGAAGATAATATTTTACATCAGTGATAAACTAACGTGTTTTTAAACCCAAAAGGGATCATTTGTGGGAGCTTGCCTGACCTCTTGCATAAGGCAGGAGAGTTCAATTCGATGAAGGGAATAAGAAAGAGCACAAGGAAATACAGTGCAAAAACAGAGTATGCTTTTAGTCTGTCTTCTTTTTTACCTGATAACCTCCTAGAGTTATTGTGATTGATACATCTAGAGGCTTGTTGGTGATGCCTGCAACAGATTTGATTAAAGACATGAAGAGCAGTGGGAACCAGACAATACAAATCAGCAAGACGATAATCATGCCACCCATTCCATACTTCACAACTTTCTTTTTCTTCTGGCCTCTTGGTTGGGGATATCTCTGCAAAAGCAAACAGCAACATGGTAATGTCTCTTCTATCAGAGGTACACTTGGTATGATTTGATGGGTGAATATATAATGACTTCAAGGCCTCCCATCTTCTGTGGTAATTTGCTAGCCATTGTCAGGCCAGTTATTTTGAGATTTTTAGCCAAACCTGAACAGACACTGAATTTCTGGTGACAACAGAGAAAAGTGCCAAATGAACCCATCAGGTGTGTGTCTGGTGTGAAAAATATTGTATAACTCTGTGGTTTTGAATCTTCACAACCACAAAGAAGGGAAAAATTGGGTAGGGTAATTTGAATTTTTTTTTGTCTGAATGAGTGCAAGCATGAACTCACAGGAGCCAAACGTAAAATAATAGCAGCAAAAGTCACACAACGATTTGTTCAAAAAACCGATATTGGGAGTGACCCAGTTTCTGGTATTTGTCCTTCCAAAAAGTTTTCTCTCAAAGCTCCTTAGGGCAGGATTCTTCCCATAGAGCTTGAAATGCTACAAACTGTATTTCAGGGGGAAAAAAAATGGATTTGTTTGCCAGCAATTGGCATGCATGATCAGTGGGGTTGTCTGATACTGCACCACCTCTGCATTCATTTCACACCTCACATGCAGTATTTCTGAGAGTTGTTTACAGGCTTGATCCAATCTGTTTCTAGTGCATCCCACACCAACTGCATTTAAATAATATTTAAAGTTTTGTTGCTGTTCCTAAAGTCTTGACACAGCTGATGTAACATCCTTCCCTCTCTTAGCATCTTAGCCCAGAAGTGACTGCTCTTATCCTTCTCTTTTCAAAGCAGATCACATGGCGTGTCTGTTCTGCCTTGTCCATAACTCCTATCCTCTGTTACTGGCCTCATGATTGAATACTTTAATAGTTTCACCATCCTGCAACGTGCCTTACCATCACTGTAATTTATTTTGGTGTATTCTCTTATGGGATTTAACTCCACACAGTGTTTTAGGATCCTGTCTTTCATGCACTGTATAGTGCATGTGCAAAATAAAGATGCATTGTATTGCACCGCACCGCAAACACACGCCAGGAATCTGGCTTTCAGGAAATTGTTCTTGCTTTACGACATGAATTCAGAAAGCCCTGGGAGAATATTAAATTTGTAATACAATGCTATATTTAAAATGAATTAGTTACTTTTCAAAAGCAGTGTATCGTGTCATTTGTCTTGCACTACAGAACACTTTTCATTAAAATATCATATCAAGATCACCAAGGGTATATTATTTGTCTGTATGAGATTAGTTCAGGCACCTTTAACGATGTTACAGAACAGCTCAGGGAACCTCTAGCAAAGTGCTTAGGCATACCACTCAATGTGAGAGAGAGAGAGAGAGAAAATCAAAGTACCTCGAACAACACTCATAAAGTCATGGGTAGTTACTTTGCTACACAGCATTAGCACACACGTGCTAGCTTAGATGTGGAAATCTTCCCACGCTAGGTCTATGCTACATATAATGCAGAGTGATCCTGTTGTAGCATAAAAAAATGCAGTGAGATGGACAGTCAAAGTAGAACAGGATTATTCTTTCTCTGACTCCTGAAGCCTCTGATGACACTCCATTCAGGGCAGAAATGGAAATCATACAAAAAAAAAAGCCTATGTACAAGATTTGTGTGCGCTTCAGCTCTGATTTAATCTAAGTGACATACTTGGAAAGTAATTGCCATTAAGAGACAGGATTATAATAAAAGTAGAAATACGTCAGTAACACTTAAAAATACAGCCGTTTCATTGCAGATGTACAATTTCTGACTGGTTGGGTCACTCTTAAAAGAATGCTTAATTTCTTTTTCAAATTGGCAAAATAAGCAAGCATATGGTTGCAATCTTTATAGCGGTTATAAGGAATCCAGAATTTGCAAGTTTAATTTGAACCGAAGCTTAAATGATGTAAAGAGGCTGAAATTTCAGTCAGACAAATGGTGGGTTTATCTGGCCTGCGGTTCAGTTCTGGATGTGGGGGGGCACTCTCCCAAGATAAAGGAGCCAGCTGAGTTCCCTCTGCGGTTCCATGAATGAGGTGTCCCTGGGACCTACACCGTGGAGGCACGAGGTCTTCCTTCTCCTGACCTTGCTCTCCAGCTCCAGTTTTCCCTGCTACTGCGGGTTGCTCATTTAGTTGTTATGGACAAAGTGAGCTGGTGCAAATACCAAGACTTTCAACCCTGGCCTTGAAACTCAAGCATGCAATTAAGCTAGCAGGGGCATGCCTGTGGAGTTCACGTTAATGGTGGAAAAATCAGCTAGGCACAAGAGACAAGGCATTTGAAATTTCACTTGCGGTGACTGCCAACTAACATAAAGTACCCAATAGTCTGAATATTTTCTGAACATAAACACCAGGTGTATCTTCTAGCAAACTGCCTTTATGGTGGATTTCCCGATTATTTAGGGACTCGTGATTATTTCTCTTCATTTCTGCATGAGGGAGAGGAGGCCTGGATCACTCATATGGGGCTTCCTTACTTTTTCTGACTCTCGCCAACACTTCAGGATGAATATATGAGCATAGATATCTTCAACACAGATCCAGCTGGAAAGACTGAGAGTGGTATCAGTCCAAACCCAGTCCATTACTGCTCTCAGCTCGGTCAAAAATGGAACCAGGCGGAACCTGAAGGGGGATGACAGCAGATAACTCGTCAGAAATGGGGGCATGACATTAAACGAGCACAGTCAGTGTATATATGACAAGAAGGAGAATTGAGCCAATGTTAAAAGACAGTTAAATGGGAGATTTTGCAAACACAAATACAATCATATCACGAGACTGTATGGCTAGTACTGATGTTTTGGGGGTGGTATCTTTTGCCATAGCTCATGGTCCTCTAGATCTCCCTGTCAGGCCATAAACACTCTTTTGCATCATTATGCCCAGTAATTGTGATTGAGCCACTGATGGAATGGTAGAAGAGAGACTTTCTTGTATCCCCAAATTCCTCTGAGCTGGGAACCTGGGATCAGTGTAGAGAAACATCCTTTCCACAGGATGGTGGGAATTTGTTTTATACATCCTTATACCATCCTTATACAGCTTCTTTGCAGTAGGTGGGGGGTCCTCAGCTGCATATGGACTTGGGCGTTATGACTCAGGATTAAGCAGCAGCAGAAGGTGGGCTAACAGGAAACCAACATGCACATAGCAGCTGTTCGCAGTGCATCCTTCCCTTTACTAGTCCCACACTTTTCTGCTTGGCCAGGTCACAAAGACTATTTCACATAAAGAAAGGTTTCTTCTGTAGCTTTTCCTACTGGAATGCAACACGCCCATAATGAAAATATTGGGAAAAGGCTGAAATTATTCCAGCTTTTCTGTGAAATTTGTATATGCTTTGAACTGCCTTAACCACAACATCATGGTAACAGCATACGTGGAGGGTGGGGTGTGCCTCCTTAACACCACCTTTCACTCTGATGTGATGCTGTGCCTGTTGCTTGCACTAACACGCCTAACCCCTGAAGAGTTTCAAATGTGCAGCACTTCTTAAAAGATACACAAAGGCAACATTATTTGATGCATAGCTCTTGTTTCTCATGCCTATTGTCTTTCCCTTTATTCTTCTCAGTGCTGAGGTAGAGCCTGTAGACCTGCTCCAAAGATCACTTTGGGGTCTTTTTTACTACTTTTTAGCACTGCAGAGCAAATAACATTACCTGTTATCTAGCACAATGTGAAGCCCCTATCTCTGTTCACAGAGGTGATTTCTTAGAAGTGTTAAAAACCGTCTCTTCCATAGGGGCCTGAATGGCTAACTGGTATGTCAGGCTTCTGGATTCAGAGTGGGAGACTGATTTTTCTGAAACTTGCATTCCTGAAACTGATTTTTTTGCAGACATATGGCATATACAGAGTGTGCCGTGCAAAATTTACTGTCTCATTTCCAGCAGGTGAAGAGAAGTCATGAATAACCCCAGCACCTCATAACAGATCCTTACTTCACAACAGAAAGGAGGAGGGCAGTAGGTCTGGACTTACCCTTGAAATAAGAATAGGTTGACATAGTTATAACTTTTTGTGAGGAAGTTGCCGAGAACACGAGTTGGATATCCGCAGCGTATCTGATATGCTGATAAGCCAAAATAAACACATTTCACAAAATACCAGAGCTGGGCAACTGTGTTCTGGCTGAATTTCCTGTAATGGAAAAGACAGATAAAGGAAAACGATGAGCTTTTTATCTGTGTATGACCAAATTAGACTGAAATGTTTTGTGCTCCTGGCAGTTCCCCTTTCCTGAGCTCCTGTGAAAAGCCCTTGGTTTCTGACACCACTGCAGAATTAAAACAGTATTTGAAAGATGCTGGATGATAGTCTATAAACAGCATCTGTTGTCACCTCAGGGTCACAGGGGAGAGACTGGGAATAGGCTTCCCAAAGAATGAGGGCTCTGGGGCAGTGCCTTCTCCTCAGGGATGCTAGAGGTGCCTTGCTGCCCAACACAGGCCAGTCTGCCCTCAGCCCTCGCGACAGCATATCCCTCTGTGAGCCCAGGGTAGACGTGGCTTCTTCTGGCTTTTCAGAGGGCTGACATTTGGACTGAACCTGGGCAGCATTAATGGCTATCTGTGTTCACGGGGGCACCTCCAAGGTCATCAACTCATACAGGAATTTAAGTTGGAGTGACCTCTGAAGATCATCTTTTTCACCCTCCCCTGCTTGAATCAGGTCTAATTACACGAAATTGTAAAGGGACCAGTCCAGTTGAGTTTTGAATACCTCTGAAGATGGAGATCCCACAACCTGTCTGGGCAACCGGCTCCAGTGTTCGACTACTGTCATGGTGAAAAGATTTTTCATCATATCTAACTGGAATTTCCCTTTTTTCCAATTTGTGGCTTCTTGTCTTATCTGAAAAAAGCTTAGCTCCATCTTAATGACCTCTTAATAGGTAGCTGAAGACACCTTTTTGTTTTCTCTTCTCCAGACTGAACTAACCCTCTTCCCTCAACCTCTCCTCACATGTTGGACATCCCCCGACCATCTTGGTGAACATGTGCCACTTCTCACTGCAGTTCAGTAGCATGGTGAAACTTCAGGAGATACCCCATGATGGACAGGATTTGTGAGCTAGACATGATCCAATATTTTCAATTACATCCTGCAAAACTATTTTCATTCAGAAATTTGCAGAGACTTCTAAGACTCAGTCTGACTCAGAAGGAATACAGGAGGTTTCAGATGCAGATTTGAGATTAACAACTTGACATAAATTTCACAAAAGCATGTAAAAAGTCAAAATTATTTTATTGCCTTTCAAATAAAGCCAAAAGTTTCATATAAATTCTTAGTGTGCAGTAGCTAGGAGATCCATTTGAAAAATGCATTTTTTTTCAAGTTGGGACACAATTACTACTGCACTGAGGAAAAATAAAACATTTGTTTTTTAGAGGAAATGAGACCTTTCACTTCACTTCCTTTACACTCTGCACCTATTTTGTTTTTTCCTAGTAAAGTAACTTGACTGTTCATGAAGTGTAACGTGCCCAGGTGACACACCCAATTTCCCTGCATGGTCAATGGAGTGAGGTAAATACTTCAAGGCAATTTAAAGTCCTAAGAAGAGGGGAGTTATCCAAGCACTAGAGCGGGAAACTGAACCCCTCTGCAATGCAGACTGAGGTGATAACTGCTGTGAGCCATGCAATGAAAAATGTTAGATTTGGGGGTGAACCCGACCCGTCATGTGATACAGGATTTCACGCAGCAGGTGACCACCTCCACATCACCTCCAAAGCCACGTGGCAGAAGCAGGGGAGGAGAACTTTCGCTCTTCAGAAGAGGCATGGGTTTTAGACATTCCTTAGTCTAAGGAGATTTAAATCCACAGTTCACACATTCCAGGAAAGTGCTAAATTGTAAGTTACTCTGAGAGAGACATTTTCTACTCGCTCTTCTAAACCAGTGTGCAGCAGTCTTGGGAGTAGGGAACTGAATCGGAGGCCAAAATTGCCTCAGCTGAGAGCCCAATAACTCAATTACAGGCAAGTTCTCTTTCACCTGCTTGCATTTTGGCCTAAGCTGAGAATATTTCTGTACATACTTATGTAATTAATTCTTCCTCAAACTTGTGCTGGCCACAGTTACTGCTGTGGAAAGGCACTCCAAAATTCTGCTTAGAAATGAGACCAAGAAGAAACCTGTTTGTGATTCCAAAACTCAGGTATAGACATCTCAAATTTCAATACAAACAACATGGTAGAGCATCAGTATTCAGCCCATATTGTCTGATTATAAGGGTTATACCTTTCTGTCACTCCAGGCAAGATAAAGAACATCCAGAAATGTATTCCGAAAACAAGGATGACCTGGAAGATGACCTTTCCCATGACAGTCTTTTTGAGGTACAGTGCTCGATCTACCACCATGGTACCAAACTGAATGAGCACCATCACCAAAAATGCCTCCGGAACCTGGTCTTCTGATAATGAAGAGGTGATATCTGCTGCTGCAGAGTGTTTCTGAAAAGAAAAATGTAACAGAGTGGTTGCGGAAGGAGGACACTCACATGATTCTTAGCACCTACAGCATGTAAATCGTACTGAGGGTTTACAGACAGATGCCTCTGTGACATACCCCAAAAGCCCAAAATCCAAACACAATGATGATGAAGTCCACTGTATCCGCGAGGAACATCAGCACATACACATCAGTCACCGCACTGTAGTCTGGATGAATAAGATTGTAGAAAAACTGTCTGATGGGCACATACACCTGGAGAGTCCTAAAACAACATAGAGCACAATGTGATTTAACAACAACTTGCACTGAAGAAAAGAATGGCTGGGTGTGATATGATTAATGTTTCTAAAGATATCTAAGATCTACTCTGACAGCCTTCACAGGGTTTCACAAACACCAGTCCCTTGTTCTGACTGCTTCTAAACTACTGTATTAGCATTTGTTCAGTAGAAAAACACATAGCCAACCAAGTTCACACAGGATATTTAGGTTTTTTTATCAGGCAGATGCTATTGGAACAACAGCTGATTTGCCTGATGTTCAGCTGGTGGGACTTAGAGTGAAAGCATCTGCATACCATGAACTGTGAACGTACCCATTCACTCCCTTGAATTAACAGTAGTAGTAACCCTCTCTCTCTAAAATGGTGGTTTACTGCTTTTTTGTTTGGAACCTCCCCCCAAACCAACACAACTCCTCACATCACTCACTTTTTAATTGTAAAGGCTTTGGCTTTGATCATTTGTTCTCGAAACTTTTCCATAAGAAGCTCTTTTCTAGATTTTTGCTTGATGCTTAACACACTGCTTCCTTTCTGACTGCTGTTTCGTGTACTGGTACTTCCTGGGGGAAAAAAAAAAAAAAAAGGAGGGAAAGAGAAGCTAGTTCAAAGTTAAAGTTTACAAAAACTAGGAAGTAATACATCTTGAGACTTCCATCCCATATAGGAGTCTCTTGTTTGAAAGAAACTTTGAAATGAATTCTGATGCTTTTTTTCCAATACGATAAAATTTTGAGAGCATCCAGTAAAGGTTTAATCACTGGCAGATCAAAACTTGATTGATAACTATAAAAAGAGAAGACTAGTGATAAAGGCAAGTATTTGCATTTCAATTGGTAATATATACATTCAGGCTAGAGTAAGCCTGCCCATTTTGCAAGATGGGATAGGTAATCTGTTTCAATATACCCAATCAAAACCTTTTCCCACAAGTATCATCAAATGTAGATATGAAAAATACATATGCTTTGCATCTCCCTCTAGCTGGAGATTATGCTGAACCAGAAATTCTGGATCTGGGCCACACTGAGCATTCCTTTCCCAGCTTTTGGATAATGTCATTTTAAAAACACAGTGAATCACAAAGTATGGCTCTCCATTTGAACTTTAAGAAGGCTTGGAGTGTTTTCAAACATGAAGATACTTGGTTCATATCCTATTTCCTCACTGAGGAGTAGCAGCATTCAGCAGCTTCTGAGATCTCCACAGCAACCGGCACAAGGTTTCAGCAGGATGATCCTATGGGAAATTAATGTTTGCTCTTCAAATCCCAGAAATGCCATGACATTTACCTCTCTTTGATCTGTGTGAGGAGAAGCTGGACCTGTGCGAAAGCTGTGATACACTGCTAGAGCTCTTCCTCCTGATGGCGGTTTGCTGCTCCGGGAAGTGGACATGGATGGACTCCACTGATGCCGCAAGATTGACAGATTTCAAAGAGGCAGAAGAGTCTCTCCTGCCTCCTGTCAGAGAGAGCTCATCATCAGTATCCTCTTTATTACTGGAGCTGTCCCCTTTCTCATCTTCATCCCATAATCCATGGCACTATTGGAAAAAGAAGAAGAGAGCATCTCAACTTTGTATTTCTGTCACAGTATTTATCACAGGCACTGCTACGCTCAGTCGTGTTCACAAGGGGGAAGACATTCATTGTGTTGGAGTATCATAGAATCACAGCATCATGTAGGTTGGAACAGACCTTTAAGATCATCAAGTCCAACCATAAGCCTAGCACTGCCAAGTCCACCACTAAACCATGTCCCTAAGTGCTACATCTATGCATCTTTTAAATACCTCCAAGGATTGGGACTCAACCACTTCCCTGGGCAGCCTGGTCCAATGCTTGACAACCCTTTCAGTGAAGATTTTTTTCCTAATATCCAAATAAGTGACTTCCCTATATCATGAGTGACTAAAAAAATTAAAACTAAAAATCAAATATAAAATAAGAAACTACATAAACTTAGATTACCTTTAAAATGGATCTGTGGAAGAATAAAGCAAGGAGCTGAACAAGATCATAGTGCACATAACCCTCTTTCTTCTCAATGCCAATAATATTTGGTGGGTGGTAAGGTTTATCTTTTGTGTAATCCACATATTTATTCCAAGGAAAGAAGCCAAACTGGAAGAAGTACTTGATGACAATGGCCACCTGTTCAGAAACACAACACACTTGGGATGTTTTATAAGCATGGCAGATATAGTAGCCTCCCAATATTAAGAGGGGAGAAATATGACTACTTTGTCAGTTTTATGAGAAGATAAACAAGAATACTCATTGCTACAGAGGAACAACACTTCACATTTCCTCAATAATAAAGTCAATCAACATTTACCAACAGATGCAACAGATGATGCTCACTGGTACCTGAGATATCACAAGCAGTGTACACTCTCTCTTGATTACCAACTATATAGTAGCTGTTTGCAAATGGTCTGTTCTTGTGATAACTGCTTTACATGCCAGGAAGGATATTGCTCATTGCAATCAAGAAAAACACAAACAAGACCTTTTCATATCACAGAAATTGCTGAGGACTTCAGTAAATATTTGTATTAATATGAAGGGCCAATGGCCCCTGATCCTAGAGATCAAAACCAGAAAAGAGACCATGTGAAGCTTACAACTTAATTTTTCAGTGTTAGACATGGGGTTGCAAAACCAGCAGCATACCTCAGTGTAGACAATGGCTGTCATCCAGAAACGTTTGCTTGGCCGAGGAACAGACAGCATGGCCCAAAGGAATATAAGGATGGGAAGCACCAGGGTTATCATGGAGGCAGAGATCATGTGGTTAAGGATGATCACAAAATAGCACACCATTTCTGACCGGGCCACCAGCGTATTGTACAGGGCATAAATAAGAAGCAAGACTCGAGGCTGACCAACATAGAACTTCTCTGACTCCTCCAGCTCATCATCATGAAACATCCTGTGAGGAGCAGAGTACCGAAAATGAAATGAAAATTAATTTCACAACTGCTTTTTAAATTGCTACTATTTTTCCTTTTGAAAAAGTATAAAACTCTGCTGCTGAGTTCAATGGAAAAAAAAAAAAAGGGATTTGGTATTATAATCAAATAGCCTGATTCTAAGCTCAGAAAACAAGAATTTCAGGCAAAATAACTAGAAGCACTATTTTGCTGGTTTTAAATTTACCCAGAGAGTTGGCCTGGCCCAAGAACTTCTACAAGCAGCACTTTCCTACAGTTGCCCAACCAACATATCTCATGTAAATCACACCATGCTGGTATGGCCCTGTCTGGATTCATATCTGATTTATCAACACAGATGAGAATTTGGAGAAACTTCAGAGGTCCATCAGGAGACATATATTATGACTAGTCCTGTGACATAAGATTAGAACAAAATAAGTGCCCTTGAGCATTAAATATGTCCAGTCTTCTCCCCTTTACCTAACTCAAATAAATATAAAAGGCAGCAAGAAATCACTATGACTTTCCCATACATTCACAGTTCTCTTTGCTTTTCATAAAGAGTGCCCTGGCCTGAGGAGGGATCACACTGAAAAGCAAAAATGACTGTGGGAAACCAGAAAAGACACTGCATCTAAAATGTCAGATCTACACAGCCTCCCTCTCTCTCTCCAGATGCAGTCAGGCTGAAAGGCATTTCTATGGTTTAAGAGTTCATGCTTGCATCTGGGGAAGCTCTCCCCTAGCTGAGTCAGGCCAGAAAGCAGAGGAAGAAGAGCAGCAGCACCACCCTCACTGCTGGTTGTGCTACTGTGCAGTGTCTGAAGGGCAGAGGGGGGCATCCTATCTCTTATGAAAGTACTTAGCAAGGTGGGCTCTCTAAATAGCCCTCAGCTCCTACTGGCTTAAACAAAAACTCTGCCAAAGGTCAGAGTTTCCCTTACAGTAATCCAAAATAATTAAAGCAGAAACATTTTCCCAGGTGGCCCTGGAGGAACATTATTTGAAATCACAGCTGCCTGGAGAAGCCCTCTCCACGATGGATATTTAGAAAAGCCCTTGACCCCATGACAATTGCAGCACAGAAATCCGATACTAATTGGAACAATTAGCTATGGTACCTGGGGAGAAAGCAGAGATTCCTTCCAACACGAATTTGAATAATTTTAGAAATCTGTAATTAGAACAACTGCACAGGAAATGAGCTTCTTCCCTTAAATCAAATTTATCTGTATCAGAAGCTGTAGGCTAGTTCTGAGGCAAAAAACCTGAAGTAATGACAAAACTTCACATGCTGGGACCAACAGTTTTTCCCCGATGAAGGTCCTTACTTGTTCAGAAGCAGCTCACTAGCCGTTAGCTCGTGTGTCAATGGAGGGAGAATCGTGTCATTAAGTTTGTCCGTCCGACTGTCGTCTGGGCTCACCATCATGAGGCTCTTACCAGCTGAATCATCTGGGGAGCCAAAGGGAAGGTGTTCAAAGCTGACAGCTTTGCTATAGGAAGGTGGGGCTTCTGCATTGCTATCCACAGTGGAGTACAATGGCACATCAGTATCAGGAGTATATGCAGCTCCTTCTGAACCCAGGCTATAATCTTCCACCTCCTCTTCCTCTGGCCTTGATGCAGAATGAGCTCCTTCCTCTTCATGCTCCCCTTCTACCTCCTCAATGGTTTCTGTCGTCCCCTGACGAGAATAGAGCATGGTGACCTGTGTAGGTTCACTGTTGGGGACGGGCAAAGAGAGAGAGAGTTGAGGCTTACAAGGCTCACCACCAAGCAAAGTTTGTTAATTGTACCTTTAAGTAGACAGCTGAGCAACCCTATTGCATTCCCAGGCCTTCAAAGTTCATATAATCTGGTAGAAAATATATCATCATGATCTCCTCTTATACAGATGGACCAGCTGGGTCCATCTGCCCCCTGAACAACGTCCCAGTGAACTCACAGTGATTCACTGTCTTTTCACACCAGCAAAGAGCAAATGAACATCATCAAGAGAAACTACACTAGCTTTCTGAAAATAGTTCAAAACAGTTTCTGACCAGAATGAGGACTTGCTATTACATCTTTTTAAAGCATGCTCCATGGTGAATGATAGGCAGCCGTGGGGTTCTTTCTAAACATGGTCCTTTTAACAACCACCATGCGGGTGCTGTATACAACTGGAACATGAGCTGAACATACACATCAATTCTGACTTCAAATAAAAGAACAAGTAAATTGCTAACATGGAGAAATACAATCTAGATTACAAAACTGTTCCAGTAACGGGGTATCTTGCTTACCTTTAGATTGCCCTATGTTCTTCAATACAGTCTTCATTTTTACCTTACCTGCCTGCTTTTCTTCTGTATGCAACTATTTTCTTTTTCAACTGTTCTTACTCACTCTGTTCAGTTCTCTGCTTGTTCACCTTGCTTATTCTCAGCTTTGCATGTCCATAATAACTTTCTCTCTTAATGCGCTGTGCTCTGCAACAGTCTCAGGCTCATGTAAATTCATACAGCTTGATGACTCCAGATAGGAATCTGGGCACCATAATTTAAAAAATATTTTCTTGGCTTTGCTTTCACCCTTTTCATCCCTCACAAGTATTTTTTCACCTCTCCTCTTGAACATCACTCTTTCTCTTTTTAGTCTCTATTCCAGTCCTTCTCCATAGGTTAGACAATAGGCATCAACTCAGTGTCTTTTGTTGGCTGCATGTTCTTGTATCTCAACAGAGATGAAACCAGATTTCACGTATGAAATGAATCAAGAAAACTGGCACTGGCAAAGTCAGCTGGCACTACCACCTCCTGCCAAAATTAAAAATCAAGTTCCATCTCTTTTTCCGTTACACTGCTTCCAAACTTATTGCGGCTGTGTTAGATCACGTTATTTCTAGCAGACTTTTAGTTAGAATGTGTAACACTATTATTAGGATGTGTGTTTTGATGATTCACAGTAGCACTCATCCTGGTTAAAATGCACAAAACCGTAAAATCCCATCATTTCAAAACTGATTGGCGCCAAAAATTTGTAAAACACTTTAAATGCTGAAAAAGAATGAGCTTATATGCCATAAAATTTCATATTTATAATAATAATAATACTAATTGAAACACTGTTTCCCAATATCATATAAATCCCTGTTTTTTACCTCCTAAAAAGTGAGCGAATGGCTCTGAATGGCTCTACTTTGCACTGGATATTAATATTATTCACTATCTTTTCATAGCTATTTTCCCTTTCTTAATTTCAACACTTCACAGACTGTAAATCAATGGTAATCAAAACATATTTAGCAATCTTTCCTATATGGGGAAAACTAAAAACTGACAGAGCAGGGCCAACATTTACCTATCTTAGTTTCTGAAATTAGACATCGGAAGTCCACATTTAGGATAACTGATTAGCTGAGAAACTTCACCTTCAGCTTCCAGTTTCAATAAGAACAACCACCAGCTCGGTAACTCTGAAAATCAGACTCTTTTTTAGCTGAATAAATACAGACTTTAGCCTTGTTTTAGACAGCCACTGTAATGTAATGGAACAACTTTTAAAAATACATGAATTAAGGGTGAAAACCAAAACAAACCAAAACAGAATAAGAAGTGAAACAGCAAAAGAGTCCTAGATCATGACCCTGACTTTGAACCTCAGAATCGTGCCACAACACAGGAGGGAGTAAAGCTTCCATCAACCATGCAAACCGCTCTGTACACCACATATCTGCAAACGCAAATTTATGTACACTGCAGTAAGTATAATGGTATGGGTAAATGAGTGAACAAAGCATGCATGAGTTAAGCACCTTGACACTATACTGCCACTGTCAGCTGATGAGGAGGACATATCCATGCTCTGCATTTTACGAAGCCTAGGTCGAGCGCGCTCACTTGTTTTAGGAACAGTGTCTGGTCCATCTAAATCATCAAGGGTTGACTGCCTTGAGAACAGCATGGTTGCTTCAGTGTAGCAGCTAGCAGCGCAAATAGTTATAAAGACAGTGTTAAATACAAATGATATTACTATACACATGGTTCAGTAAACAAATATGCTCGCCATGCAGCAAAACACTGACACAGAGAAAAAAGGTTGAGAGAGAAGATAAGGATTTGTTTAGAGTCACCATGGAGACACATTTCTATACACAGATTGCTCATGGTCATGTTCCTGTAGGGGCTATAGAAGGCTAACAACCATCTAATCACTATTCAAAGAGATATGAAATCAACACAATGCTCTACATGCTTTCCAGGGGCATCAACTTACATATGTGAGGAGGTTTTATTTTCTTTGTTCCCCCTGAAATTTCCAAATTCAACAAAAATGTTTTGGGAAGTGACCTCCTCTGTACAAATTCTATTTTATTAATGATATACTGTGCTGAACCTTTTTATGCAGGTACAAGCCAATTTCCTAAAAGAGCCCTTAAAACTGAATAAGCTCATATTCCACAAATAGAAAAATAGCTGTCAGACATTGGCTAATCCCCTTTCCGAACCATAGAGCCAAATCGGATATGTTACTTAGCCAGTAGATGCATGCCAAATATAACCTGCTCTGCATGGGATGGCTTTTATTTTGATATTAAGTAGTAAGCCGTGATGATTTGTTCCAGAAGATTTCATGTATTTCAATCACAGCTTAAAAAATATTTCAAAATTGGTAACATGCACATCTTGAAAGAAAGAACAGATATAATAAACCCTTATCTCCTTTCACTTATCAAATACAACAGGACACCAGAGACATACACCATACATTGAGCATTTATGTGTTACTGGAGAAAAGAAGAAGAACTGGATGAGTTATGAGAAAGAAAGTACGTAATTAAATACAAGCATATAACATAGCAACAGGAAAAAAAGCAAATACATTAATGATATATGGTAGGTAAATGAATTATTTCTCCTGTAAAAACCTTTGGAAAACACAGATGTCTATGAAACAAGTTGAGGGACCTGGTATTTTAACACATGCAGTGACCTGTCTGAGTCTCTCAGCTAGAATGAGAGAAGAAAGGACCCCAAAACACAGGATCTACACTTTGATTTTCTTCTTTTGAGTCCACCTGTGTTACACCTGAGCAGCAGGAGCAGGGGATTTGCTTCCTTGGCAAGCACAATGTTTGTCCAGTGGCACAAAGAATTGCGAAAGTGGTCAGAAGGTAAGTGCAATGGTGTTTTCTGTGTTACTTTGGTCTTGCTAGCCTGAAGTGAGGAAAAAAATCTGCTGGCATGAAAAGATAGTTTGCGATTATTGCTTTAAGGAAAATGGGGAGGAAAACAGCAAAATACGTGGGACGAAGAAGCAGTTATTCTTAGGCTTACACTCACTGATGGCCTTTTTTGACAGAATGGGCTGAGGCTAAAAGCATACTTTGGGCTTTGAATAGGAGAAAAGTGTTACCAAGATGCCAAAGGTATTGTGAAATATTTTCCTTAAAACAGCATTAATGGCAGGGGCACCTCTGTCCTGCCAGTTCATTTGGCCAAGACCCTTTACAAGCCACTTCATTATTTCTGTGTGTGCGCAGAGGCACAGAAGCATCCTCCAGACAAAATCTGGAGGGCTGTCTGCATGGAGCGGGGTTTAGAGGAAGCAGCAAATGTTGCTTCCTGTAGGAACAGAAGATCCACCCCAGAGTCCTGATTCAGCAGTATGGAAATCAGTTGGATCTCTGTGTTACTGACTCCAGGGGGTCATGAGGGAGGAGGTTTCCCCTTGCACATACACCTATGGAGTATAGCCAGGTGGTTGTACTATCAGTGAGGTTTTGGAGCTAAAATATACGGAGATAGTAGTGAGTAGACAATCTATTTTTGCCGACTAACTTTCTGTCTCTGTGCTACAATGTCATCCACATGTTATTTTACACCTCAAGGGCTGAGTTTATTCTTTTCAAGAGCAACACCTCTTTCTAGGGTGTTGAAGTATTTTAAATGCAGACATAGTTCAATGGGAACCTTCCAAGGGCCTTAAGCAGGCAGCTGTTGAAATCAGAGAAGCACATACTTGTTCATATATTTTCAATGGAAGAAACATATGCCAGCTACCCTCCAAAACATGTAAGTTCTGACCCAGGTCCTGGAAAAATCAAAGGAAAATCATTTATTAATCCCAATAGACAAAAACATTTGCCCAGAGGGAGTCCCTGCAATAATTTTGTTTAAAGCTGTTTCAAATGAAGGATGAATCATCGGAAGAATTGTTGACCGAGGAGCTGCTCTGTATCCTTGAATGTCAGGAGATGTGTATGAGACGACACCTGCAGCACAGTCTGTATGTTCTTTATGTACTTTAGGAACATGCTTCCGAACATGGAGAAAAGGAGAACACCAATAAAGTGGAGAGATTTACGCTTGGCAAAGCTGATGTTGACTCAGTCATTGACTATCACATAAATTTAATCCAACCATATCTTCCTGAGTGACTTTTCAAATTTGTGTCCTTGGAGACCTTGAAAAGCATTAGCTTCTTGAAATCATTCAAGGACTAGGTATTTTAAATTGAATGTTCATTAAAAGCTCCAAGTTCAAGCATTTTATATACAGTTGATTTGGTATCCATTTCAAATGGGGATATATATAGCAGGGATGTTTTTATCCTTGGTGAGTGGGAATTTTCTTACTTTATGACTCCCTTATTGCTAATTGAATTTACCCTTGCCAGAAAGTTTATTAGTTTAAGGGGTAACTTACAAATTTTTCTGGGTTTTTGGGGGGTTTTTTTTGGTTTTTTTTTCTGTCCATGGGCTAGTTACTGACTGGCATTACCTTCATGAACTACTACGCTCCCCACACCTGCAAGCAAAGATCCCAGACATTTCCTGTCATTCACACTCCTAAACCAGACAAAGATCCAGCCGCAAACTGGGACTCTTCTTTCATCCTTTCTCCTGCCTCCCAAGGAAAACATTACCTCTCCAGTACTCCCTCGAGCCCTATTCTCCCATCTGGTGAGGGAAGCACAGATGAAAACTGGTGAAAGTGGTATCTGTAAACAGCCTGACTGCACTTGTACATTCACTCTTACAGGAGGGCCAGGGGCTCCCATCTGCAGCTCCTATAAAAGCCTACATGCAGGTAGATTTGGGAATGGAATACATTATTTGTGACAGACAAAAAATAATGCAAACTAAACTGGATACAAAACCTTGGATATCTGACTTAGGACCTGCACCTAGCTGCTATTTTGTAATTGTAGGCAAAGTCCCATGAAGGCAGCCAAATAGTTTTAGTAAGTTCCCAACCATGTTACTGGAATTCCCAAACTGTTTAACCTAATAAGTAGTTTATCAGTCAAATGGAAACAAACAGCAGCAAATGCTCTACCATGCCATCTCCAATCCCTGCTGCTGGTGCTCCTCAAAGAGCTTGTTAAGGATCAACATCAGTCTATTCTCCTCCTGGCCTGTAAGAACTTTGCACTTTGCCTTTAGGATACAGGAAAGTATTTATACATAAAGAGAAAACAAAAAATTACATTACGATACCTCATTACAACTCTAGCTACTGTATAGATAAATGTTTGAGAATAAATGACAGCCGTCCTAGAGAAAATCCCACAAAAAATACTCTGCAAAACTCCCATTAGAACTTTATCTAGAGTAAGAATGACATCCCTGGATAAGGTTTACAAGGGTCAGTCCTGAACCTCACAAGAAATTTACAGTTTGTGTAACTGATCAGGAGGATTGCTCTCTCTGGAAATCCAGTGTTTAGAGCACTGAGAAGATACCTACAGTAATTCCTGTCCTGCATACTGAGGAATATGGTAGTATTATAATGGAATAGCTTCTGTGCTTCTGCAGCCCCGTATATGTCCAGATATGCCCGTATTACTCAAGGACCTAATGTCCACTACAGAATTTTGTGTAGGGCAACCAATGGAGGATAATCAGAATGCTGGTTAGAAACCCTCTGCCCCTTCCCAAAAGTTTTCCATTGCAATCCTAGATCCATGACTACACGGATGCTTTAGATTTAATTAGTTGCTTTTACATTTACTGGAAATAATGACTTTGAAATGTAATATGCCCCCTTCTCTTGTTTGGGCAATACAAAAAAAAAATCACTCAGTGACCTCACATGAAGTTTAAAACATTTTGCATTTCTAAAAAAGCTCATAAGCACTTTTGTAATCCCAGGAAGAGACATGCAGGGGTGTCCCAATAAACAGATGGCATTATCATTCAATCAACAGACTCATTTTTGCTTCCTCTCATTACAGGTCATTATTATTACAGCAGATGTGCACAATTTGTAAATACTCTCAGTGCAAGAATATTTGATTGTTCATTACCAGAAAGAGAATTTCAGATTAGAGGAATCAGCCATAATACTGCCTTTGCTATTCCTTTGTTGATAGGTCCTGTGACATCTTCTGAGGAAATGGAGAAGACAGCATCAGATGTGAAAGTTTTAACTTTTTCTGTTGCAAAGCAGCTCCACAGAATCACTGAATTCTCTGAGTTTGAAAAGAGATTCTAAGTGTGTAAGTACGTTCAAAGCAGGGTGATAAATGGGTGGTTATTGTGAAAAAAAAATATATAAGTGGAGCTCAACACTGGGTATCATCTCATTGAAGAGGCAGAATTTACACATGAAAATGACAAGAGTCATCTTTCTTTTTTTATAATTCATTTTGGAACTCTTTGCTTCTAGTTAAATTTTTTGCTAACATGGTTGTACAATAATGATAACTTCTATCTATAGTAAACTGTGTGACTGAAAACTATTTAATGAAAGCAGGACTGATATTACCAGTCTTTCTTTAGGTGAGAATGAACTTTGCGGAGTTAAATTCTGCCCTGCAGATATCCAAGCGGCTCCAAGTGAGCTGGTAATAGAATTTGGCTTTACATTTTTCTCACGTCATCTGACTCCTGTAAAACTTTGAGACAAAACACAAAGGTGTTGCTTAGCTGGGTAGCTAGCCATTGAGAAAGATTTGCTTGCATTGGGTGTTTTTACTGGAGTGAACCTCTCCAAGGCCAGTGCTCACCACGGGGAGCAATTTGTGAATATCTTGCTGAAGCACAGTACTTTCAGGTACTCTCTTACACTTGCTTTTCAATAACTTCAGAAAGACAGTCAAGCCCTCATTATTTTCATTCTGCTAACATCTACCCATATGTCATTAGTAAAAGCTAAGCATAATTTACTGTACACAGACGCTACCGAGTTTGCTGGGAGTATCAAACACAGTACGATACTGCCGCACTTCAGAGAAGAACAGGAGACAGCAGAATGCAATGGATTATGGAACAGCTGGGTTTCCTAAGCCCTCCCTTCTCCCCCTCACGCTGGGGAATTTCTGCAGTCTCTTAAAAGTCAAGACCACCAGGGACACGGTGGGAACAGGCTGCCTCTGTAAGAGAAGGAAGGGAATGTGTGTGCCTCTGTGCACGTGGAGCAGCAGGAGCATGCAGTAGTTTTGGCAAGGGACTTGGTGGCGTCCATCTTCAGAAAAGAAAGAGGAAGGTGGTTTTCCTGAACTAGTATGGGCATTTGATCCACAAAACATGTAGCTCTGCTCGACTGTAATTGTAGCAGCTAGGAAATCAGGCTCTTCAGATGATCTTTGCCCTGAGTGTATGAGAGGGGAATTTTGTTCTCTCAAATCCACAGTCTCTCTCAATGCAAAACCTTTTTTGATTTGTGGGCCACAGGCAACAATTTTTTTTACAAAGACAAAATATTCACAGTGAATGATCATTCCCCAAACTCCACATCTGATTTCCCAAAACAGTATCCCATAAGCAGCCCCAGCAGGCTCTTATTTTCCATTGCTTCTTACAAGATCAGAACCCCTGTCAACAACTCCTAATTCTAGGGGAAACAGAAAGCAGTGGGGTAGTCATGCAGTGGAAAAGAAGTCAACAACTGAGTCCAACACTATAAAGGGCTAGTAACATATAGAAGAGTTTTCACTATTAAAATGGCACGGATAAATCAAAAAGAGGATTCAACATTGATCAGAAAGTTCATCAGTACTTGGACATTATCTAAAATTATGTCTACTGCATGATCCCTCTATCTTTCGCAAAATAAAATTAAATCAATACCTGGAGATACTGTCACGAGAAGCTGCTGAATCTAAACTATCCATTCTTTCAGATGCTTGCAAACCAGAAGCTTGACCAGGATTTTTATCAATTGAGTCCAGTCCTGACTCCTTGGAAAGTTTCATCATGTGGTTCTGGTAATACATATGGATGCTCTCGCGTGTTGGAACGTTTCCCTGTGGAAAAGAGTAGAGGTAGAAGTATATGGTAGTGCGGACATGTATTCTTTGAGGAACTGGCTTCTGTCATTTGGCAAGGAACAGATTAAGGACTGTGCAAACAAGTCTCCTAGTAAATAATAATCCCCCACTAGTAGTTCCTTTTCAGAGTGCAAGTCAGATTCTGACTTAAATTACCACGACATAAAGTGTTGGGTTTTCAAGCAAAACTGGAGCAATGCAAGCAGTTTCAGCCTATATATCGCCATCACAACTCTTCTGGGTGGACTGCAGATCATTCAGCATGAAAATGAGGTGTGGGCTGGGACCATGACTCCATCTGTACTCCAGGTACAGGTAACTTTTGAGAGATCTCTTTTAGATAGCTTCACTGACTCTAAGAACAATCATACATTTTGTTAGTGGTCAGTAGCAGTTTTTTTAAACAGAAAAAAAAAAGAAACAGGTTATATACAAACTGATCTAGATTTTCATTAATGTCCCAAAATAAGAAATTTATTCATGAAGTATGGATACAGTTGGAAAACCATGAAAAACACACTGAAGACCTTCACTCTTGCTCTGTGACTTCAAGATCAAGCAAGTTCATGAAAGGATGGTTTTATTAACTGTCAGCCCAGATCTGGGCACAGAATCAACTCTTTCTGGCTATGATATTGCAATCATAATTCTAAACGCATGTCATAAGAATAAAACTGAGAATTTTATAGCCTGTTCTTAGGCAGAAACACATCCAACTCATTCCACTAGCAGTTGCATTGACTTCAGAAGATACACTGAGAGAGAAGATTGCTATTCTTGAACAGCCATTTTTCTGACTTATAATGAAGCCTTATGCAAGGACTTTTTCCAGCTAAAATAATGAAAATACTCTAAAATACTGCATGTATTCCCTTTACTAATATTATTAGTTACTAAGTATTTCAACTCTGGTCCTCTATACTGTCCCAAATCTAAAATTTTCAAAATACGAAGTTTTATAAAAAAAAACTCTTAAGAACAAAATCTGAAACTCAGGATTTTAATTAGTTTTGTTTGTATACAAGCTGTGCTGCTTCTGCAGTAATAAATGATTGTGCCATTATGACACATGCTACATTCTAGCTCAACTGCAGGCCTGGGATAAAGGACAAGAGTTGTGACAGCAAAAGCACCCCACAGCTGATGGAGGACTCAATTTCAGGTTCTTCTGTAGCTGGAAGAGAGACCAAAGGAACTTCACACATCAGGGTAACTGTCCTTGACTCCGCATTGGACAAAGAAACGTGTCACCATGATGGCTGCAGCAAGAGCCTCCTTTCTTGGGCAGCAATGACACAGCAATGACAGCATGCAATGGGGATGCTATGCAGGAAGTGATGATTCTGATGTTCATGGGTACCAATATTTCACAGAAGAGGAGAGAAAGAGCCTAGAAAAAACCCTGAAGTTTAAAGCTATTGACTGAGGGGAAATGATTTGAATTTGCATCCCTCTTTGCTGCAGAAGAAGTCACCGACATTCCCAATAGAATAACTTGAATCCCATGGAATGACTGGAGTAATTATTTTATAAAAGACAAGTCTGAGAAGAAAATAAACTGAGCACTGAATGGAAAGCGCTCACCCAAGAGCTCTGTAGGAACCAATGGATGAAACAGTGCCAAGAGAAGAGAAGGTAACACCAATCCTTAAGCATGGCTTCAGGAGTGATCCTGAGAGACCCTTGTAAGAAATTAGCGGTCATGAAATAAAGCAGACTAATCTATCTCTTGTACTTATCCTCCATTAAAAGACTGGAGAGAAAGGACACAAATGTTTTTTCTTTACAAAGGAAGAAGGTAATTGACTGGTTCCCCCAAGGAGTTTTACTGTCCAGCATATTCAGAAACAATCTGTGTAAGGAGAGAAACAGCGATGTGATAAAAGTTTGCAGATAAAAAAAAATTCTCTGGGATATTCAAGTGTAAAGTTGACTGAAGTACTACCAAAGAATTTGATAAAACTGAGTGACTTGGTAAAAAATGGCAAGAAATGCAATGGGAAAAATAACTTAAATATTATATACATAATGACAAGCTTTATGTCAGCTTTTGTTGGCCATAAAAGTCTTGGACTCAGAGTATATAGTCCCCTGAAAATAAACAGCATTCACTAAAAATCAAAGGAGCTCGACTGTTAAAACTTACTAGGAAAGCAAAAGAAAACACATCATACTCCTGTATAAATGTGTGATTTACCCACACCTTGAAAACAGTGTATAGTTCTGGTCATCCAGTCTTAATAAGGCCATATGAAAACTGGAAATTGTATGAAGAAGGTCAGTAAAGATGATGAGAGGCACTAAATGGATGCCATGTGAAGAGAGGCTGAAAAGAAAGGGAGTTTTTAACTTGGAAGACAATGACTGAGGAGAAGACTCCATGCAGATTTATACAATCAGAAATAGCAGAGGAAGATGGAATACATCTCTGATCTAGAGGAGACCCCAAAATGACCAGGAAGTGGGTTTAAAATGAATGAGAGGAAGTACTTTTAAACACACGGTATGGAACGGCACTACAGAACTGTGTATTGTAGGATCTTCTGGAAGCCAACATTAAAAATAGATTAAAGAAGGACTAGTCAAACTCCAAGAATATAGATTCCTCAGTACCATTAAATGCAATGATCCAGATGCAATTTCTGGTTTAGGGTGCCCTAAACCATCCATTGCCACAAGCAGGGACATATCCAAAAGAAGGGTTTACTCTGAATATGCGATGTTTCTCTCACTCTGTTTTGTTTATTTATGTATTTATTTGCTATTATTATCCACTTACTGTTGGATACCTCGGGGAAAATAACAGTAACTAAACACTAACACTGAAGCAGCCCTCTCCTTGTGCTGAGTGCCTCCTGGCCAGACTGGGTACAGATTCCCCCTGACCAGGAGAGCCTGCCTCTCAAACCTCCTGGGGTGGTGGGCAGCCTGCTTATTGTGCCAGCAGGCATCCACAAAGGCTGGGCATTATGGTGCTTTATTAAGGTCAAGAGAACTAATGTGGTGTTGACCTTTTCGACCTATTCATCTCTGAGACGGTCTGCAGCTTTTGACAAAAACTGGAAAGAACTAAAAGTGAGGCTTCTATGCCAAGTTTCCAGAAATAGTTGGGTAGCTACTGACATATGTAAAAATACCTGTGCTTAAAATAAGAGCTTTATCCAACTTCAAGGTATCACCTACTTGCATTTTGAAAATCCAAATATGTTTCTACTTACACTATCAACAAGAATCTTACAATAATGGGTTTTACTAATATATAATTAGTTTGTGGAGGACCACATAGCTTCACTGAGAGCGAAAAAAGTTATGCCTGTATGCTGTCAGTCATTTCCAAGGCAAGTTGGTTTGCAAACAGACTGAAATATGCAGACTGAGGTAGTTTCTGAGCTGTTTAAAATGCATTGCCTTCTCCTCTCTACTTGAATCTATGCTGTCCCCTCAAAACCACACTTTATCACAGCAGAGTTTCAGCCAAATCCTTATATCAACCTCTCAAGGAATTACTTTTCGAATAATTTGTGTCCTGCTAATAAATCAAGTAATTTATTATTTATATATTTATAAAACAGCAAGCAGTAAAAGCGACCAGACCTATTTTTAAAATGCACACATAAGTGAGATTTTTATAATTTTTTCTCCATTACACAGTGATCTGAAAAGACAGCCTTTCATTTTTCACTGAGCTGGAAATGGCATTAGCAGACAAAAAAGACCAAAGGCGTTACCTTCTTAATCTCCCTGGTCAGCATACAGCGCTCGATTCTTAGCACAGTGGAGATATCGATGTGTTCTCTTGAGATGGAATTAAGCCAAGCTGTAAAACTGTCTAGTGTTGCCAGGAAAAGGACCCAAGTGAACTTCAAGATATTAAATATCCTCTTGATGATGTTATCTAAGGGAGAGGAAAAGCAACAGAAAGTTAATGAACGCAAATATCCTTCATTGTATTTCTGCTTGGAGTTAAGATTAATTTTTCCTTTATTGCCTAATAATAATAATCCAGGCTGCATGACCCTGTCATAGTAAGGAATCTCTGAAGATGGCTGGAGGCCTTTTGGCTGTCTGGGCCATTTTCCTGCCTGCATGTCTAGGCTTATCATCTGGAATCCCTTTTCCACCCAGCAAGTCCCTGGTGCTGCAATCGCTAGTCATATAAACAGTCCCTGCTTTTAGAGAGACGCCATATGCACAGGTCTGCAAAATGAAACCCAAAGATTTGGGCATCTCCTGAGAGCTATGCAACATCCCCAGCTCCCGTGATCTCAACAGCTGCTCAGCCAGCATGTTGAGCTGAGCCTCTTACCTGTTTATTTACTTGTGCATACTTCCCTCTGCACAGAGTTTGCCTTTTGGGCTTGAACCTTGCTTAGCTGAGTTTGGAAGTCTAACCTGCCTGAACAGTCATTGAATCTCTCCCACTTTTCCAACCACCTAAACACACCTCTTTTCATTTACTGTTTCCAAAGCCTCTTTTTTTTTTTTTTTTTTTTTTTTAAATAGGCTGCACTGTGTCATCAGCAATCTCAGATCAGCTAGCCCAACTAGCACAAATAATATAAATAATTTATAAAAAAATACTCTTGCACCAAGCAAAGTGTGCCAAAGCCATACACTCTCCCATGAACAAGGCTTATGGGTTTATACCAACAATAGTAACTTTATTTTGTTCAATACAGCTGTCTCAAGCTATTTTCTCATTTCAGTAGTTCCTTTAGCATTAGCAGCTGCATTTCTCACCCAAAAAGCAGCACTTTCAGCTTATTTTTCTTCCACTCCCAAACATACACACCACACTACAGTTCTTATATAGTGTTGCACAAATGCTAAAAAATTTCTTTCCAACTAGCTGGTTCCAGGTCCCTGCTAGGTTGCAAATCCCAGATCACTAGCTACGAAGATCAATTTTAGAGTAACTGTCCTAAGAAATAATAGAAAACTCCCAATAATCTGTTTTTCAGGGACAAAATGGTTGAAGCAGATACTAAGGAGCCAACCTATGTGCTAAAGCGTGATGCATTTAACAACCTCACTTCTTAGCTGTACCACAAGATGGCATGCAAAACTTTGTGGAGTGCACATTAGCTCCTTACAAAGACTGCAAAGGTGAAGCTATAATAAAGCAAAAGATATCCTATGGAGCAACGTGCACGTGTCTCTGGGTGTGCAGGCAGGGTTGTATGCACATAGGTGTGGAGAGAAACTAAGGAAAAAAAAACCATTAGTGGTACTTTCCTGTAAGGTGGATGCTGAAATGATAGTGAGTACCATCTACCTGAGCAATGCCATGGAACTCATCTGGTATCTCTGAAGGTGAGAGCATTTGGCCTCCTTCACTTGGTCATATAATTATTTCAATAATATTTTTCTCTTTTTTTTCAGGTTTTTTCTATGTCATTTAGAATTGGAGATATTTTATGACTTATCTACTTAAATTTTATTCACTCATATTTCAATGTGCAGGTCTTGAAGCTAAGGAAATCTTGCCACTGGAAATTAAATGTAAGGCTGTTTCTTCTTCAAGGAGAATTAATTTCCTTTGAATTCCAGATAATATTATGAATAGGTTACAAGAAAATGTACCACTTATACACAAAAATATACAACATATAAATGTTCTTTTTTAACTCACACTCTTCTCTAATTCCTGCTACTGACTTCAGGAGAATCACAGGTCTCAGGTTAAAATTATCTTTATTACTGACCACCACTGGCATGCCACACTCTCACCACAGTGCTTTGCCAAGCACTTCCAGTCTCATCTGAAAGGTCATTTTTCTCTCTGGGATGGAGGTGATGTAGTATACATTTTTAATGATGCTGTTCTGGCAGCTTTGTTGTTCTCCAAAACTTTTTAAAAATAATCTTTTGGGGATCGATTGCATCTAAGCATCTTTAAAAAGGGAAACAAATATTTATTTTCTGCAGAGATTGTTATTCTAACTTAAAGGGTCAAATGCAGAGAAGGTTTCTCTCTGCCTGAGAGTGTGAGACAAGATAAGGTTAATAATGAGACTAATGCTTCATTAACAATTACCATCTCATTTTTCCAACCATCTTTAACAAGTGTTTCAACACATATTTAAACAAAAATACAAAGCACCTTACATTGACTGTTTCCAACATAAATTAATTATTATAAACCTCCTTCTCTTTCCCTAACTCCTGTGTAGCACCAACAATATTTCTCTAGGGATGTGTTTGAGTGATTCACTTCAGTATTTTAACACAGGTAGCTGCATTGCCAATAAGTAACAAATAAAAAAAGCCTCCCAAACCCCACCACCCCCCCCCCCCCCCCATAGCAATACAACTCATTTACCTGAGACCACTGCTCTTGTAAGAAAGAAATTACATCTCCCACACCCGTGTAACATCTTCTACCCTGTGGCTCACTCAGGGATACAATTCTAACTGGAACTGTGGGAACCAATTTTAAACAGAAAAGAAAAATAGCTTTTGAAAACAAAGTCTCACTCAAGGTAAGCCATGATGAAGACTTACTCAAGAGGAGAGTCTGTTGTCTTCTTTTAGTCCAGTTAGAAACAAAGAGCCAAGCTTAGATTTATGATCTATTGCACTTCTTTGTAGGAAAACTTTCAATATGGGCAAGATCTTGCAAACTGCTGGCATTTCTTCTGTTGTGCAGAGCATCCTTAAGTCTGATTATAAATGAGAACAGGTAAGATTGGGAAAATCCCATTTTTTTAGAGGAGATGATTGCACCTTGCTGAATGGGTGAGTACCAGAAAAAAGCATTATATTAACTTTGCTAAAACACACTGAAAAAACACAAGGTCTTTGTGATAATAATAACAACATTTCAGACATTAAAAATCCATGGAGATTTTAACATAGAGCTGTACAAAATCAGGACCGGAAGCTAAGCTTAGGCGTAAGTTTTCTATAAGTAAAATATACAGCAAGTGATCAAGTCTGATTCTGCATTGTATTTGCTAAAGTGTGTAGAGAATGAGCGCAGTAGCTGAGAGTCCAGGAGCAGAAGTTTCTATGCTCAAAATTTAAATCTGGCAATTAAAAACCTGAAAGTAGTTAGAAAGTTCTCACTCGCCAGGTTAGAGTGGGTTTTGTGGCTTTTAGGTAAGCCTGGGATCACTGCAACGCTGTCTCTGCGATAAGCTGCTTACGCCACCGGTCACAACGGCATCGTAACCGCAGAGAAACCCTCTTTCTGCCATCATACCTGGTCCATCAGATTTCTTCTTGACCGGTTCCTCTTCACTGTCTTCACAGTCTGCATCAGTACCGCCTGTTGAAAACAAAGAGCGAAACAGTGAGTCTCACACCTATAGAAGTGCGGGTGTGAATGCCATTCAGGATAGAAAATGCTACAGTTACTAAGCAGCAGTGACTGGTTCCCCACCTACCGCTACAACAGAAAGCACATCTCCATTTCTAAAGGACTCAAGTGAGGGGACAACACTGTCAGCAACACTGTTCCTGGTTGGCCATCCCTCTCTTGTAATTTGCCGTGGCATTTTTGTACTAGATAGGCTGCTGAGCAAGATCATCTGCTGGTGCTAACCCAGGCAATTTCTCAGTCACACTGCTTCTACCCTTGGCGGCTTCACCTTCCGCTGACTCACACTTGAGCTCATTTCTTCAGCTTCTGCAAAGGGCAACCTGGTCAGTGCCCTGATCTTCTCCCGCCTCTGACCCAGCAAACCCAAATGAATTGCGTGGGACCTTCAGATTGAAATGAAGCAGCAGAGTTGGTTTGAAACCACCACGTGCTTTTATTTAGGCCTGTAGCAGAAAAGCGATGTAGAGTCGCAGGCAGGATGGAAGGACAGACAAATGGCACTCCTTCTAACTAATGGCCAATAAATGCAGCTACAGCTTCAGCAGCAGCAGTCCAATCATAAAGCTCCCTATTTTCAATGGGTGAAGATGCCAAATGGAGGAAAAGTCTAGTTGATTCAGCCCGAATGGGCCCCCTTCTTCCCCATCTACAGCAATCAGAAAAACTTCTGAATGTCTGGTTTTTTTCTTGTTTAAAAAAGGAGAAAAAGATGAAGAGATAAGAACAACTTGGAAACTGGTTTTTTTCAGAGGCGTGAATGATTTTACAGTGCCAGTAAAACCCTATTAACATTTGTATGTTTTCCTTCTGCTACCTGCTGAATTCACTGTGAATGTAAGGGTTCGTGGATATTTGGATTCCTCAGTAAGTACAGCATGGAAAGAGAAAAACATTTCTTAATATTCTTCCCCATGTATCTACTCAAGCTTCTTGAAGGAGCAAAATGGGAAAAGTGGCAAAAGGAAATAATATGTCACTATTTCATCAAATTTTTCTTACAGCTCCACTTGAACTACAGCTCTTCAGGAACTTCCTCATGAAACAGTTCTTCAACACAAAACATAAGTCTGTCACATGCAAAACTTTCCTTGGGAATACAACCCTAGAAAAACCTGGAGAGTAACGTAAACCTCTTTATGAGGCGAGGGAGTGAAAGGGTAATGTCCTTGCTCTGCCTGATTCTGGCCAAACACCTAGCGTTTACACGCCCATATTCTGGAGAATGCTGTTAACTACCAGGTTATTTGCTTTATAAAGTTACACCTTTACAGGGTTATGGCTTTCTCTTGCAAGTACTCTACTTCCACAGGTGTTTTCATATAGCTGATGTTTTCTGCAATGCGTTGAGCCTTCCTATTTGGCAAAAGTCCTGGGCATGTGTCTTGCACCTCCATGGAAAACACATATATCCCCTCTTCTCCTTTACGCCCCCCAATGTACATTGAGTAGAACGAAAGCGCGTAGCTACGGCGGGCCTTGTCATGAGGTGGGGCAGGGAGAGACAGCCGGGCCAAAGGCAAACTCATTTTTCCCATTCCTAGCCAGAACTGAGAGTACTTGCCCTCTAAAACTCAGTTGCCTTTCACTACCAGGAACAACAGGCAGTCTGGTTAACACTAAGTTTTTTTTAAAATACAGAAGTCTACCTACCATCCCCAGATCCTTTTCGCCTTCGCTTCTCCTCTTTCCTAAAACTTTTCTTCTCTTTGCGCCTCTGTCGTAGTGCTGTTTTAGGGTCAGTAATCCAAGCCTGATAAACAAACTGGAAGGAACAAACTCATTTATTTCAAGTTTCTTCATGTTTTGAGAGTAAGCCATAGAATAAGCCACAAGCAGGACTATACGGTTTGAGTAAATGCATTCAGATCTGCAGGGGTAAGGAAATATTTTGAATCCCAAATCAAACACCTCCCCTGCAGATCTGCTGAGTTTTCATGTGCTATTTTTGCAAGCATAAAACCGAATGTGAAAACACTTGTGGGTGAACCAAGTTTCATTAGAACCCACAAAAATTCATGCTCTGAACTTTGGGAATTAATACCGTCTTGTGCCTATGACCTACTTCACCTGAATCTCTCAATTTAATTCTGTATTTCTACTTTACCATTTTACAGGCAAGACGCAGAGCAATGGAAACTTTAAGAGATAGTGATGCGATCAACTAGCTAAAGCATCAAAAGATCCAGTGATATATCAGTACAGGTATTTGTGCTTGTACATTTTTCATACTTTGGGTATTTTTTTCCCCCCTCTGCAGATCCCAGTGGAACATTTACAGATTTCCTATCTATGCACTGTCCCAAACCTGGCAGTCAGGAATTCCTCAAATTTCATCCTGATTTCGACAATGGCTCCCTTTCTTGCGTCAGATAAGTCACTTATGAATACTTCTGCTACTGGTTTTCCAGTTGTAAAATGAAGACGGTAATACTTACCTATCTATCAAGGGGATTTTATGGGGCCAAATCCTGCTCACAGCACTCACTCAGATCAACAGTCTGTTGACCTGCATGACTACATGAAGCACGGAATTGGCCCAAAATATTTATAAATGCTATAGCGGTGGGAAAAAAAAGTTACCCAAAACTTTTCGAATAGTTCTGCTCAAACTGTGAAGGCAGGTTACAGAAAAAAAAAATCAGTAACACTCATATATTTTTTTCCCTATACAACAAAATGTGAATAACAGAAACTAAAGTAACTGTCTTCTCCACGACTCTTTAGGACGAAAGATGTTCTTTTGTTGCTTTTATGTTTTTCATTGAAAAATGGTAATCATCTTCAATTGGCACTGCATTGCCTTCTATTTCTAGGCAACACAAGCTGGTTATAGAGACAGGGCAGGGAAGCACACAGATGCAGGCATGAGGGTAAAAATAAAGCACAGTAACAAACCGGCTCTATTAATTCACAAGACGAACATGCAGACAACGACACAAACACACGTGTATCTCAGTGAAGCTGGAACTGTCCCTGACAGGACAGAATGGTAAAATTTCTGTTTGGTTGATTTATATTTTTTAAATTTGCATACACAAATTGCTCTGGAATGTTAAAAGCAATTTTTTAAAGTGGTCAAACTGTCTTTAAATGAATTTATAAGGGAAAAAGACTTTGTTCTGTTTCGTGAATGGAGAGGAAATTATTTTGGTACTGTTGATAAGAAGGTCCTCTTCCAAATCTCTCAAGGTCTGTACCTTTATTTTTATAAGTCTGATTTGTTCAAAACAAGCACCACATGAGAAAATGTGTGGGATCAGAGGCACTGGTTTCTCTTTGCCTTATAATTTGGTGTTTTCTAATGAAGGTGATCTGGGGGAATGGGGACACTTAAGTGAATTAATACCATATAACTTACTGAAAGTCAGAAACTGTCAACATCTGCTACTGAACAGTTAGCTAGCCACAGTCATAGTGTGAACAAAGAAATTAGAGGTAAAAGGCAGACTTGGAAGAGGGTAGAGGATTAGAATGAAGAAAGGGCATTTGATTAATAAATTAAATGTAACTACTTGTACTAAGTAGAGGATATTTTAAGACATGACTGGGTACATACATGTGTATTACCTTGGATTTTTACCACTGGACAAATTTTAAATGTAGTATCTTTTAAGCTTTGGAGCCAGAACACAATCTGTAATGCTCACTCCTTATAAATATCCCGTTACATATTTGGAGTGTAAAATGATATACAGTGCTCAAAGGTAGGAAATACTAAATGTATTCAAGGAGGACAAGAAAGAAGATGCACAAATCTTTTTTATGATGATGAAGGTCAGAAAAGTAGAGAGCTAAAAGGGGGTTTGGAGCAGAATGTGTATTTTACAAACATTTTACCAGCTTTCTGAGATAAATTACCACAGTGTCCATAGGATACATGCAACTTGATGTGACCATCTTCTATAGCAGTATCAGAAGAAAATGAGAACTTGGGTCTGCATTTTCTCTCCAGGGTCACACTTTAAAAAAGATACACCACTTTTCTTGTGGCTTGACCACTCTAAAAGTATCTAAATTATTGCATTTACTAGGAATGAAGCTTTGGCTGTCATTATTTTTTTAATCATTCATATAAGAGGAAAAATGCAGACGAGGACAGAGGTATACATTACATGAGGAACTATGGGATGGGTCACATACTGAGCACTCGCAAAACGTCAAGTACCTTTGCTGCTTTGATTAAATACTGAAGAATAGTTTTAGGTAGTTTAATGACAGACTTTGGCAAGGCTAAAATGGCTGAAGCAAATTTCCCAATAGCTCTCTATAAAGAAGGACAAAGCAAGAGCAATTAGTAGAAAACAAGAAAATATTAATAAAAAGTATCTACTGAATGATTGTATCTAGATTATTAAGAACAAATTCACATTCATAGGCTCCAATATGAAAAAAGATAATTTGTGATGTTCACAATAAAATCTCAGTAAGATGATTATTAACTGCCTGCATTCTCTAACAAATAAAATCTCCAAGTTAGCCCTTGAAGTGACTATTGCACACAATTCACACTGAAAGAAAAACCAACAATTACAAATAATTCTTTAGCAGACTCTACAACAAAAGTTCACTTTGCTAGTATTTTTATTAAAACCATGTGCATGGTGATGGAAGACAAATAAAGTATGATAACCAATAGATGAACAAACTTTTCATAAACAAAACCAATTTTCTTTTCTATACAACTCCTCTCCTATATAAAGCTATCTGACATCTTCATGTTGCACATGTTGCAGAACAGGCCACCTATGCAGAATGTTTGACCATAATTTTGAAAGAAAGATCAGATCCTCCATCCTCAGATTAATAGTTTCAGGACTGATCTTTAAAAAATAAGACCAAACAAACAAAACCCA
The DNA here is from genome assembly GCA_017310255.1 of Butorides virescens. Taxonomy (NCBI): domain Eukaryota; kingdom Metazoa; phylum Chordata; class Aves; order Pelecaniformes; family Ardeidae; genus Butorides; species Butorides virescens. The sequence goes on along the minus strand of JADKXX010002950.1, from coordinate 226,224 downwards.
CAAACCCCAGAGTCAATGAAAGACTTTGATTAGCTTCTGACCTCAAGCTTAGAACTCTTTAAAATCTCAGTGCTTGGCACCAGCATATCTGAACAAAATGTTGTCATGATTTTTTAAAAAAATAGCAGAAACAAGAATGCAAACTTTTCTCTACACCTGCATGATGACCAGAAAGAAAAATGACCTAGAAATCTGTGAGCCATTTTTACGGTCCAAGGGGAATGAAATGCAAAATATATAAAAAATTAGTTTAAATACCAGAAAATAAAACTTACTTATTGCATTCTTTTTCATCAAGATTTGTTTTGCCTTTTTTAAGGTCAGGAAAAAATCTTTCCATGTTATCACCATGCAGGCAGTTCAACAAATGTGATCAGTTGGTAATGTGATGTAAGTATATAAACTAAAGGCACATCGTATCAAGGAATTAAGTAAAATATTTCTTCTTGTAATTCAGTAATGTCATCTGGGAAGCTTTGTGTGAAAGCTATTGGCATAAGGAATAGAAGAGCAAGGAGGCAATTTCTTGCTCTTGCTTGGGCTGGGCTTGCAGTAATGCGCCAGTTCTGCAGTGACGTGAGCTTGCATCTGGGTGGGAATACACATCTGCAAAAAGCTGCCCATTTGCTTAAGCTTTTAAAGTTACACACGTGAAAAAGTTCTGTGGTATTTCTGAATCTTCAACAAGTAAAACTTTAATCTTAAGAAGATTAAAGCAATCCTATACACGTGAGTATTTCACTAACTTCTTTACCCAAGTTCTTCATTTAAGCCAGTGGATTCAATACCCGCTACTGTCTAACATCAACCAGTCCATATAACCTAGCTAGGACTTCAGCTTTTTTTTTTTTTTTTTTTTAACATTACAATATCCTCTTACTTCAAGAGTCTGTCACTCAAAATGCAAACATATTAATTAACATTATCCTGAAAAAGAAAGGAGAGAAAGCATTACAGTCTCCTTTTGTAATTTTAAATGCTAAGCTCTTTATAACCCAAGGATATATTTTTCTGGTCCACTAGGATCAATAATAAAAAAAGTATTTTTTTAAAGTATGTATTCTTTTCCATGAAAAGTCACTTATTTTGGGGATCATTTCTTCATGGGATGATAATATCTACTCAAAACCAGAAAACCACTGAAGTATTGTACAGCAGTGCCAGAGGCAAGACAGCTTCCTCACTTGTATTTATTGAGAGGCAGAAAAACTAAAGCTCAGATTCTTAACCTTTGGTTTTGTATTTTTGTTTTCCTCAGGTGTAAGTGAATGAAGATATGATTTTACTATAGTTCCTGTAGGAATTTGGCAATGCTTAAAACAGGCAAACTTTGCATTTTAAATTGGCAAGAAATTTCTTTTCCAATACTTTTCAGGTCTACTTTAGATGCACTGGCTGCTTTAACATATGTGCCTGTGTTGTGAAAAGCCTACATTTTTTTCCAGATGTCAACTATAAAGCAAATTACCATAAAGTACCTGAAATGCAGATTTTTTTCGAGGCTCTTCCTCTTCTTTTTTCTCCTCTTCCTCTTCCTCTTCACTATCCGTCTCAAACAAGTAATAATTTCCACTTCTGACCACTAAGTGAAACAAAATATTTTCTTATTTTTCTGAAAAGTTCTATTCTCAACTGCCCCAAGACCTACGAACCGCCAGCCAGTCATTCAAAAATTCACAACCAGGAGAGGTGAAAACAGAGAAGAAGCAAGAGATGACAAGGTCTCAGGCAATTTATTTGACGTTAGTCTGCGATACTTTGGGCATGAATGAGAACTATACAAGAACCAAGGAGAACATCACCATGAGAAGAAAATGTAAAGAAAAAGCTTGAAGTATATCAAGTTACTAGGTTACATTTTTAGAAAAAAATGGCAGTTAAGTCTGAATTAATTGGGAACTGATGGTTATTTGAGGGACTAAAAAAACCCCAGAAGGTAAGTAAATGAATTTACATGAACAGTACCACTGGACAAAAAATACAGAACTTCTGGTTAAAATGCTGAGGCATTCTTTAAACTATGGAATGGGAATGGCATTAGTTAATGCTTTCTTCAAACATTTAAGCTTTGATGAGGTAATGGAACACCTTGGTTTGTTTAAAAAAAAAAATCACTTGGGTTCTATTAGTGTGATCACAAATGAGTTTCAATTTTTTGCCCATGGATTCAGAAAGATTCTGAAACCTTGATACAGTAAAGATGCACAGTGAATAAGCTAGGCCTTATATCCTTGAACAGAAGCAATGTTTTTATTTCTCAGATGGTAACAGGCCTACATGAACAAACAAGGGAAACAAAAGAAATGAAAAATAAGGTAATGAGCAAGAGAAAAAATCAAAATCACAGCATTACATTCAGCAGTGAAAACTGGTAAATAATTTCCACATTTAAGCTGAAATATTTAAGGGAACAGTTACTTAGCTGAAATGTTACACAATCTGGATATAAGGAGCAATACATATTTATATTGAAAATTATATTTAACCCTCATTATAGGTTTCTGGAAAAGTAACAATTGCTTTAATTCAATCATACCTTGAATTCTACACAGAACCTCTGTGCACAGATGACCACATTTTAACTACCGTAGAAACCTCAGGGCAAGCCCACTGTGAAATTTGCCAGAAGTCTATTGGATCATAACTTCAGCATCTAAAACTCCCTCACAGAGGGAATTTTGTGCCTCATGTGCCTAGTTATGACTTTCAACATCAATGAACGCCCTGCAGAGGGACAGAGAGTCCACTTCAGCTGTTCTTATTGCTGAACTGAGGTGAAAAGGAAGTTTGGAAATTTCTTGGGTCAGGCAAATCAATTATTTGGTACAGGGCCTTCTAAGAACGCCCGTTTAAAGTGCATTAAAGAGATTAACATCTTTTAAGAGCCAGTAGTCTGCAGCTCTCTTTCATAAAAAAGTATCTTATAATCAGCAACAGAAAACGTCCACACAGAAAACCAGCAGGATAAGGTCTGACATCTAGGGGAAATCTCTGCTGCAGCGCAGTTCCTTCAAGGCTCACAGTAACACCTCGTCAGACTTGGAATGCCTGAGCTGGCAGAAAACAAATCTACAGCAATCTTCGTCCAAAATTTTTAGGTTAAAGTGTATCTGAGGGGACACTATAATGTAGCAGTTACGTCTCTTTTACAACTAAAGAGGGAGGTATGATTGAAAAGCAATAATGCATTCTTGCACACATCAAAATGGAGTAAGTGTGTTAGTCACATATGGGGATTACTAAAAAGACCAAATTTTACTAGTAAGATAATTCATGGCCAGACTGGACTTGGGGGCCACCTCTCCTACGACAAAATGTGACTTTCTCCTACTGAGAAAAGGGACTTGCAGGCTTTCCTTGTGGAATGAGATGGAAGAGCCTTCATCTGCTCGTGCCCAGAGGGAAAGAGGTTCCCCAGGACAGCTGTGAGCACCATCTCTTGCACTCCATCAGGCACAACTCTGTGCCCTAGGAGAAGCTGAGGACCCTGAAGCATGTGGCCCTAACTCATGCTGATCTTTGTGGGGCTCCATGTGTAATCCACAAGCACAGGAGGAACCACACCTCCCTACAAGGAAGAGCATGAGTGAGCATCAATGAGGAAACCCTCACTGAGGTTTCCCACCTGCTCTACTTGGACCCAAATTCATTACTATGTTTCAATTCCTGTGATATACAAAATGAGGTATCTTTCCATAGAATGGAATTATAACAAGTGGTATAAAAATAATAATAAAAATCTAAATTAAGTATTAGAGTTGCCATAAAACTTGGAGCTTCAGCGACCTCAATATATACACACATACAGCCACAGCCACAAACCCATTTACAGAGAGAAACAGCCACGTGCAGCAGAATGCTACGGAGTTACAGTACAGTGTTTCAAAAAGAACAGCTGGGGAATATCAGTCTATTTCCAGTTCGTGTGCCTGTGAACACCTACTGTAAGTGCCACGGTTCAGCGAGTGTGGACGAAAGCCACATGGCAGGCAACTACACTTTGCAGGCTCAGAGTCTGATGTTTCCCACAAGGTTTTGCATTATTGCAGTAAATAATCTCAAGAATGCTCACTGTTTAAATACCAAAACGCAAGTTGCCACCTAAGAACATTAAATAATGAGGGTGAAATAACTAAAAGCCGAAGTCAACGTCTCTCTTTGAGCAGTTGTTCTTATTACAAAACCAGTGGTGAATAAACAAGAGACCGTATCCCGTTCCTTCAAAATCACCATAGCCTGAAATTCTACAGTAAAAACTCACAAATTATAGTTTCAATCTGTTTCATCATTGTTGTTCTTAATTAAACTACAGGGCAAGAAGTTTATTGTCATAAGACTTTTGAAAAGGGATAGGTCTCTCTAAAGTGGCAGTGTGCCCTTTAGAAAAATAAAAATAGAGGCACAGTTTACTTGTGACTTGATAGAAATAAGCATATGACATTCTGGTAAATGCTGTTGGCAAATAGAGATATATATGCTGGAGTTATAAATAAATACACATAGAAAAATGAGGCAGTATGTAAACATGTTAAAGTATTACTTGGAGTAACTCCTTTAAACTAGATGACCAGGCATAATATAGACATTCATATTTAACTCTGATCAGTGCTATACACCAGAATATTTTTTAAATCTTCAGATTTCATTAAAAAGTTCGTGTCTGATTTCCCTCAACAAAGATCCAATGGGAGGATATCTGATTTGAGATTGCAGTCTACTCAGTTTTCTTGGTTTACCCATTCCATAATGTAGGGAAGAACTCTATCGCATGCCTGGACTGGTGTGATCAGAGATATTCAGCTGAGCTCTACACAGCCTAGTCCTGGGAATAGTCTTGCTGCCTTACTGTGGCACTCAGATTTCTACAGCTCACAGTAGAATGACTGATGAACCATTCAAAAAGATGTATGATGTGTGTATATGAAAAAGTTATTATGACTAATCTTAGAATGCATTGGCAAACCTTCACCTTCATATTTTTAAATACATTGTGCTTTGCAGTAGGGGGGAGTTGAGACTTTTGAGGCCAAACAGGATTCTTTTTGGCACACGTTTATCTGATCTGATATTTTTCTAAGAATGCCCAAAGTATCATGAGCTAGCTATGCTTCCAACACACAGAAGTTCAAAATGTGGTTAAACTCACTCCTTGGAGATTTGGAAGTAGAAATCATTTGTTGAAAAAAACCAAGCCTTCTATCAAGTCACAATCATAAAATCAGGCACAAAACAAACAGGTCATGGGAATGCCTTCATTCTGGTCAAGGATATAAGGGTTAAATCCACATATTTGTAAGATGATTGAGAAAACCTACTGGAAGCATGATCAACCCAAGGCCGCCACCACAGCTTTTTTTTGCCCTTGGCTTTCTCTTTGTCTGCTTCTCCTAAAATAAAATATGTCCAAATATTAATTTTACAAAATGAGAAACATGTTTCTTACACTGATTAATAATTTTTAATTTCTCTCAAAAGAGCTAAAATTTCATGAGCACATCAGATGTCAGATCTACTGAATACATTCAATATTAAAATCATTCAGAAGCATGACCACTAAGCAGAAATACTCTGGTTTATGCAGCAGTTAAAACAGCATTCTACTCTGAAACAGCTAAAATGTTCAGGTTTGTGTTTTAAAACATGTAGCCACAGCTGACTGTAATTTCAGGAAGAAAATATTTTCCCTCCTCTCAAATCCCCTTACATGTCAGGCTCCAAAAATTTTAAACCCAGTTAAGCGCTGATCCCAAGTCAGCACCAGAAATGTGGCACTAGATAGGTATCATTTTATCTGTTCCCATGCTTTAAACATTTAAAAGTACACAAACATTTCAGTGACTGAAAAAACCTCACAGCATCCAGAAAATGTTGCTGGAAAAACGTGGATGCTACCTATTTGTAACACTGTGGTTTACAGATAATTACTTTGTTCAAAACAAACCTTTCCTGCTATTCAGCTCTTTGCCAACGGCCTGAAGTTAACCGGGAGTAACCTTAAAGCAAATAATTTTCTCTAAACCTTTTGCAGTACAAAATCCCAGATATTTTTGGCTGAATCAGACTCCAAACTGATAACTCAGGTAACAACCTTGTTACATGCTGACAGTTTTGAGGAACAATTTATCACTTGTCCACTTATTAGGTCTATTAGGTCCTTAGTGCTCAAATGCAATTACGGTACAACAATAGCTAATGGTACCTTCATCATCTTCTTCAGAAACCTTCCTAATCTCCGGCCCCTCTGAGGATTCCTGGGTCATGCTTAGCATCCTCTCTTTACCCTTTTTGTATTTTTGCTGCCTGGCTTTGATGCGATCCATTCTAGCAAAAGGAAGAATCTTGTTAGATTCACGTCTTCACCCTTTTTGACCCAGCCTGAAAAACAAGTGTTAAACACATCCATACACACACACAAACACACACACTCGCCAACACTTCTAAACTAAATATCCATTCCACATTGTCATTAATCCTGCCCTTAAACATAAGGCGTTAAATGGCTATGAAGGGACTGGCTGGAAGGGTCAAACCTAGACATTTGCTCATTGCTCAGTGAGAGCTGGGTTGCCTGCTATCACATGGCTGGTTTACCCACTCCCCCTCAACTATCTTATTATCAATTAAAAAGTAAAGAATTGCTCTCAGGAGCCACAACACAGCAAATGAAGCTCTGGGAAAAAAGGACTTCTGCCTAATGCAGTGGTTTTCCTGAAACTTGCCCCTCTGAACCAGGGAAGTGGCTGTTGCTGCACTATTTGTGCTACATCTTCATCCCTTAAGCTCTCATTCGTTCCACATATCTGGAAATAGAGAAGATGTAAACTGGTTCAGTTTTGTCTAGAAATAGGCAAGCCTTCAATTCTTCTACTTGCAATCCTGTAAACTTAGCAGTCTAGTCTTTTAAGACTTCTACATTTTCACAGTTTGAAAAAAGGTAGTAAAAAAAATTGAAATCAACAGGAATGAGTTCTTTCAATACAACTGGATTAGAAGCAAATGACTCACTAATTTCAATGATCAAAATACACTTAAATACTTTTATTAATCTGTCCATTTGCTAGGGAAGAACCACCCACTAGAGAGGGAAAAACTCTTTCATCTCAGCTACTTGCGATTACTCAGTAGATGATTAGATTTCTTCCCCTATCATTCATCTGCTGCTGAAGTCACGCTATGTCAGGACAACTTGGTTGTTCAAAACTTCCGGCTGTGCTGAGAGTTCTCTTCATCCTAACCAGCCTAAACTGTATGAAGTACTACTGATGCACATTATTGATTGAAATGAAAGAAGCACCCTCTATTGTTGAAGTCAGACAGCTTGTAAATATAAACTAGTACTTTTCAGAGAAACATAGATTAGCTTTGGTGTTATCGCAAGCTGTATAATTTCCTTGATGTTAAACTCTGCAGAATTAACAGAAAAGAATGATGTCCAGGACAGGCATGTCCTGCCAATTGGGATAAGATTGAAGCACAGGGGAGCGCCAACAACAGCCCAGTACACTGACTGGTGGGAAACCTCAGGCATGCAGGTAGGGAGCACGGTCCCTGCAGCCTTCTGATGCCTCTTCAGTTATGGAGGTGTGGAAGCAGCTGTCAGGAGTGGGCTTTGACATGTAGTTAGGAAGCAGTTACAGCTTTTCACACATGACAGTGGAGGAGCTCTGAAAGTTTTTTGCAGTTATAAAAGCAGCATGCTGGCTGCACCCAACAGAAAGTGTAGCGGCTTATTTGCTGTATAAAGAGAAAGGCTCTCCAGGTCAGTTAAGCTGAATGCAAATATTTTCAGTGAAGGGAAGCATATATATTTTGCACTCAAACACTAGAAGAGGAACCACAAATGACACAGAAGCCATGGGCATCCAGTAAATTTTACCAGGAATACAGATATACAGAACAAAATCCTAATAATGGTAAAGTCAATGAGAATATTGCCAACCATTGCAGCAGGGCCAGGATGTTATTCCTTAGCCCATAGTGATTTCAGGCTATTTAGGTGGCTCTTAACTGCAGCTTCCCTGTCTAGGCCCCTCGTTGTTCCAATTTCTGTTTGGTTTTTTTAATCCAGTTCCTGTGTGTCAGTCCCCTATTTTCTAACCATCTAGGCTTGCACCTTCAAGTGAGACAGGGGTAATATGGCACTTCTGATTAGTGATCTGCCTACCCTTGCTATGAGTTTCATTGACTGTCCTACTCTTCTGAGATATGGGAAGTGACAGAATGAGGGAACAGCAGGGTAATTAGTGGAAGGAAAGAAAGACGGGAAAAAGACAGATTTTTCCCCCCATATTTCATCTGCATTGCACGCATTCATACTACACAAAATAGGATAACCCAAAACTACAGCTGAACTGGACCTCTAACAGAGAAAAAAATATAGCACAGATACAGATCATCTCTTAAAGAAAAGACTATATGGTCATGTTGCTATGGTACTCAGGTGTGGAACAGTTAAAAGCTGATCTTCCTAACCTGTCATCATTGGATTTCTAAGGTTTAGAAGAACCTTCAGAATAAGCAGGAGGGCTCACATCTTCTCTGTTGATTTATAGGAAACATCTGTTTCCAATTACAGTTTCAGGCTCATTGAGGAGCAGGTAAGTCAGTACGTTCCACTCTGATTCTTTATGTTAACCTCATAACCTTAGGTCCTAGAAATGTACCTCTATGTTTAAATGAAAGTTTAGATTCTGCAGTATGTTGTCTTTTTGGAAGACTACTCTAAAGCTACATAATATTAGAATGCCTAAGATCTCTGAACGCCCAGAGCACAATTTTTATAATTGCAAAATCATAGTTCAAAACCTAATCAGCATTTCTATAAGAGAAGTGCTAGATAAATACCAACAATCAGTGAAATACATGCATATGCACGTGTATATGTGTGTGTATATCTAAAAAAATACATTAAATACATACTGTCTTTTTAGTTGATCCATTGATTTTTTTTCCTCTTCAATTCTTGCCTTTACAGCCTTGACAATTGTAGCCTGGAAAAGCTCAGCACCCCTACAAGCAGAAATGGGGGCAGAAGAAAGGAAACAAGGAGAGGAAACATTAAATGTTTCTAAGTTCCCCTTATGCCTGCTAATCACGGAGAACTCTGTGTTCTCTCTGTACACAACCTCATCTGCATGAAACAAAACTAATCCAAGGCCAGAAAGAAATAATCGATTACTCCAGAATACTAATCTGTTTACAGTCAATCCTTTCAAGATCTGGGGCCAAACATGATCCCTACTCAGCCTGTAAGTTCCTCTAGAAGCTGTTCAAGGAATTCAGTTTCCAGTCCTCAAAATGCAGAACATGGGTGGCTTCAAGGCTGAGTTAGGACTTCTTGCACACCTCCAGGATTTGGTCTTTATGGTAATTCCAGCATTATAATCACCTTGTCCCTCTGTCTCAGCCCCCTGGAAGTTGTGAGCAAAGTCCAGCTTTATCCAGGGCAATGATGAGCATAGCTTTAGCTTCACTTTTACCCTCTGAACACCACAGTGCTTTCAATCTGATGAGATTAATCCTTGAGCAAGTTTCTGGTGTGCCAAAAGAATATGGTTTCTAACTCCATCTCCTTAGAAATGTAATTGACTCATTGATTTGTACGTCCAGATCACATGTCTTGGCCATTCTTCATTATCCACTCATCAGCCCTTGAAGACTCTCAAAGAGCCTCAAAGTCTCTCTCAAAGTAGTAGCGTAGATTTAAAGCCTTTCTTTTGTCAGGAATTCAGTAAGAACAGCTATAGTTTCAGAAATCTACTTCTAATTAATTTTTCAACAATGTTTTCTGTGAGATTAATGATTCTTCTATGCGATATGCAGATAACCACAACCACATGTTTTTCAAAGGAATACAATCAAGACCAGCAATCGTTATTGCCCCAAAGTATGGTAAAGTACAAGAAAGAAGGACATGTTCTCCTTAGCAACCTGATCACTCCTAAATTCTTATGGACTATTGAAAACTGTCGCTGGATCCTCATCGCTATTGTCTGAATCACAATTTAATCTTATTTAGGTGAGGAATTTGTACTTCACAATACTAACTTTAACCAGAAGACAGGCTCAGAACATGCTGCCTGAATCCAAACCTGATTTTCTCCATTGTCCATGTAAATTCAAAGCTTGGATTTTAGCAAGGCAAGCAGCTAGCTAAAAATATTAATTATATCACAACATTTTTATTAGCCTCCTTCCTGTAATATCTCAGCACTTCCTGGTCATTAATACATTTATCTTTAAAAAGCTCCTGACACAGGCCATTATGTCTTGACTTCTGCTGCTGGAGAACTCAAGCCTAGGTTCAGTGACTTACCAAAAGACACAAAGCTGGAAGGAAGTGGGAACCAAATGTGTTTCTTTCAACCCAGCCCAGTGCCATTTACATGAGCCTGCTCTTTCCTTCTGGATGCAAACTTTCCAATTATAGGAGGCATTTTGATACTCATGGTTTTGCTTTGTGCTGTTTTCACTGTGAACACAGTGTACAAAAAAGCTACAAAAAGGCAGTATCCAGCAATCTCGGGCATCAGCAGTGAAATTCACTCCAGAGCAAAAGTCTGAGAGAGGCAATATGGGATGGAGGTATAGTTCTTTTGATAGCCCTGTTTACAGTGGTGAATTTTGTTTAGTATGGGCAGCTAAACATGTCCTCTTTTTAAAGTAATCCCTGGAGGGAGAAGAGGAGGACGATAAAAAATACTTCCTTTCAGGACATGCAAGCTAAATTTTGCTCTCAAACACACACAGAAATCAATGTCTGTATGTTTTTCAGGGGAAAAAAAAATGCCACAATACATTCAATCCAATATTGACAAAAGTAATTCCTTAGAAATCTTACTGAAATTAAACCCAGAATTTCTGATCTGCCTTCTCATTAAAAAACAGAAGAATGGTTGTGCTAGTGATAGCTATGAGTGGATGCTTGTGGGAAAGTGGAAGTAAGAGGCCCAAAGAGGGTGATACTTCCTTGCCACACCTACTCAGTGTTCAGTGATGTGACACTTCCCAAGTGTCCTCCCAAGCCAGATGTCATAACTTTCCTGTATTTTTCCTCATGTGACATTTCTGCAGTCATGATTTCTAAGGCCCATTGTCTCAAACAGGCTCTGATAGCAGCATGGTTTCTTTCCAAGGCTTAGAAACTCTGGCATTTACTCTCACACGTATTGATGTTGAGAGAATTCTGCAATACGCGTCAACTTTCACAGCTTTTAAGAAATGCTATGAAAGCAGCAACGGGCGTTTGGTAGAAAAGATGGCTTAATTTCTGTCAGATTCTCAGTTAATTTGTTTCTTCACATGTGCTTTGTCAGAACTGGGTTTGCAATTATGAATTCAGCATGGATTGTTTAAACCAATGTTAAATACTAGGACCCTTTTGGTACTACCTACCATAAACAAATAAGTACCGTAGCCACGAGAGACTTCAGCTGTTTAATTTAATTTTTTAAAACTTTATGGTACCTTGATGCTAGGATCTGAGAAGCTTTTATATCTGCAACCACATGCAGGAAGTAGTAACTCATGAAGACTCTTCTTTGCAGCAGCAAGAAAGCAAAACATATACTGTCCCAGATGATTCCTGCTTCTCCACTGGGCAGTTTACAATCTAGATTGTTCGTTGCTGGAAAAAGACACCATCAGCATAAAGACTGTTGTATTATGTATTCTTTTATAGTGTTTAATCAATTAAAAAATCTTAGCTTTTAAACTTATTTGAATTGAGGTCCTTTAATTAGATTTTTTTTAAGAACCTGACATGTATTTTCATTTTAAGTACACCATGTTTTCTTTTACAGCAAACTGGAAAGCTTCCAACAATGTGATATCACATGAAAACTGAGAATTCACCAGAAGTGAACCATTTGCAAACAAATTCACCCTATCATAATAAGAACTTGAAAACTAAGATTGGGAAAAAAAGTATTGTTAGCCTGAAATATTTGATTTCAGTATTTTATAAAATGGCATGTTTTGATTTTTTTTTCATTTCAGAATGACCTTTTGTCTCATTTTCCTACTAAGAACACTATCAACATGAGAAAGAAATGTTTTATTTTTGTCAAAATAATTTTTCGACTACCACCACCTAATATTTTTATTTTTCCTCTCCACAACTCAGTTCAATGTTTCTTTCCATTGCATAAGAGAAAAAATATTTGAAACCACAAAACTGCTTCCTTTGGGGTAGGAGGAGACAGGCAGAGAGGAAATCCCATTCCTCCTACCTCTAGATTTTGGCTTGGGCTATTTCCTTCTTTCTTTCTTTCTTTGTTCTCTAAAAGACAGTTCTCTTGGGGATATTAAAAAATTAAAACTGGGTTTTGTGGAGCTAGACTATAAACTAAATGGCCTATGCTGTCCTATAGAAGGGAGTAGAAGGACTCAAGGGACAGACTCTGGCTCGAAGCTGGCTTTACAATCAAGCAAGCCAGTCTAATAGGTCTGGAGGTCGAGCTCCAAGAGCTTCAAAGCCTGCTGCACCCGTCCCCTCGGGAGTCAGAAACCTGTGTCTAAGTTTCTGTTGCTGCTCAAAAAGTTTTGGATAATACAAGAACTACTGGGCACCATTTATCTTGTGAACTTGCGTCTTCGTATTTCCTTTCTTTTCCCCAACTCCCCACTTATCTATTAGGATCAGACATGAAGACAGGAATTCAGAATTTTGCTGCAGACTCACTAGGATGAAACTGTCCTTTAAATTCAGCAAAAAACACTGAAAAAAAACCAGGTATTTTTCAAAGTGTCAATCCAGGGTGTCAGGAAAAGGTGAAGCCAAATTAATAGCTCACTGAGAGATGAAGTGTCTTGCTCTTCATACTTCATTCCTCCCTTCTCTCACCTCCATCCACATACACTATCCACTACCTCCCTGTTACCACCACAAACAGAATAATTGTAAAAAAAAATTGCCTAAATTCACTATGTCTGCAAAAAACCCACCACTTTTATGCTGGCTTAGCCTCTTGCCATTTCAATGAGCTGAACAGGTTTAGTTTACACTTTGAGCAACTGAACGTAAGGCCTGGCACACAGGGAGGAGTGGGAGTCTGCAGCTGGGAAAAGGTCCCCTCTCCTTGCAGCTCAAGTTGTACAATGAAACCACAGCCCCAAGTATCACATCACCTGCATACACAGGGAAATGGTGTTAAGCACTGGTATCACCAAATTGTTCGTTTACAGCAAACGCTGGTTGTGGGTACATGTGTGGTGATGTTGATAGTTCTCTCAGTGTATGTGTCTCCTTTGGTGCTATGAAATATTTTCAATATTTTTTCTTGCTAGTCAATATAGGACCAAGCTGTATCAACTGAACATGCAGGTATGGTATTTTCACAAGCTAATATGTCAGGAGGGGGCACAACTTAAATACAGTAGAAGATTTTGAAGGTGATTCTTTCTTTATAGAAAATTATGAAGAAAAATGGTAGCTATACTTACGAATACGGTAGCCTTTAACAGTACAAGCCAGGCTAAATGCCTGAATCAACCAGCAACTGTTCTTAATTAATGATTCAATGTAGCCACATGCTCCTATCTGGAAAGTAAAAGAACAGTTTCATATAACAAAACACAGCAGAAATAAAGAAAAGTATTGCACCTCTTTACATGAGAATATTGTGACTGCCATTGGCTGTATTATATCTCATTAGTAAAACAGAGATTAGAAGAAAGAGTGTCTTTACCAGTGACTACCATCACTTTTCAATAGCAAGAATTTGTTCTTTTGATTACCAGTGAGACAGGAGATATGTGGGGTTTGTTTGTGTTTTTGCAGAGAAAGTGATAGACCTGGCACGTGATGGAATGCAACAGCTAAGCAACTTTTATAAATCACTGACTTAATCTTGCAAACGTACGTGGACAGGCTTAACACGCGCATAGCTCCATTGAATTCCCAAGCATAAAATGAAGCACATATGTAAGCAGTTAGAACATTTGCAAATTCAAACCACCCATAAATCAATTTTATTTCAGTACAGTGACTTATATAAATGTAAAAAGAAAAATGTCTGCTCTTTTCAGTCCAGTACTAAAAATGTTCAAAGCTAAAAAGCAATTGCCAGGAATAAATCTAAATTTATCTTTCAAAAAGATTTAAATGACTGGCTTGTCTCAATCACCTATCGATGCCACTGCAAGAATCTGCTCTAAAGAGTTAATTGATGTAAGAAAACCTTTAATATTTTACAGAAGGATTTGACATTTAATTATCGAATATATTTGTTTTCACCCAAATTTCACGCTAGTTTTAAAGAAAATAGGAATGCAGTTTGTAATTTTGTAGTCAACTTCACTAATTACATTGCATCACATGACAACTGCATCTAGTACTAGGCTTGAAAATTCTAGTTTTAAATAAAAGGTTTAATTAAATGTGCACTATTTATCGTCGGTATGACTAATCTTGCACTTCTTACTCATTTCTCACTCCACTGAGATTTTCACAAGACTTTATTAGGAGACACTTTACTAGGCAAAGAAACCAGAACCTGGCCCTTTGAAAATCACTGGTGAGCTTTCACAGAGCCCGACTGAATACAACAGTGCACATTTTCCTATAATGTATATGCATTACCATTCCCTGGATATGCACTTGCAGTTTCTGAATTAAAATGGAGCCTGCTTTGTGCTTGCAGAAGGTTGTGGTCCTGAAAAAGGATTTTTAATGACCACTCAATGCACTGTGCACACTTCCAATGAAACCATGGAAGTGCTCAAGGCAGAGGGAAGGCAGCAGCTACTTACTGAGAGGATGTTCTTCATAGTGATCACAAAGACGTTGTAGGCAATCAGCCAGTCCCAATAACGCAGGATGCTCCTGATGGGCTTCAGCAGCAGATCTCCACCAAAGAGAAGGAAATAAAAGCAGGCTACCAAGTAGCCCATGCAGAATATACTGATCCTTGTGGTTCCCGTTATGAAGATTATAGTAAGCACAAACCAGAAGAGGTAACTAAATATTATCACCTTATACATGTCTAAGTAGGACCTGGAAGTAAAAGAAGGAGAAAAAGTTACCATTTTCTGAGGGAAATGCTACCTCTCCTCTACCTGTGCTACTGGCCAACCCTTATGCCTAAGGTCTGCCGAGCATTCTCATCCCACTTCAGCATTTGGGCACCTGCTTAAGACTAACACCAAGGGATCAGTGGGTCTGCCTGGCTCACGTACTCAATTCTAGCTCATTCATGTGCATAAGCACCTTGCTATACCCTGTCAGGGCACTTTGCATCATGCAGGATCAAGTTTTTTATCATGAAAGGGGGAAAAACATGTTTTCAGCAAAGTTCACGATGGAGTGAAGTTATCTGGCAATGTTACATAGGCAATTTAAAAGCTATCTGAGATCATCTTTTAAGAAGTCTGAGCAATACTAGAGCAAATCTACCTTCAAAAGCCAACTAAGTACTCCACTGCAAACAATTCTGTATTTATTGATGACTGCTAGGGAATTCAGGCTGGTTAAAAGCCTAGTTTTCAAAGACAGCTGCTAAAAATATCTTTCTCCAGTGGAGATCAACTGTAAAAGTTTTGAGGGGTAAAAGGTTTCTACAGAATGTAAATGTGATAGAGTTTACTTAAACGTTTGCCAGGAAGCTACGAGACAGAGGTCTCTGAAATCAGCCTGGCCCACAGTGGGAAAGAGCGAGAAACAATTTGGTATTTTCAGATTCCTAAAAATCTTGACTTAATATTGACTCAGTGAGCTTTCAAATAAGAATACCTGCCAAAGGCAATACCGAATACTACATATAGCTAAACACTGCAAAACCAACTAATTCTTAGTTTCCCCCCATTTAGTGTTTTGATTCCAGCTGTAACTGTGTTTTCAGGGTCTGTTCACCCAGGCTGCAAAACTAGGTTTGTCGGGAAACCAGGCAGAGAGACAGCACTATAGGAGTACACATATACCTAAGCCAAACCATGTAAGGAGTAAATGAACTAAATGCACTGTACGAAGCCACATAAAAAGGCCCCTGCTATTTGATGTTCTCAGGCTCAGAACTTTCTAGGAGTATGTATTTATAGTCCTACATTTATAGGCCTGTATTATACAACTCACTTGATGAAGCCAACCAGAGAGGCATTTAAGGAAAGGTAATGAGAAAGCCCCTTTATGTTTATTTCCACTAAACAATTGAGAAATTTGTGGACTACTGCCTGCAAAATCAAAAATGTCATGACTTTAGAGATGCTGCTGGGTTTGGGGTGATAAAACGTTAACAAAGTGTCTATACACAGTGGCAAAATAAAGAAGTGGAAGACATCAGTGAACAGGTCCTCACTAACTTAATATACACTGGAAATGGTGCTCTCACCGTTTCTCTAGAAAAAAATAACCATAATATTTGGTGTTCCTTTAATAATAACTATTGATGTGTGGGATGGCTAGGAAGAGATCACCTTCCTGATACTGCCCTAACATTTGCAATATTTCAAAAATCCTGTCCTCTGCTACCGATAAAATGCATCAGCATCTTTTGAGAAAAGCCCGAAATGGAACTGAATTGATCAAACAAACAAGAATATCTTAATACTCTTCAACAAAAATGGACTCTGACTCTTAAAGACAACTGGACCTGGCTGGATCCAAACTTTCCAACATATACACATGGCATCTGGTTGAGTCCAACAGCAGATATCACTCTCAGATTAAAACTTCCAGAAATTAGAGAGAATATAAAAAGGAAGAGAATAACTTAGCTATTTTTTCACTATAATGTTAACCATTTGCTATATTTTAGCAGTCGTCTGAAATACTAAATACAACTGTTCTAATTTTCAAAATATACATTAAATATAATAGCATTGGACATCTCTAAAACAAACAACAAGATGTAAAAAAAACTTCTCAAAAGGTAGGAGGCAATACAACTGTGTCAAGTGACAAGTGCTGTAGTTCTTAGAGATGGAAATATTTCTGATTTTTAAAAATACGCAGTTACAAGCAAACCCAATCATAAAAATGGCTCCCAAGAATTCACCTCGGAGTGGACATCTTACAAAATGGTGTTTGAACAAGTCATCCGGGATATGGCTAACCAAAGAATAGCACCAACCGTGTCTGTACCTCTGTGCTGGCCCAAGAACAATGCCACACTGAACACAATGGAGAGAAATACACCCGAGTAATCCCAGGTAGATAAACATATTCCCCAAACCACACTTCTTTCATTTGCAATATGTCAAAACTCCTTGTCTGTTACAGTGTGGAGTCACACATCTCCCCAGTTGTCATTAATTGTTTATAATGATATAGGTCAAGTGCTGTAAGAAGACCTGCTTTAGGGGGGATTCCTCAACATATTGCCTCTCAAATCACTTGACACATTCTCAGATGCAAATCTTTAAATTCTGCCTCAAACCCTGGAAAGTTAGGAAGTGAGTTGTTTCAGTTCCTTGCTCTGGAGATTATAATGCAACAGTGTGAGGCTGAAGCACAAAGCCACCCCAATAGCTAAAAAGACCTTACACAAAACCAGAAGGTCAGTGAGGGTGATTACCCTCTTTTTGAAAACTTCTTCACAGACAGCAGAAAATGCTCAGTCTTGGATAGCATATACCATAATTTTATGCTTTCACTGCAGACCACACGGATCATTAGCTTAATGCCATGCAAACCTTCCAAACCTCATCTTCTAAGTGGTCTTTAAATCCACATCCAGTCACAGAGATGAGAGGCCACCCTCAGGATCTGGTATTTGACAATACACCTAGGACATGTGAGCAGCTGCTTCCCTAGGGAGCAGTCCCACTCTCCTTCACCCCCTCAGCTCTGCGTTCCAGTTCCTTCTTTGGCTTCGGCTCTTTGCTTTGGTTTCAAGAAGCAAGTTTGAAAAAGCCTATTTATTTTGGGGGAGGACAGATGGATGGGACACTTTTCTGCCCATTCAGCCTGCGAACCAGCTCACTGCTGGTGGGATGCATGCAAAGGCAGGAGAGTGTAGCTGGAAGCCAGGAATACAGCCACACATCTGAGGAAGATTAGCCACTACACCAGTGTACCAAGAGCATCAAAATATGGCTTTTGGTAGCATGATAACCTCTGAATAAGAAATTATACAGAAGAAACCTGAAAGACGAATGAAAAATAAAAAATGCTGATCTGCCAACAGTGTCATTAGCAGAACCCTCTGATGCTCTGGGTAACATTTTGGAAAAACTTAGCATATCACTTTGCTCAAAACCAAGGAAGACAAAGTCTGAAGTTCATTCCACCCAACCATCAAAGTTATTGTAACCTCAGATGGCTCTCCATATCAAATGATCTGCTTTTCTTTATTAAAGCTTTATTAGTCTTATCACGATTACTTCAATATTTTATTTCCAGAGGAATTAATTTTTAACTGTAATACAACCCAGCCAGTTGCAAAAAGATCACTCTAGGTGTAGCTGTGTTCCCGGCACGCTTACTGATGTGTTTGGCTGTGGCCAGCCTAGTGCCTGGACCTCTGCCTGCAGGCACCGAGAGGTGCTGATGCTGCAGCCGATAACTCCTTTGAGGAAAGGTGTTTGTCCTCAGCCAGCGCTTTGAAGTTTAGGGAAAGAACACGCTTCTGCTTGCACGCTGATGAGAGAATATTGTGCTGTTGCACCGACGGATATGGCTCAATGCTTCTTCATGCTGGAGGACGTGCTATTATTGCCTTCCCTGTGAGGCTTTGAGTGTGGCTCACCACCTCCATATAATGCCAGGGCTCTTCCTGCAGCCCTCCTCCGATGACTGCCCTCTCCCTCTCCTCCAGGCATATTATCCGTATATATATGCATTCTGCAAGCTACCTCTACTCCCCAAATTTCTTCTTCCTTTCCCTTCTTCCCTGTCTCCTACTCCTTACTTTCTTAGCAGGCTGTGTGACCCTGCATCACAGTCCGTTTCCCCTTCTAATCCTGACATTGCTAATTTCTCACCAAGCCTCCATTCCCAAAGCCTTTCCCTGTAGCTCTATTTCAGTCTTCAGAAGGCAGCTTCATTGGTTTTCCCTTTGCCAATAGCTACATCGAAGCACCTGAAAATTAGCTGCTTTATTTCAATGGACTTCAAATTTAGTGTCTTGAATCCTATAGGTGTTAGTCCCTTCTATTTTCATCAAGACCTTTCCCAGGAATGATTTTCTCTTACTCTCTTACCAGGGGGGACCTTCCTTCATGCTTCTGTCCGCTTTAAAAATTCCCAAATCCAAAGTTGCGTCATTTGTTGAGGCTCATTTTATTTGCAACAACATGTATCTGTTTTATACAACAAATATGACAGGAAGCCTGTAATGATGATTTGCAGATCCTCTCTCACTACCTTAAGTTAGAAGATGTGTAGTTCCAAGAAAGTCATTACAGCTGCTTGTGAGAGACTCCACCTGACTCACCTGATGATGGTTCCCAGGGTGCAGGTATTAAAGGGGACAGTTCAATAACTGGCTGTTAATAATGTTTCTGCTTTTAAGAGGAAAAAAGTAGATTACAATCCCAATTTTTTCCCTGTCAATGTCTAGGAGAACATCTGAAAACTGCTTGGGAACCGAAACAAAGATTTTCCAGCATTACAGACTGTGGGAAAGGATTATCCTCAGTGAAGTCGCTTTAAATCCTGTTTCATTTTAAAAGCTCCTACTTCTATTCTTCGTTTTTATTTCTGTTTCTAAAGTCTTTGGTTGTGCTCTCCCTTGGGGTCAATCACATATCCCCTGAGAAATCTGGGGGTGGAAAGACAAGAAAATTTCAGGAAATCTCTTCCTTAGCCTGTATTTATCATTGTTGAGCTCAAGTATTTCTCCAGAGATAAAAAACCTAAGTATTTGGAAATATATTCTTTTTCTGCCACTGTTTATATTGCAGTTAAAGGGTTTTTATCCATGCCTACTAGAACAGTGACCAGCTGGCATCTTCTCAAGGGAAGAGACACATCAGAAAGGTGCTTCACTCTGCAACTGCCACTTCTTTTATATGGCAGTAAATACACATTGGGCTTCTCAGAAAACACATGGGTACTAAGCGCTATTTTTTTTTTTATGCTTTGTAATTTATTCATAACCAGGTTGTCTTCACTTATTTGTTTGTCTCTTTCTGACTGACTTCTGGAGAAATGCCATTTTTCATTTCACTTGCTTGGATATGCTTTGAACCAAGTTCTTGCCCATGTTACTAAATATTTAGACCATTCTGAAACTTCTATGCCAAAGGGCAAGAAATGTTTTTAGACAAAGTCCTTTCAGTTCCAAATTGTCTTGGATGGAGGCCAGATACATACATTTTCTTCTGAGGTATATCTTCAGTGGGTTCTCCAAAGCTTGAGAGTCCTTCTTTTTAAAGATTTATAATCCCTAATAAAAGATTCAGTCACTTTAAGAGACTGTCCAGCCATTCTCTGGTGCTTCTTTGAAGCAAATTACGTATTTAAGATTGCACATGCACAATATAAAATCACCTAAAGCCTGGGAAAATCTGCTTTGTAGTGGAAGCATTGAAGCAGATACTTAAGGGCTCAAAGAAAGGAAAGATACCATCAAGAACACAAGATCTATTATGCAGTTCATACTAAAGGAAGGCCTGTTTATACCTATACACACTGTTCTGCAAGTACTTTCCCATCACAGATTCAGGAAGCTAACACTACAAACAAAAAAGAAGTAGTTACAGCTTACCTGCCAGAGCATCTACTAGAAAGGATATCATAAACAGGAATTTCCTCTGTTCCTGAATTAATGGGTTTTCTATTCATTTGATGGATTTTTCAAACAAAAATGTCCCTGCTCTATTTCTTTCTCCGCCTTGTTCTTTTCATTCTACTTCTTATGCACACAACATAAAACTATCACATGAAACAGTTGCACAGATTTCTGTATTTAGATGAAACAAGTATGAAGTGATGACAGTTTTTTTGTTCAGCTCACCACTACCAAAGGATTCTTTGAATTTCTGGGGGTTTTTTGTACTCTCCACCAGCAATATTACCTACTGTTTAATACAAGTTGCGAACTCCCGATTAAATAGTTGCATATCGTTAATCGTCTATATACAGGTCTATTTTACCAGCACATGCCAAACTGTATTTGAATGGAAGTGATGCCACCAGTGACTTCAAGCTGACGCATACCATGCACATGAATCAAAACACAGAACTTAACCCAAAGGATTGTGAAAAGGCAGCAGGCCAGTTCAGCTTGGACTTTGCTTTCCATTATAAACCTGACTCTGATTCCCATCCAAAATCTTCAAAGAACATCCTCTGCGCTTCAAAGGTTTCATGCTTGGCCATTTGGGAGTATCTTCTACAGATGACCAGAAATGCCTATCAGATTTCAGGGAACTTTGAAAAGATGCCAAAAGAGGCTGTTTAAAAACCAGTAATTTTCATGCCTCTTTTTCCCTTCTGAAGATAGCCTTAAAACACATTCTCATCATTAATGAGTTTTTTTCATAGTGATTTTTTTTTTTTCTGGACAACGGGGGGAAGAATTGATCTTTTCTTTCTGCCAGTAACCATGTCATCAGTGATGGTCTTTGCCAGTGATCAATCACATCAAGTGTGCCTGATGCAACTTAGCTTTTCCTAAGATGGACACCACCACAGTGGCAAGAAAAAAGCTCAGGCAATCCTCCCTACACATTCCTTTCAACCAAGCCCTGTTTGGGAGACGTCTTATGGAAAGCAATCCCACTTGATGGAGCATTTTGAAGAGAGATTATGACTTCTCTCTTTCTGCTTATGTTACTGGATCTAGAGCACTGGGTCCACTGTGTAGACTGGAAATACTCAAGAGGGAGAACTGTTCACCCTTCGCCCAGGAGTGACTATAAATCTCTGGACAAATGGATCAATTCAATGTGTTTCAATGGTCTCCTCTTCAAAGCTATTTCAAGATAGATTTGGCCACCATTTTTAACAGAAACAGCAGGATCAGCCTAAAGATCTTGAGAAGGGTTCTGGTGATAGCACTTCTCTGGTAAAAGAAGTAAAAGTTTATCAGCAAAAGGGAGATTTTGCTAGACATTAGTTCTTTTTTTTTCATTCCTTTCGTACTCAAACATCTTTTGTTAACATGCATTTACAAAACAAACACCTAGTCTGATGAAACATGGTAACTATGAAATCTTATTCTTCCCATTTATTCTTGTAATACTGCATCAAACTTTCAGAGACAAGTTCAGTCAAGGGTATGCCCAGCACAACTCAGAAGAGCTGAGCTAATCCGTGTTTGCTGAAACAATCACATAGGAATGGCTCCATTGTTTGAAGACCATCCAGAACAGACTGTCTCAGGCTCTGCCCCCTTTTTATATTATCACCTTCTTCAACAACCTTACATGAGTGTTGAGAAACAGGAAGACATGCCAGTTGTCCTTCCAAGACAATTTTAATGTTCTTATGCCTAGATGAAATATCACAAAGGACAATCTCTTATATTATTTTGATTGTACTTAGACAACAGCTCAGCAGGACATGACTGATGACTTTGTGGGATTAAACACTTATATGGGCAAGTTCAGACTACAGTGGATTCTTGCTAACATGCCTGTGTTCTAGTAGAAGCCACCAGAGTGCTGAAGTCCACTACAAACACTGCCTTACAGGGCATTCATGGAGGCAACATATGCTTTCAGGCAAATTTATCACTGAACAACCCTCTGAGGAGCACTTAAAACCATTGGCAGTGTTAGGAAGACTTGTTTCCATCTGCCTTTTTCTAAACCAGAAGATGATTACCCAGAAGCTAACTATCTGCTGTCTCATACAGCAGTAAAAGGTGTGTTGTGAAATGGGAACAGACATGAATATAAATTCCAAGTAATATTGGAAGCTATGAGAGTTACTTTCACACCAGAGGACTTTACAAAAAGGAAGCATGGTATTTTCCAAGCGTTTAAGATTCAGTTCTTACCGGCAGTGAATGAAGTCAGGAACAGGATTATGCTGGCTAAAAGATGCTGCATCAAGATTCATGCAAATTTCCACGTTGTCTCCAGCCATGATCCGTACTGCAGCTTTATTTTCATCCTCAAATGTCTGCCTTTGTAAGGATGCACACAGCAGCAACATGAAATCATCTAGGACAAAGCAGTGGTTGCAAGGAAAGATTCGGTCATTAACTTAGTTGTAGGGAGTGGTGGTGATACATTTTATTGTAGTTATCAGACTCTTTTCCCACACTTTGAACCTCCAAGGCTATGTTATTTTCAACGCATTTAACACCAAATTGAAATTTATTAGGTTTTTTACCTGTCATCTTCTATGATTTTTTATTGAGAAATAAATTAGAAAAGGGGAAATAATTCATGCTTTTTGACGCCGCTTTGTTGAAAATGGGATACGGAAAAAACAGATGCAGAAATTACTAATTCTTTGAATTTTTCTACTACATACAAAGCCACACTTAATATTCAGTCTCCCACAGTCAGCTTGCTAGTCAAGAGTAAATAAAGGGCTGGCTTCAAATTACTCTGTACAGATGTTTTAAGCAAAGGAGACGTAAACACTTCACAACTCTGTGCTAAAAGACTTACAGACAAGGAAGACAGGGTTTGGTCTCACAATGAAGTCTGGAAAGTATAACCACTTTATGATGTTGGAGTTGAAGTTGGCATTACCACTTCTCCATGGATAGTCTGTATGACAGAAACACGCAAAAATGCAATCAGTACTTAATAACAATTACGTCATCCTTTTATTCTGAACACTTATCAATTTTCCAGCACTTTGCTGTAAAAGCAAGCAGCAGTAATTGTCCATAAAGGGTAAGTGTCCTTACCTTTACAAGGAGCAGGTGGGATGCCAATGCAAAGGAAGTACTGGAATGTAATGATGCATGCCAGAAAACAGCAGTATTTTGGCCAGATCTCCGCAATAGCTTTTCTTCTACGTCGATATAGTACAGCAATCAGCCAGAAGGCATGAATCATGGCATAAAAATCCATTCGTTGACCAATTACATTCACTGATAGAAGAAAACAGGTCTGGGAAAGAAGTAAATAAACACAAGCAACATTTTCAACCTGATGGCAAGTCAATGCAGCAATGAGAAACTATTCCAGATTTTGATAGACTGCTTGGACACGTGCTGGGGCTGACTGCAGGAACCCTGTGCAAATCAAGGCACTAAAACAGTTCGCATCTCTCCAACAGCAACCTCCCACACCCCCACAACATCCCAAATTTCAATACTTTCCTATGAGTGTCAACTATGTGAATATAGCACTAAACCGGTTTTCCATTATGTGATATCTAAAGATACAGAATGGAAAGAGCATTGTCACAGTAGCCTATATGTGAAATATTTAATTGTTGCCAAGCAAAGCACATATTACACAGCCATGTATTTTGATAGCACTTACAGATGTGAAAAAGAAGAGAAACTATTAAGAGTAACAACAACTAAAGTGTATCCCTCATGTGGGAACCAGACAAAAAGAAAAGGGATTCAGCCCATACAACTTCTGTTGGCTATAGACAAACCCAGTCAACTGCTGTAAGGCAGCTTTAGTTCTCCATTCTTCTAAAGGCTCTGCGTCCCAGAGCATTTCTGTTCTCTGGCTCCACTTAAGCAGTCCCTTCACTTAGTGCCACGAAGCATGTTTTCAAATTTAGTGAATAATTCAGAGTGAATCATTTATTCAGTGCACTTCACTACTTTAACTTTCTCTCTCCTCAGATTAGGATGAGGTTTAATTTATTTCCCAAAGGAAATAGCTTGCAGATTAATTTTAATTTTCACTCATTCTTAATCCTCAGACTGGCTGTGAACAGTTTACTCTGTTTATCAGTAGCAAGGGGTGGTAGTGTTTAACAGATAGATCAAGAGCATCATTATGATTAGATTTGGGATGCATTAGCCTAGGAGTTGCCTTCTGCAGACAGTCATAGAAATTTGTGAAAAATCACAATTTCTAGAAACATTTGTGAAACTACATCTCATGTGTCTGTGAACTAACAGACAAGGTAAGGGAACAGACACGGCACTTGTTCAGCAATAGCTTGTCTTCAAGGAAGGTTCAGTTCTGATGTTTTGCTGCTGGACTGAGTGAAGCTGATCGAAGGAATACATTAGCTGAGCCTAAACCCCAGCAGTCTGGGCCAGTGCTGCTGGCAAACAGACAAGCAGATCTTCTACTAAATAAGACAGCTACCAGATATTTATGATACATCATGGATCTTCAGAAAAATCCCTTCACTCTTTTGTACCTGCCTCTCCTAATGCTCCGTGTGTTTCTTGTCTACTGAAAAGGTCTTTGGAGAAAGAACTTTGTCTTACGCTAGTGGCACAAAGCAGCAATAACCTTCACTGGAGCTCTTGCTCCTGCAGATTGCTAACGGCTATAGTAACAACTATAAAAAAGAAGGATGTCTCTTTTGTGCAGCCAGAGGCAAAAGAAGCTTAGAAATGTTTAAATAGAAACAATTGCCTACTGGCTCCTGCTTTCTTCTGCTGCTCCTGAAGTGCCTGGTTCCCTCTGTGTGTTTGTATGAGAGGGTATGCCTCAGTTCTGTCCCTTGTCCCATCTGCTATCCCTTTTGTTGAGTTATAAATAAGACATAAGAGAAAAGCAAGAGGAAAACCATTACTAGCAGATAGATAGCAACTGTGGCAAGGTCTAACATGAGTGATGACTAAAGCATTCAGCTGTAAAACATAGTTCAAGCTAGTATTTAAAAATAACACAAACAAAAGGTTTAGAGTGATAGTCTAAAGAAAATTAACATGTAGTGATTTACCTCCAAACCAAACTTGTAGAAGAAATAGTTTATGAAATACTTGACGCAGTTTACCAGTCCATCATCCAGATGTGCTCTTGTAATATCATGGAAAATGGTTTTAGTCACAGGTGCGGTAAGGTTATTTCGACATCTGTAGTACTCTTGATGACGGTAGATCGTAACTTCAAAAGCCAGAATAGCCAGCATCAGTAAGTTATTCTATGGGAGACACAATCAAAAGAATATTAAATAAAAATCAAAACCACACGAAGCTACAAAATTTTCTGATATGCATAAACCCATGAATACTCAAATGGATGTTAGCACTGAGCACTCCTGTGCTCCAAGGTGCACCAGCACCTATTCCCAGCTTCTATCATTGAAACAAAGCAAGGTTCCTACCACTTCTTGGATTTTGATAAAACATACTGACGTGCAGAAGATACATTTAAAGACATTAATTTAAAAATGCTACAATAAGCACTAATTGTGGAAAGGAAGGGGAGAGAAAATCCATTGACCCATCCATGTGCCCTCTCATTTTTCATAGCTTCTCTTACGATACTGTGCTTTGCTTTGCAGGAGATAGAGGATACAAACATTCACAAAGCCACCTGCAGGGGTTCAGTTGGCAAGCATCAACTTCATAAAACTGCAAGGATGCTGGGTAATGCAAATATATCCTGGATACTCTTTTAAATGAACAGTCATCACTCAGGCAGTCTTCACTCAGGCACAACTCCTTCTGTCCCAAAGCTAGATTGACTGGGATGCAGTCTTGAGCAGCTCTGAAGTGAGTTTTTTCTCTCAGGAGGGATATCTGCCCTGTGCTCAATGGAAGAGTTATTAACCCACTCCAAAAGTTGGTTAAAAAGACCAGCTCAGAGAAAGTCCCTCAAGGAAGCCATAACTGAAGCTGAAGAGCCAATCTCAAGAGCTCTGTTCACTAAGAAATATTTGGGACAAGAATGTCCTGAGACAGGTGCCACTGGTTTTTTTTTTTGTTTGCTTGTTTGGGTTTTGGGGTTTTTATTGACAAACAGTTATTTTCGCTTGCTGTCCCTGGGCTTCCTAGTCTTGTTGGGGAGAGTTTTACATAATTCAGCATAGACAGGCTCCTCACTTCAACACTGCAGACCTTTTGAATGTCTGTTATTAAGGGGGCATAACAGAAACACACCAAGACTTGAAGCTTGGGACCTTCAGGTCCAGCACTGAATTGAATTCCTCTATGTCAAGGAGGCATTTTATTTTCTAACTCAATGAAAACCCTTTGGGAATAATTTCCAGTCCCAAAGTGTTATCTATTTATAGCTGTAAAGCTCCTAGCATCAAGCCAGGCACCAATAGGCAACTTCAAACTCCATGCAGAACTCTTGGGTCACTAATTGCTCTTCCCCACATATATTCTTAACTGTGGGAGGTGCATGGCTAAGGGAGTGAGAGGCAGAGGCACTACCAGGGCCTGATATGTTGACTGCCAGAGCTTGGCAGGTCTTCCCTACACAAACAAAGCACACAGAGGTAAGTTCTCAAAGAAGAAATGAGGAATAAATCTAGTTAGATCAAAACTTACTGTTCAGTCCACAAATTTCTGACAACCTTAAACTGCATAATCAAAATTTTGGTGTTTCTTTAAATTAAGAATAGATATTCAAGGTTTTTCCCGGGACCTGGCACATTTTTATTGTAAGTAGGGTTTTTTACTCAAGATAGAAATAATAACATATTGCTCACTGGCATCAACCAAAAAAAGAAGAAAAACAAAAGACAATCTATTTACTAGTGTCTGAATAAATTATTCCCTCAACTCATTATACTTTCTAAGTTGCGGCTAAGGAATAAGCACTTAAAAAAATTAACTGCTTATAGCATATACTGTTATCCAAGGCAATTACTCCAATTAGACCCATCAGTCCTTTGGTACCTGAAAGCTATGTACCTCTTCATTACTTAGGGTTCTTAAATACCACATTTCTTAGAGTGCTTTTAACAGATGGTAGTCAGAAAGCCATACTGCTACATGCTGATTATCTTAATTGGTACTGAATCCCTTCTGGAAATGTCCTGTATAACAGATACAGCTTTCTGCTGCCTCTTCCCCTCTGCACTTCCCTATTACCAATGGCTTGCATTAAGTTTTTGTGTGTGGCAGGTAATTTATTTCAAAGACATTGCTCATTTCATCACAAATAGGAAAATATCTCAATACAGACAATTAAAGAAGTTACCCTTAAGTACACAAGCAGGGGATAAGACTTCCTCAATCCAACCCACTCTGCAGGATCAACTGGCCCACTGTAGAGGACTGAGGTTTTGAGTTCTTCTAAATTGACCTTAGTTTCATTCTCTCCTGGCTAAAAAGAAAATGCAACAGTTTATAAAAAAAATGAGTTTAAGGCTGCTTGGGGAGGGAATGATAATCATCAATAATATACCCGGTGAACTGTAGTTTTCAGTACTTGAAATGCTTCCTTTTGCTCTTCTTCATCGAAGAAGGCAGTAGTCAAACCTTTTTAATATGCACTTGTACTCACCAATGTACAGTTACTGGAAAAAGTGCTGGGGTCAATAGATGTGAGCTGGTACAACATTTTGCAGACAATAATCACACATGTCCAAACAGTGCAGATACTTGATGCCAATGGGCGAAACTGAGCATATGGCAAAGCAAGAGCCCAGGCAATTAAAAACACAAAGTTAAACAGAGACACCTGAAAACACAAAAACAGGATGGAAATTACATGGAGTAACAAGAGAACTGAGAAAGTCTGACCTTTTCCATAGTAATTAAAAAAAAAATCATTCAAAAGAAAGGGACATAGAGAAACTGTGAGAAAATAGAAAAATTTACAACAATATCCACAGTAACGCAGACACAAAGTGGTAAGTGAAGAAGGGAAAACTTAATAGTTGGTTTAGGAAGAATGTTATCTTCTACAGATTATTAATACTCTTACACCCACAAAACTGCATACCCACCCTACAAACAACAGATGTGAAATACAAGGGACCACATGTTGGTTCTGCTGCTTTAGCAGACATGAAACAGAGAAGAGATGATACAGACTCATGTGTCTGTGGAACCCACCTTCATCCTCTTGACCTTTTCTCCCCCAAAGATGTGAGGAAAAGGATTTTTTATTTTGCTATTTAGTGAATCTTGCCCTGCTACCCTGTTTAAAGAATGGCTATATTAGGTAAAGAACTCACACTGCCCACACCAAAGGCACAGCTAAAAGTGTGGCTTCCTTTTTCTTTAGGTGTAGTTCCTCAGTCCTGTTTCTTCAGCACCAGACCCAGTTTAAGTAATTTTCCTAGACGTTCCTTCCCAATCCTTTTCTACACCCTCCATCCCTGCATGATGCCCACAGACTGCTTGAGCAGGGGAGGGGTTACATCTCTTCAGTCCAAAGAATCAGACTAACAAAACCTTAATATCTGGAGAAACAGGGAGGGCTGAGACTATCTAGGCAGATAGAATATTACTGTGGAAGAAGATATCAAGGCAGGTCCCCAGCAGCTGACAAGCCCAGCTGGATCCCACAATCTCAGTGAAGTCTGAAATGAGAAAGGTATCTCCCTACGCTTAGGTGTGCCACCGCTCAGCAGATGCTGACAAGCCTCCACCACGGGTAAGATTTTGATAGCAGGTGTTTACTTGCCTCTTTCACTGTGACCCAGATGATGTAAGAGGAAACAATTTTGATGATGTGCAGCTCCAACAGCCACCACACAAAGACTTGCATCTTATGAAAATACTCCAGGAATTTCAAAAACAGCACTGTAAGGCGGTCGATCACCAGATGCCACTTGTTCCTTAAGTCTGCAGAGATGTTCAAGCAGAACCGTTGGGAGGAGGGAAACAGAAGGTCTCTGTAAAAAGGAATGCTCCACTAGACAGCAATGAGCTTTCTATTTCTTTTCTTCTAGGCCTTAGAGTAAGACATGAAGGAGGCTAAAGATATGGCTCAGTGGTTAACTCAGACAAAATGGGGTTGAGGTCTACTCAGCTGTGGTGCTCTCCCTTCTGACTCACTTTCACTGAAAGGATTCCCCACTTCAAAAGTGGTGGTGGTGGTGGCTTCCCTTGCTAATTCTGCTTTTATTCCTCTCTAGCAGAGCCCTTCTTGGGCTCCATTTTCCTCCAGTATGTTTGGACCTAAGCTTAGGGATCCCAACCAGGAACTAGATCTGAGACACTCCAGCCCTGGCCCTTATCCAGCTCAGAAAGAACAGGATTTTGGTTGATGTTTGGAAGCTCTGGACCCAGCCTGTTTTCAGAAAGCTCTTCAGCAAGCTTTTCAGCCAACCTGGAATAGATCCACACACTAGAAGTAGGAGTCTTGTCATATGGGTTTAGACAGCTATACTATAGATGTCTTTATATGTCAGAGTTATCTAAACTACCTTGCAAACAGCACACCCTCCTAGAGTGTGATTTGTGCCATCCAAGGACAGACATCTAAAACAGGCAAGGCAAACTGCAGCCCATTTGAATGTTTCTCTCAGTGGAAAAGGGAGCTTCAGCAAGTTAAGATCCTGAAGCCCATTGAACATATCCCTTTGCAGACATTATTTTGCTAAAAAAGCCATCCTCCCAAATAATACCCCAATGAGCAAGCATGTGGCAACATCTATTACATATGAGTATGTATGACAACGCATATGCTGAACAGTGCTCTCTAAGTGCTTTCTTTGCTTATGGGCTGGCTACAAAACTGTTTCACCAGGTTCATATATATTTGTATAAAGCCTTCACACAGTATTAGGGGTTTCATAAGCATTCTGGAGATTACGAAGGGTTTTGCACGCTGTGAGAACATTCCTACAGTTAGCATCAGAGATGGAAACATTTTCAAGTGACACCAAAACACATCACCGTCTAAGCTGCAAAAATGCAAAGGAGTTACCAGCTTCTGTATGTAATTATTTCAACTTATCTGGTTATTTTATATATAAAGGAAACCAAGCTGGTTATTCTGTGCATATCTGCGTGAAGAACACACACACTCTTGTGTGATAAAGCAGACTTTTGGAATACCTAACAACCAATTTTAATTTTTTTTTTCTCTTCTGCCCTTTTTTCTCCAACCACCACTTAGAAAATCCTAGTAAAAATGCTGAGTGATATAAATTCCATAAGTACATAATTAAACTTGACAAAATAATTAAACTATGGAACTCCAATCTTACACGTGTGCTTTTATAGGTGCAATGAGTGTAATTAAGGAAAGTCTGTATTTATAGAATTAGATGTTCTCACTCATTCTTGCATTGCATTGATTTTAATTTGCAGTGTTGCCAGCATGCAAGGTATATCCAGACAGTGCCAGTTAAGTGGAGCAGGCAGATAAGGTACTGTAGCAGGCCCTGTCTAGCATGTCCAGGCACTACATGCACAGGGGATAAAATATAGGCCCAACCACATTCTTGAAAAATTGTACATCACTATGTAATAAAGTTTGCACATGTGAACATGTTAAAGTAATGTTAAAACTCCGGCCACATGGCTAAACAAAGGAGATAGAACTCTTTGGTAGAAATAAATGCACCATACAGCTTAAAGATGGATCACACATGGCAAGCAGCACTTTGCGTTTTTGCCAAGCTCCACTCGCTGGGATGCAGAGATGGCCCCAGGGAGAAGGCTGCAGCTCCCCACTTCCCTGCTTGCATGTGTTGCTGCACAAGGTAACCTCCAACAGCTGACCTCTGTCCCCAGGCCCTCCAGCACGTAAGGATGGCCAGAGCGCAACAAACTCATCACTCGTCACAGACCACATGAGACCTAGCCAAGAAAGTTTTCCACGGCCCATGAACACCTCTGTGAAGGAAGATGTCCCAGCCAGGAAAGGTAAATAGTTTCAGCTCAACTTCCCTGGGCCAGCTAAGCCAGATGTCCTGCCACTTTGCCTTGACAAAGACCCTGTCCCTATTATGTGTCCCAGTCCCGTGAATATTGGCATGAGCAACTAAATCTGTGGTAAGACCATTTCCAGACAATACAGCTTCCTTGGGTGTTAAATGCCCTTCCCTGGTTTTCACACATGGCACGTATTCCAAACTGAGTTATGGAAATAATTTGTGTTAGGAGTTCATCCTAGCAATCTCAAGGATAACAACATCAGCCTTACCCATACCTTCCCTTAAGTATTTTTATGTTCATCTGGCATCAATTACACATTCCATATTCAGAAGTGAAAAATATGACACTAATGTGCACATGAATAATGAAACAAAGCCATTGGGACTTCCGGAGTGGAGTGCCTTGAAAGCATGCAGTATCAGAGATTAAATATGTATGTGTATTGTCTTTATTATAAAGCGATTTCACTCTAAAGGAGTTCTTAGGATTTGGGGTAACCTATTAATCCAAACCAGACCACCTAGAAGAGCTCCCTCCTGGAGAAAGAGATGGGGTGGGTTTTTTTGTTTGTTTTCATCCTCTCAGCATCCTACAGAAACAGAATGATTTTTTCCCTAGAAGAGACTGTTGAATAATTGACAAGTAGCCATCTGCTCAGTTCAGGCTCTTTTTGGCAAAGACTGTATGTAAAATTAGAAGGAAAACCTGATGACTGGAGTGAGCAGGGATGACCAAGAATGAACCATCTGTTGCCACTGTTAACTAAGGCCGAGGAAGGCAAAATCTGCGATCTGCAGAGCTTACCTGTAGTTTCTTCTTCCTCTGATTCATTGTCTTCATCATCATCATCTTCCTTGTCCTCATCCTCCTTTTCTTCTTCTTCTTTTCCTTTTTCGACCCTCCCTTTCCCTCCCTCCCCCTCTGGGTCTTCCATTCTTTTCTCACCAGCCTCTTCCAGCATTTTATCCTCTTCCTTTTCTCTGCTGGCTGTTAAATTCATCATAGTTATGTCAGGCAGGCTTCCATCTTGGTGCACCAGTCTGTTGGTAAATAGTAGCACATCAGCAAACTGAGCAGTAATGACATCATAGTCTTTTTCTTTTTCAAGATGTATACTTAGAAAAAATAAACCATTCATGGAAAATGCCGTAGAAGTGGAAAAGTTAATGATTCTCCTACTTTCTCCAAACACACACTGCAAATTGAGTTGGAATGTATTAGTAACTACTTCTCACTCAGATACTAATGGTTAGTTAGTCATGAGTGGTATTGACACTTAAACTTGACATTTTCCCCATTGGAGAAAATGGTCAGAGTTTAAGATGTAGAAGCATGAAATGACATTGTTTAAGAGGAAACATTTCATGACTTCATAGGGGACTTACTCATTTTGGTGGTTTGGTATTTTTTTCTTGAGGCTGCTCAAAGTAATTGGAACAGAAAGAAAAAGGGAGATGAGAACAGAGGGGTTACAGAAGAAGGTCATCGACAAATACGTCATGCTACATCACAAGTCAAAGCATTCTCCTACTCCATCTGAGGAAGCCTTCTGATGCCAAGAGCATGCCATCATGACATTCACAGGGTGCTTCTATAAAGAAACATGGAATTACAGCACAGATGGAAAG
Source organism: Butorides virescens (assembly GCA_017310255.1). NCBI lineage: Eukaryota > Metazoa > Chordata > Aves > Pelecaniformes > Ardeidae > Butorides > Butorides virescens. The sequence goes on along the minus strand of JADKXX010002950.1, from coordinate 193,034 downwards.
AGGGCAACCTATTTACACCAGTGTCAAAGACGGTCAGTGCTGTACCGTGCTGTCAGTAACGCAGCTGAATCATCACAAGTATCTGACTGACTACTGTAAATGTATTTCCACCTTCTTCCAATTGAAAGATGCAGCTGGGAAGCCAAGGAATTTGCAAGTTTTCTTCCAGCTATAGGTTTGAGAACAAATGAAAACAAAAATTCCATAGCTGTAGCTTCACTATATTTTATAATTTTTTTCTTTGATAAGGCCATTCATTCTCTCTCTCTTTTCTACATCTCAAAGAGATTTTTCTTAAATTTTCAACTGTCTTTTATTAAATCTATCAGTAATTTTCAGAATACCAAAACTGGGATACAACTGATTTAACACAGAAATGGTATTTGCCTATTGCCATAGTGCCAATTCTTCTGTGATTTATCCAGTACATATCTTTTCTTTACTGAGAAAAGAGACATTCTCTTATGGCTTCAGATATTTTCTTTTTTTCCCCCCAGCTATGCTGCTGGGACTCACCTCCCATATTTGCAGAAAAGCCACTTTTCCTAACTCCCTGATCCTCTCTGCTTTGCTGAGCACAGCGCTTACTGCCACAAATAGTCCCTTTGAATATGACTTCTTGCAATAAAGTCTCCCTTGGGCAAGTGCATATCTATGTGATCAGGTCGCTAAATGTTTAGTTATGCTATTGAAATTACTACACTCAGCATACTTTCGAGCACCTTTTAGACTGTTCCTGGACTAATGCAAGTAACTTTAATATGCTATAGTACCATCTCAGGGGTTTATTTTTCATGATGTGAAATTCTGGTGTATTACCATTTAGACAGGAAATTCTGCCAATTTTAACTAGGATTTTTACAGTTCAGGAAACTAAACATCTTGGTTTAACCATCTGATCATTAAAAAATAAAGAGTATAGGCTAAGCAGTTAATGAGAATGTCAAACAAGCAGAATTATTTTTCAAATATTTGGGAGTTGCAGGTTCTTCAGGATGGAAGCTTTGGTGGCTCAAATGAGGGAAAAACTACAGAAATTTGACTAAAAAATCCTAAAGTAGAAATATCATACCAATTACCAAAAAGCAGAAAACGTGTTTAAAGGTAGAAGGTTAACAAGACAGTCAAGCACTAAATAATCTCACTGAATAAATACATTCATGACAATGATTACTAAAATCCCTCATCATGGCTTGGGTGATGAATCCGAGTGTCCAATGATCCGAAAACTTCTTATACTCAACAATATATTCAGTAGTTTTGGCTACTGAAAATAGGGCTTTTTGTCCGATATACTTTATTTTCCTATTTAAGATAGTGCATGTACTAAAAGGATATTCAAATCTCTGTAAAATAACTGAACAGTAATATTCCCTAAAATGACATAATCCAACTTTTCATATCTACCTAAAAAGCTAATAAAGTACCAACACAAGGGTCATATATAAAGAAGAGAGAATGAATTTTCAGTTCTGTTCAAATGTTATGGAGATCCCCAGTGACTATACATCAGCAGAGCCCATTTAAAAGGCAATGTCCCATGCAATGAAAGCATCCATACAATCAGACAGGTTTTGCACAGGTGCAATTGCATTGATTTTAATGAGGTATCTCCCCAGCTGACTTTTATAATGGAAAAATCTACATTCACACTGGTGTAAATCAAGGACTTACTAACTTACCTCAGTGTAAACTGAACAGAAACACAGTAGCCCTATAGGATTTTGTATGAGAGGACTCATCTTTCTCTTATTCATATAACTCCCATTCATATCCAGGAGATCCAGAAGGTGATGGGGTTATAAAGATGGGTACATGCAATATATATACCTGATAAAGCCTTAGAATGAGCTCAGTTTTCAGTATGTCGGTGCTTAGGTCTATTGACATCAGCAGGCTTGAGCACAGGACCGTATGCTCAGGAGATCCAAGGCTAGATAAAAAGCCCTGCCTGCTGTTCAGAAAGTTAGGCTACTTGGAATCTTTCTTCCCAGACCTCCTCATTTATTGCTAGGGTGGTTGTTCCTCTTTTTAATTTTTTTTTTTCCCCACAAGATCACATGGTATCATGTAACAGACAACACTGAGGTATTAGGATACAAAAACTGCACTAGTTTAGAATATCTAAGACAAGCTACCCATACAGGCTTCACAGCTAGTTAAATATAACTCCAGGTTGGAAACCACATACTGGTGGGAAATTATCCAAAATAACACAAAGGCATTGTGCCTGACACTTAGAGAAATAATTAAATAATAATGCAGACAACAAGCCTTGAAGGTACAGCCACTAATGGTTTTAACTGAAAGCATTTCTTACCCTCAAATTCATTAAATAGGGTATCACTAATAAGAGGTATACTAGTAGATCTAGTTTTATATAGCAAAGCAATTTATGAGGCACTAAAATCAGGCATGTGCTCTAGATCCTTGCTGGACTAGTACTTCCATCTATTTGTAATTTGCTAGAGCAGAAGATTAATTAATAACAACTTACTGGATGCATTCTGAAGCATTTTTTGCCTTTGATAATTTTTTTTGCAATCAGTTTACAAATTGCTTGAAACTTTCTGTCCCAAAACAATTTCTCAAGCATCTGTCAGGCACAGCTTTAATAACATAAAGATTTCTGCTCTGCAGAATATTAGTGACCTACCTCCTGAACACTCGGCATGTCAGATTCAAATCAAGCACACAGTGCCATCCCCCCCTGTTGGCAGGACCCCGAGCGCCTTCCCTGCCCTTGCAGGGGGTTCTGCTGCCTGCATCCGAGGCCAGCAGGCTGATACGTGTTGGGGTGCATGCAAGCCAGGAGGCCTCAGCACAGAGTATCCCTCTCCTTCTTTTGGGAGCCGCTTTCATGCTGAGGTCCTTGCCCCTGCATTGCGGCTGCCTTGCGGCCGTGCCTGCGCCCGTTCCCATGCCCCCCCGACCCTACGCCTGACACACAGACTGACTCCCTGCCTTCACCTCCAATCTGGCTCATGTCTATGGACTTGCTGGGAGCTCCCCAGGCTGTGGCTGACCCTCGTTACCATCTCCGGACCTGACCTTCACCCTCAGTTGCTGGTTTCAGTTCCTGAATTCCCATGGGAGAAAGCCCAGCCTTGCCTCCTGGCCGTGCCCCTCGGCTCCCAGCTTGCCGGCCCCTGCCACTCCCTGACACATGGGCTTCCTGCAGACCAGGTTTCCAGCTCTGGTGAACTTCTAAGACCCCTGACCTAAACTATGTGATGACATTTGAAGAAGGAGTGTGAACACGACACATAAATTAACTTCTTGTTAGAGCAGGTAGTCACAAATATCTAAACAAGGGATTTCCTTGGCTTTTCTGTTTATATTCAGTAGCGACAACAAACTCGGAAGTCTTTCTATTCTTGGAGCTGATTAAACAAAAGCCCACATTTACTCCAGTCAAATATTTTGAAAGAAATCTACTTCATGAAACCGTTTTCAAGATGCCATTTATAAAGGGATGACGATGATGGCAATATGGGCTTTTGTAGTTTGGATACTGCGGCACCCGACTCAGCCTATGAATTAACATCCTTAGCATGCAGTGGTTTCTGTCTACTGCCTGTTCCATTTCTGTCTCTGAATCAGGAAGTCTCAGTCTCATGATGCATACTGCACATTTCACTGACCTGGCCCTCAAATTGCCTTTCTCGGGTGCTTGTGAAGAAGACAGGGGCGTGTGCCTGGGTGCGCGTCTGTGCGTATGTGTGCACATGCAAGCATGCATCTTTCCATGCACAAACAAAGGGTAGAGAAACGAGCCTCCTCAACCAAGTCTGTTGTCTGCAGCCAATTACAAATTACCAATTATTCCTGTATTGAGGCGTGGGCAAAGTTTAAGAGAAGAATTCCCATCTGGGAGATGAACTCACAATGCGTACGTATGCAGGAGAGATGTATTAACTGCTTCACCTGCTTTAGGAGACTACAATACCTGAACAACGTTCTCTCCCTGCTTACTTCACAGTACTGTCCAGCAAGAACATACTTTGTTTTAAGGCAATTAAGACGTAACAAGAAAGTTAAGGTATACTTGTTTTAAAGGAAAGGAAGAATTGAAGTACCCACCTATTAATTATTAGATAAACACGGCCATTGACTTTGGCATGGCTATGAGGTGGGAGATGAAAGCACAAGAATGCATGAGATGAAAATGGGAAATAGAGAGAGAGAAAAGGAAACCATTAAATAGGAACAAATGCACTTTCCTGTCTACCAAGAGAGACACATTGGCATAACAAAGCATAATCTGAAAGCTTAATATATACACCATGCAGTGAAAAGTCTAGGAAGCTTATGAATGCAATACTTCAATGTTCAGACCGTGTGCAACTTCAGTTAGAACTGCAGGTTCTTTTCATAGACCCCAAAATGTGAGAACAGCCTCTACTGCTTTATCTCAAGTAAGCCACAGAATATTTTGCATTTTTTTCAAAAGAGCTAGTTTGCTTCTTTTTTTTTATTTAAAGGTGATTATAATGGAGCATCATACCATAGAAATTATCTGCCTCCCAGTCTTTATCTCTGCCATAACATAATTCATGGTGCATAAAGGAAAGGGGCTTGGGAAGTCCTAATCAGAGGATTTTTCTTTCTCTTGCAGATGTAAAATTGACCTTGACAAATCGCCTTTCTAAATAGTGAGAAGTGCCTCACTCTGCCAGTTCCAGTGTGCCGGTTTCCGTCCCCTCTATTTGCAGCTGGCAGAGCCTTACTCTTGAACTCACTCTGCAAACTTTGCTCATGTGAAGCAGCATCTTAATACATGAACAATCTCAGCAATTTTAACAGGACTTTTCAGTTATACACAAATATAATACCATAATCATACACAGCAGTTCAGGGGCAGACAGAGGAACTGGAGTTGCTTTCCCTGTTACTTTCATGAGTAGCTCTCACTTGCTCTGCTTCTTTTAGCAAGTTTGCTATTCAAAGGATTGAGTTCTGTCTGCTTACTCAAAATTAAAGTTCAGTTTATTTAATTTTTTGTTTGTTTGTTGCAAAAGCAGCAGAGAAAAAGCAGTTTTGAAAGGTAAACTAGCTGTTGAGTGAATGCTGGTGTTTTCAAGCAAAAGGGAAAATAAAATTTTAGTGGCTTTGTAAGACAATTGGACATATACATATGAGTCTTTAATCTGTGTTTTAATTGTCCCTGCAACTTACTTCTATTGCTAGCATTACTGTTAAGCTGGAGCTGGTTGTTGTGCTACTTCTTATCCAGCTTTATGCATCATCAACACAAATGTCGGCTGAGCTCTCATCCTGATGCTCAGTACTGATTTAACACATCAAGAGGGAAGAAAACAGCTGGATCTTCATATGTCAGGCAGTGTGTATGGTAATACAAACCAGAAATCTCTGATTTGGGTATTGGACAGACTTGTGAAAGTTTCTGAGGAGGAGCAAATGATATACATTGATAAATGTGATTTTAAAATACTGCAAAATGGCAAATGTACCACATAACAGCACTTTTAAGACTTAAAAATATCTAGCTACTTATCTGACAGCTCAATACAATCTAGAACACATTTAGATTTTAAAAAATAGCAGTATAGTAGCAAGGCAAAAAAGCTAATGATATCACATGATCCTCTTCACCTGCCACTTCAGTAAAAAGCCTGGTGCAACAACAAATGTCTACTTTCAGCACCCTATCTCAAGGCTACTTACTTCTGGAAAAAATGTCACTGGCTACTGATAAAATCTACATCCTACAACCTTCTTTTGTGATACTAGTCTTTTTTTTTTCTCTCAACAGGACACTGAAAACATTTTGTGTCTTTAGCTTCAGCAGTTCCATCCTCTGAGAATGATGTGAATTCAGTCACAGTGATTCTCTTCATGCCAGCATTCGGAGAGCTATAGCTAATACTTTGCTATCTTTCATGTGTAACAGAAAGATTTGCAAGTAGTGGTTTTGCAGTCAGAGAGTGCTGTACCAGGAAGCCACCTAAATCCTGGGAGTGCCACAGGTGGTCTTTTCCATCTTGTGCCTACTGGATCACACTAGGAGTGAGGTGGAAGCTGTTTCTGTGTACTCAGCACAAGTGCAAAGTGTTTGGGCTACAAAAGAGCTTGTGCAGTTACTGCAAACTGTGGTACATTCCCCCAAATGCCTCAGCCCAGGAACAACCCCTATTTCAGCTCAGACACCTATCTGGGCTCTGGTTTCAGGGCTTGGCTGCCCACTTCAGAGATGTTAACGTGCATCTGCTGCTGCACAAAAAGACCTGCTATGGGCAAAGAAAGCGTGCCCACAGGCCATTTCAAAGGGCCCTTGAATCTACCATCAGATTTAGCAAAAGGAAAGCAAAAGGAAAAAGTATTATACAAACAGTCATTTGGAAACCTAAGTTAAAAAAAGCACAAAGTTGTTAGGGAATTTTATCAAGTTTGATTTGTTCTGTTTTTGGCAACTTATTTAAATACAGAAACCAGAAGCATTCTACAAAAGTAGAGCTTATTCACATGCACTGCCGATAGGGAACACAAACGTACTTGTACCGTACACTGTAAAGTTGCTTCATATTCAATTGAATGCATGAAAAATGTCTGAAATGCTTTTGTAAATCTAGCAAGTCCTCGAGCAGAATTCTCTGTTAAGGTAAACTGTTGTCATACCACAACACGCCGTGGCGTACGTGATGTTATGCAGCTAGCCGCCATTCACAGAAGCGCAGCTGAGTTACGCTTATCACCGGATAGGTAAACACTCTAAACCCAGTGTCTAAATGAACTGGTTTCTTCAAAGGAGTAGAGCAGATGTCATCACATAATATGACACCATGGGCTATGAAACCGTTTCTCTCTCTTACACTCCTTGAACAAGATCGTAGGCCAGACACATTTTCATGCAGGAGAATATGGAAAAGTTAAACACAAGAAAAGTGAGGTCCCAGAATGATGAAAAAATGCTAATGAACTTCTCGATGAGGTCGCTGAATGTCTCACAGAGCTAGCATAGCCAAGGGTCAGTACTTCAAAAGGTGATCACAGGTTTGGGATTTTTCCATTTCTGAAGTTCAACTTTATAAAAAGGCCTAACTGTCCAGTGCAAATATGGTATTTGCTGAAGATCTCCCAATCTTCATTTGGCCCTCAAAATGGACATTGAAAAACAGAAGTGACCCAAACTACAAGCCAAATTTCCTATTATTGACAGGACTTACAAAAAGGCACACACAGCAACTAAGCATCTAACTCCCATTAAAGGTCAAAGCCAATGAGATAAATACATAAATACCATTAATACCTTTGAAAGTGTATCCTAAAATGAAAAACTTCAGTGTATAGAGGAAAGTGGGGGAAGACAGATACTTTGGTTGCCATTAGTTTAGCGGGGTGCTGGATACTAAGCACCTTATTTTTAGCCAGGTAGTCATCCCAAAGGCAAATAACATCTAATGAAAAGCAAGCATTACAAGACAGTCAGAAACAGCATTTTCACACAGAAAACCAATCACCCCTTTTACTTTGTTTCTTTACCTGTAAATAGTGTTGTCCTGTTTGCTGGTTACAGCTTTTAAATCAGTGAGCTGGAGAAAACGGTCATGGAAGTAGTGAAGGTGCAAGATACACGCCAGTAGGAAGGAGGTGGGGATAAAGATGCGTGTGAATAACTCAGCCACAGAAAACTGTTTTAAGCCAAGGTCCGCTAGTCTGGAAAAAAAAGTAAGCCACTAAGCCACCTTTTCACACCAAAATATTTTTCTTGCCATAAGACACTATTACAAATTATTTGCAACAGGAAATAAGGGGCTGGTACTTGTTATGTGGTTTTAGTTTTTAAAATTCTTCTAAATCAGCAAGTTTTGCAATGCAGATGTCTTGCATTTGGACTCAGTAATATAGAGACATACTGTGAATGTACAGAGTCAAATGAACCAACCTGCAGTTGATCTCTTGAACCAGATGAGTTGGCTCTGACTGAAAGTCCTGTACTGGAGATCCACTCACACTGCATATATTTTCTCATGTAAGCTCCTGTTGAGCAGTGCCCAACCCATCATGAAGAGGAAGAAACACAGCCCTCCTTATGAGCAGGAAGGCATGTCCATCTTCATCAGCTCCAGACATCCTGCAAATCTACCCTTAATCTCTTCCCAGATTTTGCTCCTATGGCCAGAGGTAGGGAGGAGTATTGGCACTGTATTGGGAGCAGGAGTGGTGCCAAGGCCTTGGCAGCAGATGACTCATGGAGCCCCTCTCATGCCCTTGCTCATCTCTATTGTAAAACCACTAAATCTGTGGCTTCAGAGCTGAGCCAAGTCAGCTATGCCTGCGGATGGTCTCATGATGTTCTTCCCACACAAGAACGAAGGCTGCTCTCAGAGCATTCCACCACATTGAACTCAAAAGTCCAAAGAAAAAATGAAAATAATTAAAAACACTTACTTGTTTTCATCCAGGCCTGTCATGTTCTTCCATAAGCCAGGGAATGACTCAAACTGGTATGTATAGATGAAGATAAGTACCAACATTGTGTAAACAACCACTGACATCCAAAAGTATTTTAAAATCCTTCTCCACCATTCATAGTGCACCTGAAAATCACATACTAAAGATGTTGAAACAAGCAGAAGGCAAAGACACTGACAAGAACACTGACCAAACTGCACTGGCAAATGAAGACTAAGAGTACTATTTTTCCTAGCTGGCCTGAAGTAAACAACGGCTTACCCAACAGCAGCCACAGTTCTTTGAGATACTGTTTTTACTTCTGATGCTCATGCACTCAAGTACAGACTTTTGAGTAAAAATGTCTGTTGGGATATGGCCACATACATAAAGTCCAGGGACAGCTTCAGTCACGCAGTTTCATTACCATTAGGTGATGAAAGTCCAGGAGGAGAGGGACTCCATGCTCATAGGGGTGTAGAAGCTGTGTGGGCCAGCTGTCACAAAACCTGGTGGTTATGTAGGATGTGCACAGGCCCAGAATTTTCCCACACAGCTTCCAAAGCTTGCGGTGATGTGGGGTGGAGTCCCAGAGCAGAAGTGTGTATTGTATGCATCAAATTTATATGCACCTTGCCTGTCACTATAATCAAGTCTTAACCCCTTCAAATGATCTTATTACGTTGTATCTAACTAAAGAACAAACACACTGTTTATTAATTCTGTTTGGAGCTACTTTAACTCAGGTATGAACCATTGTATTCAAGGAAAACATTGAGTTAACGCAATTCTCACTTACCTGATAGAGGGCCACACAGAAGAGGAACAGTACCATATAGATGATTTTGTACATGACAATTCTACCCTCAAAGCTGACAAAGAAGAACATGCCCCCACAGACGTAAATCCAGTACTTGATGAACATAGCCATCACCAGCTTCCCCAAGACTTTCATAATATCCTGTTCATCGTCATCCTCCTCCTCCTCCTCCTCCTCCTCCTTCTCTTCCTCCTGTTCTTCTGCCACTTCTCCCTCTTGCAACTCCTCTTCTGCAAATACAGAGTCACATTTGGCCTCTGTCTGTTTTGGGGACTCTCAGTAAGAATTTAAATGGGTGGGAAGTAAAATCTCTGCACACAACACAGAAGCTTTAAACACGATATTCACCAGACTGTATTTCTGAATCATACGTGCCTCCAGAGCAGGGGAAAGAGTTTTAACTTCATATGACCTTCAACCTGCTCCTGGAACCATACAATGCATAGCTATACGTCCTTACCAGACACCCATCTTCACTTTGTCTGAAATGCAGGCAGCTATAGTGGAAAATTAGAGCCTAAGGGTTGTATAATGGGTAACAGTCAAAACACTTTCAAAAACCTATACTCCCAGGCAAGAAACCTTTTGAACTGGAAAACAAAGAACCCACCAGCACCACCAGAAACCTCTCATCTTGAGTTTGAAGTTTAAACTCTCACCTTGAATTTGAACCTCTCATCTTGAGTTTTGTCCTTTAGAGAATATTGTGGTTACCTCCAAAAACCACCAGCAAGAGAAAACATAAAACCAAACAAGCTTAAAAAAATAGGAATTCTGCACTAACACTGCTGTTTTTCAAAGAAACTAACACTTTTCCAGCTTCTTCTGCTGTACCTGAGCCATTGCAGAAAAGACAAGCTGCTTTTGCCCTATGAAGAGGTCAGGAGTCACCAGTTATTAACCTTGTGAGACTTGTGGAGGGTGGGGTAAGTGTCCCCCCCCAATAGCAAGTACCCATAAGTGTCCAGATAACAGGGCTTGTCAACCTCGTAGGATGTAGCTGTAATACTTCCTTCACATTGAGAACAATATTGAGTCTTCACCGTCGAAAGGCTCTCCCGCTCCTTTTGTCCCACTCATCATCCCTCTTCTCAGGCTCTATCCTTGCTCTTGCTTTGCAAATCCTTGCAGTGTCCAGCTCCGACACCGGTCATGTTTTACTTAGACAAATATTGTAATTAATCAAAAAGGAAGCTACATCATTGCTTTCTACCATTTCAGAGAGTTGAACTTGTTCAGATCAGCATCCAGAGAGACAGAAAAGGGCAAGGAAGGTTTGGGAACATGTGCCCAGTAGTAAAAGAAAGAACAGGCCACCAAGCTTTACATGAGCTGAAAATGTAGCAGTAAACTTTACTCTCAGGTATGCTTCTCACAGCATGAGCTCCTGCACTGAAAATATACATGCTTATTTTCCCATTGGAACTAGTAGTTTAGCTTCTGGTTTTGTACAAGTCTTTATGTACAAACACAATTTCCAAGGAATTTAGCAACTGACTTCTCCTATGTAAACTCTTCTCCTGTGGTTAAACTCCAATGGAAATTAATCCGCTGGTTTGAGTTGGGGGCATAGGAGTAAACTGATTATTTGATACTCATTTCTCAAATGAGTAATTTCAATTACCTTCCACTAAAGAGAATTCTCACTTTATTTGCATTTACAAAGTTCAAAGGGGTTTTATTTTTATATCCCGAGAGACAGTTGCACAATATCTTTCTTAGCTAATAACAGGTATCTTGCTAATTGCTTTCAGCGTTATAGAAATGCAGTAACTGGAACTTCTATCATGACTGAAGGACTAAATTGGAGGTGGCTTTACCTTTTTCTTCATTTTCTTCACTTCCAACTTTGACCTCAGATAAAGTAGCTTCTTTAAGCCGAAGTGCTTTCTGTTCAGTGAGGTGTTGCCTAAGCAGTAGCCAGAAAGTAATTGTAAAAAGAATCTGCAGACAAAAATTAAAACAGAAACAACAGACTAATTGTATATCCTATATCCTGCTAATACAAGCATATGTTTTCATAAATTTTGCATGCTTTTGTTTCCTCTGCCCATCAGAAAATGGTAACGATGGCATCAGAGTCAACGTGCATGTTTGTGGAAGTTGTCATCTAGGAAATGTTCTATATTGAAAACAACTTAATTTCATTCACACTTTTCCATTGAGTAATTCACTCCACATCTTTTCTTAGAGGTATTTACCTATATGGTTCTATTTTCCCCCATTATGTTCAGTTTTTAACTCCTGTCTTATAAGTTTAAGGATCTTCTCATTATATATTGATTGGTATAATTTCCATCTGTCCATTTTTGTTCATTTTTCCCTTTTTGAATGGAAGAAACACAGGCAGGTCAGTTTATTGCCATTATTAGGGTTTCGTATATATCCTAGGTCTTTTGATTCAGGAGGTTTGGTGCTTCAGGTGCTTAAAGGCAATTAATTTAAAAATAAAAAATCTCTTTGTATGTCTTTAAGTTACAAAAGACACAGACAACTGAAAATGCCTTGCATTTGGAGCAGTTACAAAATTTAAGCTGGCTCTTAATTCTTTCAAGAGCTTTAAGACATGATAATTCCATAACAGCAGGATACCTTAGAAATAAATAAATATCTTTAATGAAGATGGCACTTCCATGTTTTGCAAAAAGCTAAATTCAACAGCTTGCAATTCTGAGCAATGGACAAAATTCAGAAAACAGCAATGATGCCTATCCATCATACACTTGCTTTTATGTTTACATTCTTCAAAGTATCCACTGATTTCAGTGGTGCAGAACAAGGGTTATTTCAGTACTTTATAAGCTAAAAGACTAAAATCTCAAATAGGGAACATGGAAGAGCCCAGTGTTTCACATACAAAAGAATGACAAGACCAGTAGTACAATGTAAAGCACTCTCCTGTTTTTCATCTAACGTGAAAGTACTTCATGGGGGAAAGGAGAGATCCCAGGCTAGTGGCAGCTGTTTGCACTGACTCTGTGGCTAACACTGAGCTACAGCAGAAGACTGTCAGCCTGCGTGAATTGTCACAGCTTCTCCGACACCTCCTGGAGCTCTAGCTTTTGCAACCCTAACCATTGATACTGTAAAACACGGATTTGTTCTGCAGTGATTAGCTCCATCTCACTGATGCATTTACTCCTTGTTCTCTTTGGCATTTCTAGAGCCAGAGCTGGCTCTAAGTCTTGAAGGGTTGCAGATTGAAGAAACGCTTTAATCCACCTTTTACAGTATCCATTCTGTTTCCTTTTTAGACCAGGAAACACACACGTAGCATGCAGAAAATTATGCAGAAAGAATTACAGTACATTTCTTTCTATTCTCCTCTCTTTGAAGAATACAGTATCCAATCTTTATTTAAATTCAACCTTTATTCAAAGGACTTTAAACTAGGAATAACAGGGAGGGACAGAGTTACTAGCAGCCTTGAGAGGGAACAATGGACAGGGCTGACAAGCAAAGAGTGCCTGGGGTGATGCGAATGAAAGGAAACACATAATCAACAAAACGGGGCTTATGTAGGGTCACCTCAAGCATTTGTATGTAAGCAAGGAAATGTCTTCAAGGCACCATTACATGGAAATCTTCCAGATCCTTTCTGGGAAATCAGCATGTTGGGTGCCTCTCTGAAGTGCTTGTGTACTAATGCATGCACCATGTGGAATAAAGACAAAGAATTAGAGACCCCTGTGCAGGGCTGTGGTCTTGTTGGGATCACAGAGACAAGGTGTGATGGCTTGCATAGCTGAAATGGAGAGGTACAGGCTCATTAGGAAGCACGGGCCAGGAAGATGCAGAGGTGGAGATGCAATTTGTGTGAGAGCACGGCTGGAATGCATGGGCTCTGCCTGGGGATGGATGATGAGCCAGGTAACCTGTGAGGGAAATAGAGACACTGGCTGAGCATGCAGAGACATGGTTAGAAAAGCCAAGGCCTGAAGTTGAGTATGGCGAGGCATGTCAAGGGCAACAAGAAGAGCTTCTGTAAGTACATAAGCAGAAAGTCTAGGGAAAATGTAGGCCCACTGCTGAGTGGGGCAAGGGCCCTGGTGACACAGGACATGGAAAAGGCTGAGGTACCAAATGCCTTTTTTGCCTCAGTCTTTGCCAGCAAGACCAGTCTTTGGGAATCAAAGGTCCCAGAGACTGTGGAAAAGTCTGAAACAAGGAAGACACACTCTTAGTGGAAGAGGATCAGGCCACGGAATACTTAAGTAAACAACTGAGAATACATAAATCCATGGGTCCTGATGGAATGAACCCACAAGTGCCGAGGGAGCTGGCTGATGTTATTGTAGAGGTTACTCTCAATAATCTTTGATTGATTGTGGTAACTGGGAAAAGTGTCAGAAGACTGGAGGAAAGCAAATATCACTCCTATCTTCAAGAAGGGCAAGCTTGAGGATACAGGCTAGTCAACCTCACCTCAATCCCTGGGAAGGTGAGGGAAGTGGGACAGTGGAATACATTGCCTAGACAAGTTGTGGATGCCCCATCATTGGAAGTGTCCAAGGTCAAGTTGGATGGGGCTCTGAGCAACCTGATCTAGAGAAAGATGTGCCTGCCTATGGCAGGCGGGTTGGACTAGATGACCTTTAAAGGCCTTTTCCAAACCAAGCCATCCTATGATTCTATGATTCTAAGGTGATGGAGCAGCTAATCCTGGAAACCACTTCCAGGCACATGAAGGACAAGAAAATCATCAGGAATAGTCAGTGTGGATTCACCAAGAAGACATGCTTGACCAATTTGATAAACTTCTATGATGAAATGACTGGCTTGGTAGATAAGGGGAGAACAGTGGATATTCCTGAACTTCAGGAAGGCTTTTGACACTGTCTCCCACAACATCCTCATAGACAGGCTGGTGAAGTATGGGCTGAATGAGCAGACAGTGAGGTAGACTGAAAATTGGCTGAACAGCTAAGCTCAGAGGGTGGTGATCAGTGGCATAAAGCCTAGCTGGAGGTCAGTGACTAGGGATATACCCCAGGGGTCAATACTGGATCCAGTCCTGTTCAACATCTTCATTAATAATCTGGATGATGGGGCAGAGTGTACCCTCACAAAGTTTGCTGATGACACAAAACTGGGAGGAGTGGCTGATGCACCAGAGGGTTGTGCTGCCATCCAGAGGGACCTTGACAGGCTGGTGAAAAGGGGTGACAGGAACACCATGGAGTTCAACAAGGGGAAGTGCAAAGTCCTGTGCCTTGGGAGGAACAACCAGTTCATGCACCTGTACAGGCTGGGGGCCAACTAGCTGGAGAGTAGTTTGGCAGAAAAGGCCTGGGGCTTCTGGTGGACACCAAGTTGAACATGAGCCAGCAATGTGCCCCTATTACAAAAGAGGGTAATGGTATCCTGGGATGCGTTAGGAAAAGTGTTGCCGGCAGGTCGAGGGAGGTGATCCTTCCCCTCTGTTCAGCACTGGTGAGGTCACAATTAAAATGCTGTGTCCTATTCTGGTGCCCCCGTACAAGAGAGACATGGAGGTACTGAAGACAGTCCAGCTGAATGGCCATGAAGATGAAGGGACTGGAGTATCTCTCCTATGAGGAGAGGGTGAGAGAGCTGGGACTGTTCAGCCTAGAGAAGAGAAAGCTCTGTAAAAGCCTGAAGGGAGGGTGGAAAGAGGATGCATCCAAGGTCTTTTCAGTTGTGCCCGGTGACGTGACAAGAGGCAATGGGCATAAACTGAAACACAGGAGGTTCCCTCTGAACACACTTTTTTAGGGTGACTGAACACTGGCAGAGGTTTCCCAAGAAGGTTGTGCAGTCTAGACTCTTGGGGATATTCAAAAGCCATCTGGGCATGATCCTGGGCAATCAGCTCTAGATGGCCCTGCCTGAGTAGGGGAGTTAGACCAGATGACCTCCAGAAGTCTCTTTTGACCTCGACCATTCCGTGATTCTGTGAAATTTACAGAATGCATTATATTCAGCCTAACAAACCCCACTAGACATCTTCTATTAGTTTTATGGGTGTGGCCAAACCATCATATATACACAACAGTTTCCTTTCTTGAGAGCAGCTAGTTTTAGATATTTGATGATACAGCTAATAAGAAACAATGTCAAAGGGGCTGATGTATTAAGGCAGTTAAAACTCCTTAGAGATTTACAAAGTCATTGAGAGAAACAGTAGAAGTTCTCTTGCAGAACCCCTTGAGCTTTAGCTCTCTTACTAAACTAGTCCTACCTTTACGAGAGAAATAATACAGCACTCACTAATTTTCAAATGCATTAAAGACCCAGAAATGGTTGTCCAAAGGGCACTGCCAACAAGGAAAATCACTTACGGAATCACCTTAAATGGAAATTAGGAGTCACAGGGGAAGTGATTCACTTAGCACAAGGGGAGCTGTGCCAACTAGATGCACTCTCTGAGACGCCCCTCTTGGGTGCTCTAGGAAACAACTTCCTATTTATGCTCATTCCCTCCCCCAGAAGCAAACCTGCCAAACAAAATGCATTTTGTAGTGCTTTCAAGACATCAAAGAAAAAAAATCTATCATGCACTGAGGTCAACAAACTCTCTTGTTTCTGACCTGAAGCAGATTCCAACTCATATGGCTTCAGGTGTAAAGATACAGAATTAAAGCTCATTCACTATGCTATGTATTGCTGCTTGTGCCAAATCATAAGGGAGTGAGCAGTATTGGTAATTGCAATGACACCACAGTAGTTCCAGTTGTCACCATATTCAGAGACAGACCTGACATCTCATGGTTATTAATCTAACAAATCAAATCACATCTACTTTGCATCCAGTTTATAAACCAAACAAATGAGCAATTTCCATCCACTAAGAATTTTCTACAGAATGATCGTGAAAATCTATAAAGATGCCTGGAACATTTGTTTTGGTATTAGCTTAACAAGCAAGAAGCAATTTTCTGAACATTATTTTTTAATGAATTATCCTTTACTGTAGAACTGCTGCTGAACATGGTTATACTGAATACTGAGGATTCACTCTTAAAGAAATGCCAAGAGATCCACATTTTTTATCACAATATATTTTGTGGTTTCACAAATAAGTCTCAGCTGTTTGTAACACCTACCTTTGATGCCAGTTCCCCAGGTTCCTTTCTTTCTAAAAAACCAGATACTTGAGGAAGCTCATCGTTCTTGAGCTCAATACTCCATATATACTGCAACGTTAGCAGTAAATTTCCATAGAACACCATAAATGGTGAACTGATCATGGCGTATTTCCTTCGGTCCCGAATCATCCACAATGTGCAAGACCAGATCAGTAACACAAAAGTCAACCAGCTGTGATACGTGATACTCCACGCCTTGTGGAAGGAGGAAAGAGAGGAAAAAAAAGTTCAGATACATTCAGGAACAACACTGATGCGTATTGCCAATTACACTTCACTTACGCTTCTCTACTTAACGCACATTTTCATTGTCATGAGACTCTCACCCATATTAATCAGCTGCTGGGCTAGCTAAAATCAACCCCTGGGAGAACATGAGAAAGTGGATTCTTAAGAAGTCCACAGCTGAGGGCAAACCCAGCTTTGTGCATTAATTGCACCTTGGTAAGGTTTGTAAGTGGACTCATTGTTTCTCATTACACCAAACTAAAAGATATGGAAATGCAGACTAACTTTTGGGCACAGAAGATCTTCTCGCAAAACTAGCAGCAAAGAATTCAGAGTAGGAATAGCAAAACATATTGATAGCTACTACATTCAAGGCCTTTGATAGACTTACAAAACTTTCTAGCTTTTGTGGAGCCAATTTAAAATGGAAAGCTATGGTATGCACACACTGCACACACCTCAGCCACAGAACATTTTGTCTACACTAACCATAATAGATTCCCTGAAATACTCACAACTACAGAATGTTTTCTATAGCTTGCAGAAATCAGTTACTGATAACTGCTCTGATAACTTGATACTGATAATTTGGGGAAAAGGATTGGGGTTTTAAGTGTTTTTTATTAACACTGTGTTATCAGTGTAAGACTAAAATCAGCTATATATATGCTGGTATAGCTGTGGAATAACTGTCAATGAAACGTTTTAGATCCCTTTTCAATTTAAAGAGAAAAGTATGAAACATTAAGAACATTTCAATCAGTTTTGCTCAGGCCCCTTGGAAATGGTGTGTTTTAAGGGTACGTGAAAAACACTAATGTGCTACTTCAGTGTCCCCATATAAGAAAATAACTGAGCTGTCTTTGGATATGGTATAAGTGGAACTTGCATCAGATCACACCATAAATTCATAAATGAATTTGGGTCATATAAAGTAGGGACGTTTCACCAAGAAAAAAGCTAGTAGTGTCTCAATGTTAAACTATGAGAAAGCTATTCCAATATATCTTCTCCTTTGATATTGAGAGCTATGACCTTGGAAATGAATTAAAAAAGGAATGCAGATCATGTGAAGCATGTGAGTTTAAAAACTAAGAAAAAGAGGCATTGTGCCAATATGAAAACAACTACTTGCTAATGTCTCAGAATGCATCAAGCCAGGTCCAGATTCTGCACAAGGAGTCTGCTTTATTTAGTTGAGAAACTTTGCCTGTTAAAGGACAGCAAATAAAGTTTGAACCTTTATGCAAACAAGAAGCAGCCAAGCTAATTTGTTTTACCATTTTTAATGCAAAATTGGGCCAAGAAGCTTTATGGTTAATTTCACCAGAGTTGAAACCTTTCCAGAACAGTAAAACCAAAGCTTGCATTGGGAATATATAGAGAGATCTAATCATTGTGCTGAAAACTTGCTACAGTGCAGCTCAAGGTATTTAAATCAAGTGGGCTTAAAAGCAAGCATCAACATGAGAAAGAGAAATAAGGGCAGTAAGTAAAACAATAGCAAAATCTTGCTTGGCATGAAGTTGTATTTTCCTTGAGACCTTTCTGTGTCAATATAGGAAGTCAGGGTTTAGAGATCTTTTCTTCTCAGAGAGTAACTAGACGCATGCTTCCACCTGAAATAGGAACTATATTTTTTAAATTTACTCTATCACTATGAGATGCTTTAATTTTGTAGGCAAGTTTCTGAGCGGAGCAAAAGCATGACAAGCCTGCTTATGCAGAAGCTTTGGAATTGATAGAAAACTGAGCCCCGGTGGTTTTCTAACATTCAACAGACAACAAACCCCAGGGCTCCTGGTCCTGGAAATGTGATGCTTTATCCAGAACCCCACATGTTGCCCTATTTATAGGTCTGTAAGAGGCCTGCGAACTATGCATTAATAACCAAAAATGGACCCAAAATGATGCAGAGAGCATATTGATATTTACTAACCCCCATGCAAACACTTACTGAAAACCAACCGATGAGATTACTTTCAGGAAAACATTGAGAAACCACATTTATCTGTAAAATTAACAGCATTTCTTTTTTTTTTTTTTTTTGTTGCCAGTACTTACCATCATAGCTATCAGAGCACAAATGTAACTTTGTTTCATAATAAATTGGAACACAGAGACCAGGGCATGTAATTTAACATTTTCTTTTTCCTCTTGACTAACTTCTTCTTCCTCTTCCTCCTCCTTCTCCTCTTCCTTTTCTAAGTAGAAAAAGAAATTCTTATTTGCAATTCCTGCTGGTCTACAAGTAGGATATGCACTCTCTCCTGGAATGGTTTCACTTATGATCACCCTGATAGCTACTTCTACAGCAATCAGCAGACGGGAGCCAAAGACAAATTACATTTGAGCACAGTAAAGCAACACAAAACCTGCAGTCATTGTGTTGGTAGGCAAAGTATTTTGGATAGTATATGCCTACAGCCCAGTTTACAAAATTCCCATGTACTCAGCCATCATTGCAAGGTGACAGCAATTACTTAACTTCAAGAGGCCAAAGACCTTACCAAAATGAAAATAAATGGTAGAGGCAGTGAATGGAGAATAAGAAAAAATATGGAACTAAGGGTAATTCCCAGGCAATTCACTACCTGACATGTCATCCGAAGGCTCCCATTTGTACTGTGGTGTTGAGTACATGTCTGCTTTGGCTGGACCATTCTCTAATGGCAGCGTGGGGTGGATGGTGTGATAGTCGGCAGGGTTCCCATTCACTGTTACCAGCAGCACCTGCCAGGACAACGAAGAGAGGCACTGCCTTTAGGGTGGCTCTGATGAGAACAAGACTCCTACTTCTGTGCTTCACTAGTGTTGAACTGCCATTGTTAAAGGAGCTTAACAAGTAACTGCAGTTACTTCCTTCCAAAGAAATTGGTGTTATAGTCATGTTGCATGCAAAAGTAGCACATAACAGCTTCCAAAATTAATTGCCGTTAGCTTTTTATGCAATATCGATAGAATTACAAATTTGTTTCAGTGAAGTTCATTAGCAAACAGTAAAATGCTGCTGCATCTTTGAACTTCTACAAGTATTTCCTTTAAAAGGTTTCAAGTTTTTTTCAAATTCCCAGAATGTCATATTGCATTAAGTAACACTTCAATTTACACACAAGCAGTCTGGAAAGGAATAAAAGTGTGCATACACAAGCAAAAGCAATTAAGTTACTGCAGTCAGCTGAGCCATGGTAAATGACTATTTGCATGCTCTTGGCCTGTCCTACCTATGAAATTAAATGGGAAGAAAAAACAGTGTACAGGTGGACTAAGTTAACACATCCACAGCTGGGAAAGGCTAAGGTTGACCACATGGCTCAGCACACAACCAGTAACTCAATGAGCCCATCTTCAGATATCCTGCCTTTCCCAGGTTAAATTGGCTTTTTACAGCCAAGCTAGGAAAGTATCATTATATCTTCTGCATTTAAGTTAAAGCTGTAACAAAAAATTCATCCTTCTTCTTAGGCAAACTAATACTAATACAAACTAAAAACAAATACAAAACTAAAAAAATTTTTTTCCCAGAAAGGGTTGTCAAGCATTGGAACGGGCTGCCCAGGGAAGTGGTTGAGTGCCCATCCCTGGAGGTATTTAAAAGACAGGCAGACGAGGTGCTTAGGGACATGGTTTAGTGGCAGGATGGCAGGGTTAGTTTAATGGTTGGACTTGGTGATCTTAAAGGTCTTTTCCAACCTAAATGATTCTGTGATTCTATGATTCTAATACGTTGAGATTTTTCACACTTCAGTTCACGTCTAATTATTTCCAGCAGTTATGAAAATAATGGTTACAAATCACTTCCAATTTTAAATTATTACGGGTGAAATCTACATTTGCTGCTGTTAATAAAACCACTTGTGGTAATTATTGTTATTGATGCCACATTTATGCCACTTGGTAATACTAATTCACTACTCTTCCATTGTTTTTTTTTTTATTTTATTTTTGTAAATTAGATTTCGGCCCTTGTGCTTGTTTGGATTAGGGCTCCAGCAACCACAATCATAAATATCTCTCCTGTTGGCAGAAATTCACATGCAATGGGTTACTGATGGTAGTACATGCTGAAGACTGACTTCTGCTTAGGCTGTGAGATAGGAGCGTATTTTGCCTGTTGAAACCATGCAGAGGCGTGTGGACTGTTTTAGAACAGTATCTGGGTTATGTTCAGTTATATTCAGCAGTTACACCAAGCACAGCCTCTGGAACACATTTAGATTTGGTTATAGCTGCTCCCAAAGTTCATCTGCATCTCCGTTCTTCTGTGTATGCTCAACAGAGGGGATGTTTCTGCTTTCAGAGCCTGCTAGGGTCTGTAGCAGTCAAGAAAAAGGGACGATTTGCTGTCTGCTCAAACAAAGACTTGGATTTTCTGTAATCTGTAAATTGAACTCATATGTGTTGTCAGTCATGCTTTAAGGGCCTCAGCGATTCAACAAGAATGAAAGAAAAAAACCCAGCACAGCAGCTAAATCCAGTTTAAGGATGGCTCGCATTAGAAAGCATATTTTGATATCTTATTTAAACCCAATGAAATAGCAATAATCGTTTGCCAGTTGGTACTACTACAAGCAGTTAAATTTCAAATGACCAATTTTCGGGCTAATCAGTGGTTTCTCAGTGCAATTATTAAGGAAGCAAAAGACAATCATATTTAGGATAATCAAGGTTATAGGGTAAATGGCAGGCTAACCAAAATAAAGATTTAAAAATGTCAACTAAGCTTTTGTCTGTATATATCAGTGTAATCCATATTTACACACATTAAGAAGAATTACAAAATTACAAAGACTAGTAGTATACTAACATCTGATGGCTTGTATTCATCTTGGGTCATTGACAGAAGCTGCAAAAAGCAATGCAAGGACAAATTATTAAAGAAGCATGGCTCAAGCATTAATAACTCTAACTTTTTGAATACATGCATGCATATTTGCTGACTTTTGCAGGTTTGCACTAAGAAATTCAGAAAGAATTCTTAAAAAGCCAGCAGAATTGTACACTATGCTCTGTAAAATGGTAATTAGTGTGCCATAGCATTGACATAACATTACTGTATATTCCTGTGAATTCTAAACCAAAACTGAGAATGTTGCATTGAAATTTTAGATAGGAGGTCAAAGAATTAATCAGTATGGCATTTATACTGATTAACTGCTTTTTAATGTCTTTCTAATGATCCAATGCTTAAAAACTAAGTTTCTAAATGATCATTAGAATTACTGTAATTATAAAACCACTTCCAATAAAATGTTTATACTCATATCAATTGTGATACTTCTTTCATTTGCCAGCTTGTTTACCATTACTTTATTACGGTAGAGTTCTTGGGGCTTGAGTATATGTGGCTTAACAGAGTGTTTGTATATCCCAAATTTGTCTGCAACTCATCAAATGAAATTTCACACTGCAGCTGCTGAGGATGGATAGTAGAGAGCTGGACCTTTCCAGGAGCTTTTACACCAACTGCCTTACCTGCCCTACTATAAATGTCCAACAAGGGCACCAGCATGCTTGGAGGAAGATAAGCTGGCAGTACCCCCCTTACCAACAAGAGCACTAAATATTAGTTATAAGGCAGATCAGATCTTTATACCTGGATATAGCTCCCTGACAGACTTTCTAGCTGTTTTGCACAAGGATGATGGCCTCACGCCAAAAGCCTGGCCCTAAACGTCTTAAATGTGGAAGCCAAAACCATAGAGCATGCTCTTATTTTACTTCCTTACACTGGCTCTTGTTTTTGTTTTATTAATTTGTACAAAATGTATTCCTACTCTGCCACACAGCCTTGATATTATGTCTGATTTATATAAATCATACATGAAGATCTTCTTACTTGCAACCTACATAATGCTGCTTCCCTTAATTTCAAAATAACTGTGATAAAATTAACTGACTAATTGAAATATATTTAATGCAGAGACCCTTCCCCCTCCAGCCTTACTTTTCTCTCATCAGTTGTATAGTGGCTTGCATACCACAGACTGCGTCTTCTCTCTGCTGTCATTGGAATTGGGCTGCAGGCTATTTCTTTGTCGTCTTCCCTGCTAACAGATTTCTCTTCGTCAGGCATCTGCTAAACAATACAAATGACAAGACTAGTTATAGCTCTCTAAATAACAACCTTAACAGAGGACTTGAAATTTTCCTCTACCTGACGCTCCCTCTCCAAAGTACATCTTTGAAACATCTTTTAGTGTCTAATACACTTGATCTGAGAGATGACACTTACGGAGATGACATTTTCAGAAATGATGACAGAGCTTTTCTGTAACTGCTAGTTTGTCAATGCCAAGATGTTTCCTGATAGTTACAAGACACCAGAATTACACAGACCTCCACATCCTACCTTACTATATAGTCATACCATAAGCTAGTATACAGATGTTTAATTTTCAAGGCAGTGTATTGAAAGAAAATTCACTCTTCTCATTTGCCTATATATGTGAAAAGCCAATTTTGCTTCACTAAACAACTGAAGAACTGAAAAGATCAAAACTTTGTGAGCATACGTATCTACCACTAAAGGTTAACCTAACTCACCAATCCATGCCTCAGTATGTAACAAAGTAGTCAGTGCTGGTCATCCCTCTAGGCTCATCTAGTCTCGCTTCTGAGTCAGATCAGAAAAATAGCTGTGTGTGCTCATGCTCATATGTGAGACAAGATGATTGGAAAAAGCCAATATGGATTTACCAAGAGTAATCTGATTGCTATTTGTGCTGAAACTGGCTCAGTGGATGAAGGGAGAGCTGTAGATGTCAGCTACTTTGATTTTAGCAAGGTGTTTGACATAGTGTCCCACAACATCTTTGCTGACAAGCTGGTAAGACATGGGCTTGACAGATGGACCACAAGATGGGTGAACTGGCTAGACTGTCTTGCTCAAAGTGGGGAAATGGCTCAAAGTCAAAATGGTAGTCAGTCATGAGTGGAGTTCCTCAGGGTCTGACAAGTAGGTCTGGTACTATTCAGTATCTTCAAACTATCTGGATAGAATGTACCTACACACAGGTTGTGGATGACACTGAACTAGGAGGTGAGGTAGTTGGGCCAGAAGAAAGAGCCACCATACTGAGATATGCGAGAGATGGGCCAACAAAAAATGCACAAGGTTTAAAAATATCAATATAAATTCCTGAAACTAGAATAAACCCACATAACACTAAAGGCTGTGGACAGACTGTGCGGGCAGCAGTTCTGTGGAATAGGCCCAGGGGGTCCTGGTGCACAGCAAGCTGAACATGAGCCAGCAGTGAACTCCGACAGCAATGAAGGCAAACATGTCCTGGGCTGCATCAGCAAGAGTACTGCCAGCAGATCAAGGGATGTGATTATTCCACTGTACCTGGCAAGTGTCAGGCCATACCTGCAATTCAGTTCTGGCATCCCCCAGTTCAAGAGAGACATAGAAAATCTGGAGAGGATCCACCAGAAAATTGCCAAGATGATTAGAGGGTTGGAGAAGCTGAAGGATGCAGGAATTGGGTTTTTTTTTCATCCTCGTAATATCTAAATTGTAGTTTTAGAGAAAACAGAAGTGCTCTTCTCACAGACAGGTATAGTTATAGGCCAAGAGGCTAAGGGCATAATTTGCTTCAAGGAAATGCCTTCTGGACATAAAAAAAAAAAAAAAAATCACCACGAGAACTATTAATCATGGGCATTGGCTGCCTTTGCTGGAGACATCCAAGACTTGGCCCTGGACAACCTAATCTGAGGCCCTGCTCTCACAAGAAGTTGGATCAGATGGTCTCCGGAGGTGCCTTCCAACCTGGACTGTTCTGTGGCTCTGTGATTGTCTATGATCCACATGCTCTAATTCTTCATCTGTGACAGGAACTATTACAACTAAATTGTGGAGGATTGCTAACGCAGTGGTCTTAATTCCATCTTAATTCCATGGCCCAGCAGGGGTATGGGGCCTCTCAAAGAGACTGTACATGGATGTTACTATAGCACAGTGGCAAGTGGGAGTACCTGGGTACGTGTACATAAACCACACCAGGTTACAGCTCCTTTTCAGGCTCTTCCAGACCTCTTCCTGCACTGTCCCTCTTTCTCCTGCAATCTTGAACTTCCCAGCTGTGCTGTCACAACACAGTAGAACCTTGCTGTACATAGCAGTGAGAGGAGGAAGCTCAACCATGTGGTGCTAAAGGGGTGCATGTGAAAGCTGTGAGTATCTCCAGCACAGTGTTGCTTAGCAGGACTCACTGGCCCCAGCTTACCACCAGGGAGAAGCTGCCACTACTGAAGTCACTCTGCTCTCTGCCTTTGCCCAGTTTCTCATTTTGAACCTTAAGGCCTTGACCCTACTTTTTATTTTCATTACTATTTGCCCTCTCTACCCTCCCTACTTCCTCAGTTTTCTGGTTTCTCCTCTCCTCTCAAGACTTCATGTGGTTTTTGGCTTTGATGGAAATAATAAGTATTTAAAATTTCAGAGGAAGGTATGCAAGACCATAAAGTGAGTATTATGGAATAATAATAGCAGTGGCTATTCCACTCTGCCATCCATTAATGCCTGGATATTTATTTCAAAACTAGTAGGAATAGTGAGGATTGAAAGGTAGACTCACCTATGCTTCAAAGTACTGCTTTGAAAAAACTGTTTTCCTACATGAAAACGTGCTGTAGTACTAAATATACACACATGTGATTCTAAGAAGAAATGAAAAGTGCTTAAGTCGGGTTCTCCATTGCTGTTTGGATTACAAAAGCTCTACAAACTTGGTACTGTCAAATTCAAAGAATTAGCAAAACTCCCTCTCATCACAATCTCCACCAGTATCAGTTCCTCAGAGTACTGAGCCAAATCCTCATTCGTACAGCTGTAAGATCTTCCTTCATAAAACCACCTCTATTCAGCAAAGTGCACGAGTGCTTGTGGAACTTGGGGCAAGATCTTACCGTCTTCAGTAGGACTTAAGTGGAGGTTCAGGAACTTTGCTCAGCTGCAGCCAAAATATAGATTACACACCAGCTTTAGTAGCATTATTCTGAACTTACCCTGTTATTAACTTCAAAACAACCAGTCAAGTCAACTAAATGTCATATTTTATTTCAACCTGAACCTTCTGTTTGTAAGGGCTTAAGATTTTTCTCTTGCCTATTTTGTCCTTTCTACTTAGCAGATACTTCTATTTCTGCTTCACATGAAGTCTTAGTAAGTTGACTTTTGGTTTACAACAGAAATATTCATCTGCCCTGGTACTTGCTGGTTTACTTAAACTCTATCTACTGCCAACAAAGAGATACCTCGTGGTGTAAAAACTACTTTTTGTCTGAACTTGAGGTGTTTCAAAGGCAGTGTCCCAAATTAGGCTTTTAATGGGAACAGCTGGTGGTAAGTGTTCTCATTGCTTATGCAAAATCAGCTGATGCAATAGAATAAGAATAAATCAGGATGCTGGGCAGAGGTCTGCAAAGCTACCCATGGGAACAGGACATCCAAACATCCTAGCTGGTTTTGGAACTCTCTCCATTCCAATCCTAACAGTAAGGTCCTATTTTTTAAATCTTGACTTAGATACACAATGGTTACTTCTCAGAGGCAATGGCAATGGTAGCACATTTCACATACGATTGTGTATTTATATTTGATTGTAAATGGTATTCCTAGCCAAACTGTAAGATGAAATAAACTGATTCTGTTCTTAAAATACTTGTCACTGCCATGTGAAACTTTAATGTAAATGTGGACCATAAAGAACTGTTTATCAGATGCATTTAGTTTGGCACCAGGGTGACCAAAACAATACCAAAAGACCTTAGATGTAGACAATGATTTTAGTAACATGTTTTTAACCTAAGAGCCTATAGGGAAGGGTGGGAAGTCTTGTTTTCTCTTTCTCAGACAAGAAAGAAAAGTCAGAAAACACAGTACTAGTCATATGATTACAACTCGTGAGAGTCCTTCGACTTCTCTAATTCTTCCAGTTCTTCCACTACCTGAGCAACTCTCGAATGCCTCTTAATTCAAACAATTCTAAAAATTCCATCAGAGGACTCTACGTTAAATTGCTGAAATTCTGTTGACTTCCATACTATTCCTTACCACTCACTGGACAGAATGAATGGACCCTATTCATATATTCAGTACTAGTAGTCACAACTATGAGCTGAAATCCCCAGAGGCAGATTGCCTCCTCTTATTTGCAGAGGTAGAATTTCACAAGACTCAATGTTAGAACAAATCGGGATCCAAAATAGCAGGCACAAGAAAAGCAAAACTTCCACTGCCGCCAAGGGCATTTTGCATGAGTAAGATCCATACGGAATCCCACACAGAGACCATACACTGAAATTTCATATATGTTGTACTTTGACAGACTGTGGCGCACATACAAAAAAAACTTCACCCTGAAACTCCAGGTTTGAAGTGGGCATTGTTCTTGTAAAATTGTTCATCAGTTACTGTATTCAGAGACAGCCTCAAGAGCATCTGCCTCAGAGACAACTCCTGCTGCAATCCAGCAGGAATTTTGTGCTCAGGAGGACCCCAAGATGCAATTCACACAAGCAGGAAAAAACACCAGGTCTGTGTGTCTTACTCGGTTCTTAGAATCTGCCACACCAGTATTATATTTAGTTTATGTACATCTTTTTAGACAGAATAAGTATTTTCTTCTGCGTAATCTATCACACACATCTTGTTCAAAACAGGTTTTGTTCAAGAGATTCTTTTGAATAAAATTTCTAAGATGAGCGACTTTTTACTGTACACGACAGCAGTATGCAGAGAACAACTGCTTTACACCAAACACCACACAGCATGTTGCCTTTGCCATCCATCCAACTACAGGTAGGTTAGTGGTGAGATCCTAAATACAGTGTAACTTTGAAATCACTGGGGATTGCAAAGGCAGGCTATATACTTAGTTCCATAATGAATCAAATGCAGCACAAATTCACAAGTCAAAAAACATTTCAACAAGACCTAGAAGACAATTATTTCTGGATCTAAATAATTGAGCATGGAGTCTACCAGGAGAAAGCTAGTAAGAGAAAGATTAATTCCTGATCTATGGCACCACTAAAGGAAAAACAAAATGCATATAGACAAAAAAAGGCCATAAGGAGAAAGCGTGTAGAAGATGGTAAATTTTGCAAATCTCAGGATCTCTTTCTAAAAGACAAATACTTGCATCGCTACATCCTGTGTGTCAAAAATAAGCATTAGTGCATGGGTATAATTTTCTTTACACTGTTCTCTTTTTTTAAGCATCCATTTCTCTTTGGAGGGAAGCATCATTCCCCTGGCATTTGAAGTTCCCATGGGAGTGCCAAGACTTTGTATTGCCGCTCATGTAGCCATGGGTTTGAGAGACATCAACGTTTCTTAAATTATTCTCTTTTAATACCTACTTGCTCTAGCTCAATTTCTTAGAAAGCATCTCTAATTTGACTTGTTTCCAGTTCTCAGAGACTGATTTTAGTGTCTTATGGGAATATCCATCTCAGACAACACAACTATGCTGAGACACACAGGCCCATTTCCCTCCAATGAAAAAGCACAGTAACCAAGTTAGACCCAGCACCAAACTTTAAAATGGTGAAAGTTGGATGAAAACAACCCGGGTACTGTAAATGAATTCCCAGAGATGCTGAGATCACACAGCTCCCACTAACAGCATTTCACATGTGGTTACTCCTCTGTGAGTAGTTCTCATGATTTTACTATGCAGTTTGTGAGATGTGAAGTTTTAGTTACAGCCCCAAGGCTAAAATCATATTATTATTTGGAAATCTCAGTTTTCACTTAAGGAAAAAAAAAAAAGCAAATAAAAAAAAAAGCAAGTTTCCAGCTGCTGCTGCTGCAGAAAAAAATAATAGGAAAAAAAAACCCTAAAAGAACCCAATGCCAGAGGGCACTGGACCACAATCTTTTAAAACCTTGTGACTTTAGAAAAGCGAGTCTTAAGATTTATGGAAACTTAAGACATGATTTTTTAATAACTCAGGCTGACAGTTCTGGCATCATTCACCTTTTATTATGAAGCCCGATATATGTAAACCCCAAATATCAGACATCTCAATTCAGAGGTGATGTATTTTGTCTGCCTTTTAAGATGTTAAACTGTTACATTATCCATTAAATGAAGAAACACCCTTAAAATAAGAAAACCTTCACCATTTTTACTGCTACTACAAACTCCACTAATTCACAGTTCAGTCATGAGTATTTTCATTGCTGTTTACAGCACTGCTAAACCTGAACTGTAAAACTCATGTCAAGCCTTAGACGATCAGGAGATTACAATAAATAATGCTTAGGATCATCCTCTTTATACTTCCAGTTTCTAAGCTTTTAAGACACCTTTGGGTTCTTATATTCCCTTTTTCCTCTGAAACTGGAAAAAGTAAAAATTTATGTTTGGTCTCCTTTTTCTCTTGCTCTTAAATGAATGGTGGGATTTTCACTCAGGCGCACAGATTCAAGAGGAAAGGTTTTAAGAAAAATTTTTCTCTAATTATGATTAAACAGCAAATCTCTGTCTTATCAGTATCCTGTGCCAGCCTGCATCCTACGTCAGTCCTGCTAGACAAGCCCTGGGTGTTTGCCTTCTATTCGATAGCACTTACACTACTTCATATTGATAGAGGCTTTCCAAATCAGACTAAGAGTTAATGCTCTGCTGTTGTAGTCCCTACATAAATAGTCCTGCTGACCTGAAGAAGAATATTCATGTAACTGCTGCGAGATCAGACTCTTGAAGACACTTATCAAAAAACCCAAATTCAAGGTACTGGCTTGCATTTGCCATCTCTTTCCCCTAACCTTCTTTAACGTCTGCACCTCTGTTAGCGAGTATCTGCATTGGCCAGCCTCACAGTCATTAGTGCTAAAACAGAGAAGGAAGTTACCCTTACAATGGGCTCTTGCAGCCAAAGACGGATAAGAGTTGCGAGGGTGTAGTACATCACCAGCAGTAAGATTGGATTAGCATGGTGATACCAATGTAACTCTTGATTTTTGATGATCATCCAAGTGCTTGAACAGTTTGTCTGAGTAAGAGAAGTCACACCGAACAACCTGTGGATATAAAAAATCCCAACAGTTAGAGAATAAACACCAAATCTTACAATGTTTAAATTTTTTTTCAATAATTTTTGCTTACATATAAAACAGTATTTTCCACCTCATCTAAAATGCAAGTGAGTATTTTCATTACACGATATTTAGTAAAAAGGAATGTTTTTCACACTTGGTTTTCAACATAAAACATGGGAGTATAATATTATTACATCTACCATGTCCAGTGTGAAAACTTTAAATGACCTGCACCCTGTAGGTCCAGAGCTACAGAAAAAGGGGAGAGAAAATCTGGCTGCAAGGCCATTTGGCAAATCACACCAACATGACATTTCAGATTTAGTAAACTGACATACAACACCATTCCACTCACTCTGCCAGGACAGAGCTGTAAAGTACATCTCCTCAGCACATTGAACAGCTTACTGATTTTTTTTTTAAACCTCGTATTATTAATAATTTGCTGTCTAATTATGCAAATACTTATAAACATACACAGCTCCACTGAATTCATAGCTATCGTGAACAGAAAAGGAAAACATTCAGAAAGGCAATTGTTCTGGTCAATCAAATCATTAAGAAAAAAAGGAAGAAAAATTAATTCCATAATAAGTATTAATGTAGTTGCAGTATTAATATCAATGATATGAGATATTTTACTATTTCTGGAGAAACTGGGATCTCAATATTTCTATCAAGTAAGAAATTTATGTTGAAAAAAAACACTTAAGAGTAAGAAAATATCCCCAAGATTTTAAATTTAAGACAAGATGTTAGATGCTTTGTAGATGTGTTAGATGCTGAAACAAAACTAGTAGTAAGTCAAAATTCATCTGGTTCTTTCAGCGTAAAATATTTTGCAGAGTTCCAAAGAAAGTGCATAGAGTTACCAGTATACCATATGCTGGTACTCATTACAAACAGTTTTATTGACAAAGCTTTTTCTTCTACAATGTGTATGAAAGTTTTCAGTTTTTACAAGAAATAGATTTGAATCTAAGAGAAGTTTAAGGAGATCTATTTCTTGATAGAAAAAAAACCACCAAACTCTCGTTACTCTGAAAGAGTAAACCAAATACATTTGAAAAAAGTTTTTCTGCTGGGGGCTTTAATCGTAAATAATAAATGTCAAAAAGATTACTTCTTCCTTTACCTAGTAAGATCCAACATGAAAGGGTGAATGAATACCAAGAATGATATTCAACAGAGATGTACTGCCTGAAATCTGCCTTTGGCTGCTATAGAGTGAAAAGAATATGAAAAAGGAGGTGTTATACCTGTTCATTCACTGGGGGTTTGTGACATGGGTATAATACTATTCACTGCCAGAACTAGAGCATTTTATTCAACAATTTATCAGCACTCACTTCTCATTCTGATTGTCAACATGTGCCAAAAGCTATAAACGTTAAGACTTCTCAGAGCTTTTGGGTGGATCCAAGGTTGGAAAAGGAAAAAAAAGAAAAAAAGATCCTGCATACAAAATAAATTGTTGTAGCTTAAAGGAGCTGACAGAGCTGTGTTTGGAGTTGACCCAGATTCAAACTTCCGTAGCATCCAAGCACATTCAGGGCTGGTGTTACCGTTTGGCTCCATCTGACTGAAATTCACACTGAATTGTACTCTGTTCATATTTCTATCAGCGTAGGGGAACATCTTGTTTTGCCTGCTTGCCTCTCTGCCAACTGACTTGTAATTTTTGCCCATCAGTGATCAGGGTTGTTGAATTCCTATTAGTTTCATCTTCTACCTCTATTTCAGAACACGTCTCCCCATCTTTGGTTCATTTTAAGCTTTTCTATGCAAGCACAGTATGAATCACCCTACTTCTGTTTCACAAACGTATCAGAATCAGAGTGAAATCCAACCCTTACTGAAGTAAGAAGTCTTTCCATTGACAGTGAGTGATGAATATTTCCTACAGAAATGAGGGAAAGACTAGTTTCTGAAGGTCCTTAGACCCTTCTGCCAAGCAGACATGATTTTTGTATCACATATTCCATTCCTATAGTACCTAGCATTATGTACTACAACTATAAAGTCTCAAAATCTTGTGTGTTACTTTTATCTCCACTGAAGAAACATTCCACATAATCCTACCAGTCAGGAGATCTTCTTATGTTTCAGTTAAATCCTGATTCTGTTAGTTTCATTTGCTTGCTTAAAATTATCCATACATTATACCATTGGACTAATTCTGCTCCCTTCTGGTGCTGCGTTCACCAAATACACCTAAGTTACAATGTACCTCTTCCCTCTCAGTTGCCACCTGACCAGCCACGTATTTATTTAACCCATGCCACTTAATGAATCTAGAGGAACTGCTCCTCATTTCTGATTTCTCCTTGGTTTTTGAGACTTGATAGTCACAAAGGTAAACACAGATTTCCCCATCTATCAAATTAAAAATGTACTGACATCTTGGGACTGCTCACTCTGCCTGTTCTGGCCTCCAATAAGGCTACAAGTTGCTATTCATCCAAAATTTATGCTTCATCGTTATCTTCAATGAGAGCTGCTGGTGCAGAACATTTTCAACAGACATAGAGACATCTTTTCTCATTCAAAGCTTTTAAAAACGTGAGAATGACTCCCATAAAACATATAGACATTTAAAGTAAGCAACATATATTAGGGTGTTATTCAGTTCTGCACACTTCATTCCACAAAGATATCTTTACATTCAGTATTCATCACGATAAGCTGTATTTGTGCCCAACTCTGATCTTAGCATGACTTTATCTTAGACAACATACATGTAAGTAAACATCAGTAACATACATCAGTAAAGTCAGAATGAGTCCTAGGTGGGGGAAACCAGATGCCAAACAAAACAAGCATACGCATGGCTGGATACAGAAGACAAAAAAACACAGAGCGACCATTTACTCATGGAAATACTATGCTTTTCAAACAACTGCATATCATGTCAAAAACAACAGGACATTTACAAGATGTAACAGATTAATCTTTCCATTCTTGCAAAGAAGCAAAAATTGTATTTCTCAAAGTCCTCATCAGTATTCTGAAAAAATTATTTTATTAAAAAAAATAAGTATGGTGGAAATAATTTGGAAAATTTTAGCAATTATAAAGGGCCAAGAGGAACTTGCATGTCTGACTGAGGAATGCTCTGAAATAACACAGTGAAAAACAGTTCTTAAAATAAAAGTTGTATCTGTTTGTCCAATTCCTACTCTATAAGCTTGTTTTCCCAGCAAATCTTCCTACTGAATCTGTGAATTGTCCTTCTGGCAGATGCATTTTCATCTTTTGTGATTCCCTGACAGAGCTGTAAGCTGTGACCATGAAAAAAAAAATCCTACTTCTTATATCAGTCTAACATTGAAAATTAGAAAAGCAATTTCATTTTTAACTGAAAACAGAAAAACAAATTCATTTTGCACCCACAGATATTTGACCTAAGGAGTTGCTGAAGAGCCACATGTTTTATTACTGCATTAGGTACTTTGCTAAAACTTCTCCAGCATGCATTATTTAATTATTACATTAATTATAGTATAAGAACTGGTGTTAGCAATTAGCCATGGTATTGAATATGAACAAAAATGGTTACAAACCAAAAAATGTAATATATGTCTCATATACAGAATTATCAAACACAGCAATTACAGATCTGTTAGGTCTGTGAATTTTGCCTCCATAAAAAACGAGCTGGAAAATTTTTCTTCATAAAAATACATTTGTCAGTTCAGATGCTGTGTTTACTGATGTTTTAGGAGTTGATTTCAGACCAGGATTTGCCTCATAATTTCCAAGGCCAGGAAGGGAAGTAATAATTCTAACTTCCTGCACAATGTAGGACATGCAATGATTCCTGTATTGAACAAACTTGTGGTTGAATTACAGTTTATAGTTTAGAAAGACATCCAATCTTGATCTCAAATGATATCAAATCTTCTACTGCCTTATTATTTTCTACTGCATTTAGTTTCTATAAGAGTTTTCTCTAGATGAGATTTCCAGTTGCTGCATCGTCCTACAACTCTGTGTACCACTTTATACACTACTTTTCACTACACAACAGAGGAGTCGTCATTTTCCTTTATCTTCTTTGAGCTTCGCAATTTATAGCAACCTCATTCAATGATCCAGAACAAGCATCTACACTCCATCTCTACCGCGCTGCACAGCCTTCCCCTCTTTGTACAGCCTAGGGGGTCACGCCTGGACACCACACAAGATATCAGAGTAGAAGCCTACGTTTACATGTTTATCCAAATACATTTGGGCTTCTTTGGACAGTTTAACATCAGTTAGGAACTGGGTAAAAGCTGGTTTATTGCTACAGTATTAGACCCGCAATTTCTGGTCAGTGCAAAATCTTCATGCACTAATACACAAAACCAAGGGAAAAAAAACTTCAAGGACAGTTAAGCTTCCTTTTTTTTTCTCCCAAGTAATACCTGCCAGCTTGTCTTCCTAAGGAACTCTTTCATCTCTTTTGTCTTCCCAGCATTGAGTGGGCATGCTGGCCAGTTCCAAAAAACATCAGCAGAGGAGCACGAAATAAAAAAAAGTCACTAAATTCCTCCAAGCTACCTGAAAATGTCTGACTGGTAAGAGGAGGACATGGAGATGGAGATGGAATTAGAGGTGGAGAAAGGAGAAGAGTCCCACTGTATGACAGGCTTTGGAGGCAGAGAGAGAAATATTGAATTAATGACTACCAAAGTTCACCACAACTATTTTGAGATTTAGAAAATCCAATCTGAATGGAAGTGAACTGACTATCCTAGGATTTTTCTTTAATGTGTCTGAACGAACTTGGGATGAGCCTGTGCTGAAATTCTGACTGAGTTTAAGAACTGGGAACAAATATTGTATAAATAGTGTCACTTTAGTGACAGAAGCAATTGCCTTGCATACAGCACTTATGAATATGCATCAAAATGTATTCATATCACAAAAACATTCATGTTTTCTGCAGAAAGCCTCCAAGGTAGTAACTTACAATGTTTTACAGATTCACCTCTGACTCACTAAGTGGAAGCAAAAAACATACAACATCTTTTCTCATGAGTCCAACTCAACTCCTGACAACGTGCAAACCACACATAAAAAATTCATTCAGTGCTTTCGATCAAAGAGGACGTGAAGTGATTCACAGTGGCAGGAAAATGCCTGTTATCATGTCCTATTGATTACATTTCCTCTGAAGGGTCTGAGAGTGCAACGGATTCTCAGTCTCAATTTGCGCAACCTCAGCAGACCAACTACAAATGCTCATGAATTTGCACACTGCTTTGTTTTATTCTCATATGTTCTAGCCAGATATCAATGTATGGTGACTGAAATTGTCTGGATTTGCTTCACTGGCAAACACATAAAAGCTTAAAACTGCATGCAGATTTGTCAAATGTTTTTCAAAACACCACTTACTACAAATCATTCTGGTCAGAGATATAAGATTACGTCAATAAAACAACTGCATATGTTAATACCGTGACATAGCTTTAAATTCTATTCATTCATCAAAAATAAGGAAAAGAAACGGAATTTCAGATACCCTAAGTATTAGTATAAGGCTGGAAATAAGAAAGAAAGGAAGCAAAAGTTCTAATAGACTCAATTTTCTGGTTTATATTGTTAAACATTCTTTTTCAAGGTGATAGGGTCAAAAACCAGAGTGCAACCAGCTAACTGGGTGGAAAAGGGAAGAAAGGAAATCTGCACAGCTATTCCATGCAATGCTACATCTTTTGTTAGAAGCCAGAAGCTACTGTTTCCGTAGGATGTAAAGACAGGATGTTTGAAATCCCAGACCAAATGTGATCGTGCTATCTTTTATCAAGGGAAGCAATAACAATGTGCATCTTTATTGAGAATTGTGCATTTGGTTTAATTAGAAAGAAAATATATCCATAACAGGAGGAACAATCTGGAGATTTTAGGCATGAGTGTAATGTGTGTTGTAATGCTTATCTCTTTTTAAAGACAACCATGCCAATTTCTTTAAGGTTACTAAATGCAGTTTTAGAGGTTGGGGGGGTGTTAGGTGGCATTGATTTGGAAATTGCAAATCTTATATTGTAGCAGTACTAGACCACTGATTTTAATAGGTAATTACAACACTGAGAATACTTGCAAGTTACAGTCTCACTTCCACAGTTGCTTTGACAGTGGGCAACAGAAAGGTATGGAGATCTGCCATTATGGAAGAGTAATCCCTTTTTTACCTTTCTCACACATACCTACTACTACGAGTATGTATACTGCACCATGAGTCACATATACTGCAATATAAGCTCTATATTGTACCACAATACAAATATCAAGATGGACTTTGGGAAGGGAGAGGTCAAAATAAACTATGGTTTTAATAATGTTCTTAGAACACTAAAAAACTCAGGGTTTTGTGGAAAATTATCAAGTCACGGGTGTCACCTTATCATTTCCAAGACGTTTTTACAGCTATTTCAAGCCTTCCTCATCCAAATATTCCTGTTATTGCATGTAGCATTTGCTCTTTATCCACAATAAGCTGGATGTACATTACAAATACTGGCTGATTTAAGCAGGAAAGATTATTTCACAGGACTGGCTTCCTGTTTCAGGAAAAGATTTACCATAGACTAATAAAATAAAATAAAACAATGATGCAAGTCTGCAACTCTTTGACATGGTAGCAGGCTGGAAATTAAATCCAGAACAGGGCAATGAAGATTACAGTTTGAAGAGATGTCTGCATCAAGCCACTTCAGGAGCTGCATTTCCTGACTTAGTATTTACGATTACAGGAATTTTTTGCTGGGGCCAGTACATATTGGATGGTTATTCACAGCAATAGCATCAGAAGCTTCTGCTGTGCTGGGTTGGATTTGGGGAATCCATCTTTGCAGAACTTCTGAATTTCTGTTGGATTTTATGAACTGTCTGAATCTTTATGTCATCTGGACATCTTCTGTTGCATACTTATTTCACTTTCCTCACATGGAAGGGGAGGGGAATGGTGCCTACATGTCTGGGGTAGGAGACTATTCAGATTGACTGACATCTGAATGGCTGAGCCCTAAATGAAGATGTTAAAAGTGGCCAAACAAGAGAGGAAAAGAAAAGAGAAAAAGAAGAGAAGACGAGAAAAGGAAGAGAGGAGAGGTGAGAGCAGAAAAAGGAACACCAGAGTTTATTTACAGAAAGAGAAATTTAATAAGAGTAATTCTCCAGAAATTGTGAAAAAAAAGTATAGCCTTTTTTGGGGGGGTGGCGGGGGGTGGGGTGTGTGTGTGCTAGAAATCTTTTCCTGGGGAAAAGAAGGCCAACATACAGGGAGAAAAGGCGAAACTTCACGTTTCACAGGACAACCCCTGGAGACCAAGATTCATGAAGTACTTGAAATACTGAAAGGGCTATATCCCAAACTGTAAGCATTGCTTGAAAAGTAAACCTTTTTTCAAAAATTAACTTAAAGGAGGTGCATAGTCTTGCTGAATTGGAAAATGCCTGGGGGAGAAGAGGGGAAAAGGAGTGGGAAGAATTAAAAAATAAATTAGCAAACAGAAAATAGCATTTCTACACAGCCCTCCTGAAAGTCAGGAGTCCCCCATTCACTCAAGCCATCCTGTTGAGTTCTTTGTACTTGGATGGCAGAGCTATACACAAGTTATGATCCATAAAATTATATCCATAAATTCTCTTCCAAGGGAATCCTGTGAGCCACCCCACTCCCCCCCATACATCGTTTGGCTAGATGCCCAAAGAAATACATTGGAAAGGACTCAGCCGGTCCCCTGACACCTCTAAGACCATCCTTGCCTTCCAGAACATTATTCTCTAGGCTATAGGCTGGGAATTCAGACCACACTGGGGCTAATGCTCCAGGGTACACTGAACTGACACAACATTTGTACAGAAATAGCAGAACACAGGGAGGAAAGAGGTGGGAAAGTTGGCTGAAATGCATTAAGCTTCCCAAAGAATTAGAGTTAAGATGAGCAGGAGGCATTTGGTTTTACATGGCTTTTTAAGGGAAAAAAAGAATGAATGGGAAAATTGGCATTTGTCTTTCCAAATCATGTTACTTATAAGATTCCACAGAGAAAGAGCTGATCCTTCATGCCTTCTCAGCTCAGCAGGACAACCATGTAGGCAGATACTGCAGACGCAAACCTCAGTCCACAGCTGGACTAAAGTTATTAAATTTATCCATTTCGGAATGATAGAAGCTTTAAAAAGCATTGCAAGTATTTTTAGCACTTGAAAGCCCCAGACCCTGCTTTGGTTCAGACTTGGATAATTCAGAACTGCCTAAATGGAACTGTGCCATATTAACAATAACACAAAAATTTGATTGTTTGGATTGAGAAGTATTATGATAAATTTCAGCTTAACAGTTAATAACTTTTTTGGAAATATCTGAAAACGTAGACTAAGACTGGAAGTGTTTTCTTTCAGAGTGTTGCTATCACAACGCTGTAATACAGGCATACACACAGTGAATACAGGCTTGGTGGGTAAGTAGATCATTCTAACTTTTGTTTTAATGTCATCATATTTCTATAGCTCTTTAGCAGATGTTTATGTACTTTTTTTTTTTTTTCCTACCAAGTCTTGGTTTCCATAGCTTCTATTGGATCAAAGCTTTTCTGGCAATGACAAAACCAGCCCTGGTATATCTCCCACCCTCTTCTGAACATCAGTGACTTTTCTTTTAAAGGAAAACTAATTTCAAATGCACATCTATTGCATGAGAAACCTCATGAAAAAATAAGTAATTTAAAACTTGTGTGCTAATATCATCCATATAATGAAGACAGAGAGAAATTATGAGCCATTAATCCAGGAAGCTGTAGAGCAGAAAGAATAGTTTTAAGGGTTGTGAATTATAGAAAAGCTTGCAAAAACTGTAAATACAACACAAATCTTAATTCAGAGAGAACAAAATGACCATATAAGCAGCCGCAATAAAATAATTTTCCTCTCAAGTGAATTAACAACTTTAAAACAGGATGTTAAATAGTATCTGCTGTATAACCTGTTTTTTTAAAGTAACCAGATAATGGCATTTTCTCTGAGACTATGTGACTGGAAGCTGTTAAGGATTGGACATCCATTCAAAATGACCAAACTTCAGACATTCAAATACTTCATATATCTGAAATAAAGCAGCTGCCCTAAGGGAAATTTAAGTCTGAACATAAAGATTTGTGAGATATATATATTGCATTCCATCCAATAATTGAGCTTTGTACTGACTTCCTATTCCGAAAGCTCATTGTATGCTTTCATTGCCTTAGAGGCAATAATTCCCCACTGTTATCACTAATAGTAGACGTGGGTCTATTAATCCCTTGTTTACTGAGAAAAAACCTATCATCTTCAAAAGCCTGGCACGAAGAAGATTTATCCTATCAGCGGGTTTCCTCTCTGGTTCCCCAGACTGTTTCATTACCCATGACACAGCTCAGCTCTGCTCTGAATTTCTGGTGAGCACTGATATTGATGTTGCTCTTTTTAGCATGCCAGTGAGCTAGAAAAGCAGCAATGTTGCTGTAGCCTTTGGGAACCTTTGCTGGGACTTCCAGAGGTGATCATCTGATGAAGAAACATGCAGAAGCAGTAGCTAGAGTATCTTTTCATCCCAATCAGACAGCTGAGCATCTGGCCGTAGAGGGCCACCACGTATGATGGCAAGAAGGTGAAACGGGGATGAAACTGCAGAACGAATTGCGTTAGGGCCCCTGCCTGATACCTTATCTAGAGCGTCTCATTCAACACGATCCTTCCTCACCAGGGCCAGCAGCATTGCTGCTTTGACAGCAGCAGCCTGGCTCACGTTAGGTAGATAGTTGTTTGTTCAGCCACTAAAATAAAACTACTGTAAATGCAACAGGGTTTGGGGTTTGTTGTTTTCTTTTTTTTTTTTTTCCCAAACAGTTTCAGCTACAACCCAGTAGACTCAGGGAGCACAGAGGCTGCAGGAGCTGAGGCAGTGCTGCTGGG
This sequence comes from Butorides virescens, assembly GCA_017310255.1. NCBI lineage: Eukaryota > Metazoa > Chordata > Aves > Pelecaniformes > Ardeidae > Butorides > Butorides virescens. The sequence continues at coordinate 153,457 of JADKXX010002950.1, read as the reverse complement.
AGGAGAGGATGGAGAAAGAAAAGCCGCCTCAGCTGAAGAGGCTGCTTGGCACCAGGTGCAGTCTTTTGCCACCCACTCCCCTTCCTCACGTACACGCACATTCCCTGCGACCGTACAGGGGAACAATAAGCAACTTATACTGAACAGCACTGCCTGGGGAAGGATGCCGTCCAAATCATGCCAACAAAATCAAAAAGGTTCAAAATTTAGTTGTGTACTCTACTCAGAGATGAAAGTAATGAGAAAACAGGTCCTGGTTTCTAAGGAGCCATGTAGAAAGCTGGAGAGGGAGAACCAAAAGCATGTTCAGAAACATCCATGGCCACAAAGGCTTCCCCTTGCCAGAGGGTGACCTTGGACACCTCAGCACACAGCAGGAGGCACAGCTTAACGACGTCTTTCCTTGCCAATTAGTAACTGAGGTTATTGGGTTTTCAAAGTGAGTTGGCAGAGCTGCTGAAAGGAAAGGAGCCAACAGTCCCACCTCAGAAAATCTCACACAGGCAGAGCTTGGGATGTGAAGGGAGGACAGCCTGCTCCCAAAACTCAAACAGGTAGTGCAGCCCACAGACAGCCTTCTCGTCCTAAGCTCATGTGCTGGGAGAAGGACGGATGTGTTTACAGAGCTAGTCCACTGAGCGTAAAGCTTCAGCAGAAATCATTTAGGAAAAGGAGACCTTGTTCAAATAACCCTGGTGACCATCAGCAACGTGCAACGTGACCAGGACGTGCAAGTGATACGTACGACAACTAGCCATGCAACTGCCTGCCAGCTTAAGAGATTTACTGTTACCTCTTAGAATAACAGATGCAGAAGAACAGAAAGCATTTTACAGTGTAGCTTCACACTCATTTTAACTTTGAGGTAACTTGGTCTGTGATCTAGGAACCCAAGGACACAGACTGCAGCCAAAAATGTTGGGGTTTATTCCAAGCTCTGGCTATCTGGGGGCGGGGGTGTGTGTCACGCAATTCATCTAACTTTTCTGTTAGGGAATTTTTCCACCTCTGAAAGGGAATGATGATACTTTTCAGTCACACTGGGACAGTCTGCTAGGTTCACTGTTGCACACAGAGGATAAAGAGATTTTCCACTTACTCAGCTGGCGGTGAAACATATTGAAAAAAAAGCAAGAGTGATTGATACCTAAATTAAGAGATTCTGCAGTAGAAAATATGAGCAAAGAGGTACTCTTTTTTAGCAGAGAATGCACTAGGGCAGAAATGCAAGTTATGATTCCCATTTGTTTTTAAACAGAAAAAGAAAATAAAATAGCAAGATATGGGAAACAAAATAATGGGATAACGAACAATAAGGCTTGGGAAATGTGCGGAAAATGCCTAATTAACTAATTTAAAAAACAAAGCTGTATAACAGCTGATTTAAAATCAGTTATAAACTGTACCTGACTGGCTCAGGTTTTACCAGTAAGTCCCCAGTTTCTGCTAAATGAACACAAACAAGAGATTAAGCACATTCACTCTGAGTGTTTAGAGAAACTGATGGGGACCGCCTCTCAGGCAGACAAGTACTAACTCCCCGGTGGGTGCTCGACTGAGGTTAGTCAGGGCCTAGTGACCCACCTGGTGGATGAGGGAAAGGCTGTGGATGTTCTCTACCTGGACTTCAGCAAAGCCTTTGACACTGTGTCCCACAGAATTCTCCTAGAGAAGCTGGCGGCTCATGGCTTAAAGGATGGGTGTACTCTTTGCTGGGTAGAAAAACTGGCTGGATGGCCAAGCCTAGAGAGTTGTGGTGAATGGAGTTAAATCCAGTTGGCAGCAGGTCACAAGCGGTGTTCCCCAGGGAACAGTTCTAGGGCCGGTCTTGTTTAATATCTTCATCAATGACCTGGATGAGGGGATCGAGTGTGCCCTCAGTAAGTTTGCAGATGACACCAGACTGGGTGGGAGTGTTGATCTGCTCGAGGGGAGGAGGGCTCTGCAGAGGGACCTGGACAGGTTGGATCGATGGGCTGAGGCCAACTGTATGAGGTTCAACAAGGCCAAGTGTCGGGTCCTGCACTTGGGTCACAACAACTGCATGCAACACTACAGGCTTGGGGAAGAGTGGCTGGAAAGCTGCCTGGCAGAAAGGGACCTGGGGATGTTGGTTGACAGCCGGCTGAATATGAGCCAGCAGTGTGCCCAGGTGGCCAAGAGGGCCAATGGCATCCTGGCTTGTATCAGGAATAGTGTGGCCAGCAGGAGCAGGGAAGTGATTGCGCCCCTGTACTCTGCACTGGTGAGGCTGCACCTCGAATACTGTGTTCAGTTTTGTGCTCTCACTACAGGAAAGATGTTGCATTGCTGGAGCATGTCCAGAGGAGAGCCACAAAGCTGGTGAGGGGTCTGGAGCACAAGACTTAAGAGGAGCGGCTGAGGGAACTGGGGTTGTTTAGTCTGGAGAAGAGGAGTCTGAGGGGAGACCTGATCGCCCTCTACAACTGCCTGACAAGAGGGTGTAGCGAGGTGGGTGTTGGTCTCTTCTCCCTGGTAACAGGCGATAGGACGAGGGGAAATGGTCTGAAGTTGCACCAGGGCAGGTTTAGGTTAGACATTAGGAAAAATTTTTTCACCGAAAGGATTGTCAGGCATGGGAACAGGCTGCCCAGGGAAGTGGTGGAGTCCCCATCCCTGGAGGTATTTAAAAGATGGGTAGACGTGGTTCTTGGGGACATGGTTTAGTGGTGGGATGGCAGGGTTAGGTTAACGGTTGGACTTGATGATCTTAAAGGTCTTTTCCAACCTAAATGATTCTATGGTTCTATTCTATCACCGCCTTTTGTACTACCTCTGAGGAACGTGGGGTGATATATTTGTCGATGTTTATATATCAAGCTGAAAACACAAAGAGCTACATAAATGCTAAACATTTGTCATCACAATTTCTGGGCATGCCAGAGTATGAAAATAAAGGCTGGCGAGAAGTCCTCAGGGAAACAGTAAAGACAACCTTGTAATGCCAGGAGAAGTTTGCCAATTATAATTCACATCTCCTAGTAACAAAAAGTAACAGCGATCTGAATCTGGTAGGAGGAGATGGGTTGATGTCTGTCCATCCCTGCTCTGTCCCTTTTTTTCAGACACTTTCTCAATGATCATAGCATGCAGATCTGTGTTCTTTAAACAATATGAAAATGAAAATTAAAGGGTCACTTCTTCACAGTCATCCTTTGCATGTCCAAAGAAGATAGCCTGTGATGGACAGGGAGTTTGTATTTAAGTGGGAATCAGATACAGATAAGCAGATGCACGGTGTGTATGGGGGAGTGGGGTGACCCAGCTCTCCCTGACCAGGAGCAGAGCTTCTGTTAGCGGGGAGGTGTGCTGGTCCCACGCCAGTCAGATGGGTTAGTGGACACAAAAGCCAGGAGACTCTGTTACGAGGGCAGTTGCACACCCATTTCAAACCAGAGTCACCAGGAAGTTTATCAGGATACACCAGCACTTGTAAAACCTTTGTCATTTCCCTCCGTCCCTCTCATCCCGACATTTCAATGCCATTCCAAGAAAGAGGCGCCTTCGGCTGTTCTTACGGTAACGCACGGCTATTTGAGGGCAGGAGATGGCAAGGAAGTGGCAATTCGCCAAGATTATGTCACGCAACGGTGACCGATTTTTATGTTTGCAGCTCACGCTCAGTTTCCGGATACAGTGCGCACGTTGTTGGGAGCGCCAAGGCTCCCTCCCCTCTTCCCTCTAACGAGAACCACCTGTGGCCAGGCTGCCAGAGAGCTCACCCGTCACAGGCTCCCTGCTGCCGCGAAACACGGCTCGGAAACCGGTCCTTCCCGCGTGCCGAAACCCCTTGGTTTTAAAAGGTCTTAGCGTGTGTCTCGGTTTGCATCCCTTTGGAGTCCAGGGGAAGATAGAGGGATGTAAATCACCTGTGGTGCAATGCCAGTAACACGAATAAAGTTGTGCCTGCTTCTGTCAAGGCTGAATTTGGCACCTCGCGCAGGGAGGCAGTTACGGTGAACGCCGACGGCTCCGCCATGGGGATGGAGAGCCACCACCGCGCAGGCTGCCGGGGGGCTGGGAAGGGCTGCTCTGCCAGAGAAACTGCTGCACTTTACTCACTAGTTCATCTGTTGCTTTTTTCAGAAAGCGTCAAACTTGCAGTAAATCCTGGCACAAACAAGAATTTGCTGATTTTAAAGAACTGCAGCATGTAGCAAAAAGAGTATTAATAACCATGTAAAGACCAGCAAGGGCTATGAAGTCCCCCTAGTAAAGCTGAGTGAGTTTGCACCGACTTCCCTGTTGTCACCACTGGACTTCCACCAAAACCTGAGCTAACCATTTAAAATCAATGTTGAGTACAACTCGCCTATAAAGCGAGTGCAGCACAGACATTTATTACATGGCCACTGATGAGTGAATCTCCGAGGGATCCCTCTGAATAAGTGTTGAAAGAGGTGAGTTCATTTTGGATGAATCTCTGAATGCCCGTGTGGCAGACACTAAGCTGGAAATCTCACAAGAGAGTGGTTTTGCGATGTTTCCAAGGCTTTCTTGCTACAAGTGACTGGGAACTCGACCACTGGTTCTCCTATCGCATTTGGATATTCCAGACAGTGCTATCAGAATGGTTAAAAGTACAAAACTCAGAACAGTAAAAAATTATATTAATCTTTTTCAGTCCTGTAAAAAGTTCAATTTGTAATGAAAATGACTAAATCAATGTAATGAAATTGACTGAGTAGGACTCTTTGTCAGTCATTGTGAGCGGTTTCTGATATAAACCACAGCAGCTTGTCCCAGTGAAGTAAGCCACTAAAAGGGAACTAAAGAATGTACCAGGTTTGTTAAGAAGCAGTAGACCTTCCTCTTAGGAAGGAGAAACAAAGATGATGGAGTAGGTTAGAAGATGTACTACGAATTTTCCAGTATTCCTTGGTTCATCTATATTTTGAATTCTTCTGCCACGCTGTCATGAATTCTGGTAACTGTCTGCTCATCAGTCACAGCTATAGGTGTGAATCATTTTGGACACCAGATATACATTATTAGGTAGTTAATAAAAAATTAAGACCACACAGATTCTGATGGTTCAGCTGATAGCAAAAGAACTGTTTACTGTGTAGTACAGAAACATTTCCTAGCGTAATGTTGAGAAACTCACTTTGTATAGCGCACAAAATCCTGGGACAAAACATCTTTTGCAGAATCATGCAATTCAGAAGAGCACTTAGAATGACAGAATCATAGAACAGCCCAGGTTGGAAGGGTCCTCAGAAAATCATCTCGTCCAGCCTTTTATGGGAAAGGGAGCCCAGATGAGTCCACCTGCCCTGGGCTACCTTGTAGTTTAAAAAGAGATTATGATAACAGCAAGGATGATCACTGTCTTTTGTCAATGGGAGCATGAACTTGCATTTCTAAGCTGTTAACAGAATAATTCACTTCCTTTGCAAAATAATTTAATAGAAGTTAATGAAGCTGAAGATAATGTTCTAAGACAGCACCTAGGCTAAAGCCTTCTAAGTAGAATTAACAGTCTCCTAAAATGTGGTACATTATAGAGCTAACATGAAACTCAGCTGCAAAACTTCCATAAGAATAATGTAAATTAGCTAACTTTTCTTCCTCTGCAAGAGAGAAATCCTGGCTCTCAAACCTAATCTGGTCATCGTGACAAACCTGGTGGGTACTCCGTCATGGTTTGGAGCACGGTCTGCCACTCCAAAGTGTGCTTTTGCTGATAGAGGGTGATGGAAACAGAAGAAGGGCAGGGCAGTGCCTTTACGCAGCGTGTATCCAGGGTATCTGCCCTGGCAGTGGGTGCTGCAGTACCATGGTGGCAAGTGGCTTAAAAGCATCAGGCAGAAGGCATGAAAGCTGTCACAGCCAAATGGCAGCTCAGTATAGGATACATAAATGAACTTCAAATACTCTGACTTGTCAAACACTGGCATATGACCAGGTTACGAGGTAACTGAAAACCTCAGAAATTCACACAGGGGTAAGAATATTCTGGCTCTCAGAGGTGAGCCACCTTTGAGAAAGGTGCCAAAGCCAGTCTCTAGCAAGGACTAACGGTGGCTGCAGCTCAGGTGAAACATGTTGCCCAGCTCTTGGCTCCAGTGGAGCTACAAAAGCAGCAGATCAGTGCCTTGCCCTGCAGAGAGGCAAGATGCTTGCCAACAAGGTAATCGATCAGCTACATCTTGCTATTTTGGCAATATCTGCTCTCCTGCTGAGATTTTATTAGCACACTTAGCCTGTAATTTAGAAAAAAAAATTACATGTGGATGTCCTACCCAGATCTGACAACTCCAGAAATATTTTTGAGGCTGTGCTTAAGCATTTATTCATTTACTACCCTGGATAAACAGAGTATTTGGGCTACAAATTCTGAATGTAGATCAAAGCTTTCAGGGAAGTTGAAATGAAGGACTTTGGACTGGACCCAGGTAGATCTGAAAACAAACTAGATATTCTGAATCTACCATCTGTAGCAAATATCAATCTAACACTCCCTCCAAAAATAAGAGAGTCATTTAAGCAAGCTTATTACCAATCACTGTAAAAACTATTTTAAAAGTCCCGCTTAAGGAGATTTATAGGCATCTTTCAGATGATAATTTCCCATTGAAAAGACAGTCTTAGATTAGACTTCTCCACTCAGATTGCAACAAAGCAATCAGTTGTGTAATTCCAAACTCCCATTCACTTAAAGATGTGAAATAACGCACCACTGTGAAGTGGGCGACACTCCCTGGACTCCTAGGTTTGCCTCACTTTTTAAGGGTGATGCCTTCCCATAGATGAAACCATTTGTATTTAAACTATTTTGAACATCACTTGCCTGAAAACTACAAGCAATACAAGACAGACCTAAAACTCTAAGAAAACACATAGGTTTTCATCAGATAACTGGATCTTTAAATGAATAAGCTTACAAGCACAGTTTTGGACAGGAATAACTTTATTGACTCAGGATAAACTTTATACTGCTCCACTGATCCTATTTATTCATGTTGGCAAGACCTTATCATTGCCCAAATTACATCCTTTTGCCAAAATAAACAACATCAGGAAGAAAGGAGGCAGCAATCTGAAAAATGGCAAGCATATTATTGCAGATTTTTTCAGGCTGTGGCACTGTGCACATAATTTCTAAAATCATTTTAGCTCATTGACTTGTTTTTGTTAACTCAGGTGAAAAGAATTTTATGGCAGAAATATGATATTTTCTGAAATTTGCTATAAAAGGATACTTCTTGCTATTGTTTTCCCATCTCTGTAAATCACTTCCATGCCATACAGCCGCAAATCAACACAGAAGATACCTATTTTAAATGAAATTATAAATGAGCGTGGACATTTTATTTGGCAGAGATCAGTTGGTAATGAACCAGCGTTAATTTATGCAACCAGGTAACTCCTAACTGAAGGGTAGATTCAGCCTTATTTATGCCGGTCCTCCTGCACCATTTAGGGCCACGCTTTCTGAGGCAGATAGAGCACTGCCTTGAATGACTGCCGCTCACTGCTCCACTAAGGGCTGGCTACCCCCGAGACAGCAGCTATACTTCAGGCTTTCCAGTACCCTATACATTTTTCAATCTGCAGATCCTAGTGCACACTGGATGGTGTTTAAGTGGGTGTTTGTGTTCCTGCCACTTGGATCTGCACGTTGTAGAACCAGAAAATCTCAACAGTAGATCTGAGACATTGCAGGAGATCGGTGCCTTCATGTTTGCTAATAGCACTACAGCAAATACACAGGGCTAGGTTATCACAGTATCTTATCTTGGGGGGGGGGGGGGAAGTACTTTGCTTGCAGAACGCTGTAAGGTTTCAGGGCAAAATATGTAAATTCACCAGATTTCAGACTATCCCTTTCATGGAAATGGCTTGCTTCTGTTTCAGCTCCCCTTCAGGTACAGACAAAGGTCTGTTTGTAATGGCACTAAAGCTACACATGCAAATACATGTACCAGCTGTATTTTTTTTTTTTTTTCATACAGGGAATTTCAGGGCAAAATATTTAAATTCTCCAGATTTCAGACTATCCCTTTCAAGAAAACTGCTTTCTTCTGGTGACACTGTTCAGTCACGTCTTACAATCACAAGTGCTGAATTTTGAGTTCAAGCGTTCTTAAAAGGAAGGAGCAGCACAAGGATGATGCAAGTCTTAGCTGAAAGATACTGTTAACTTGAGAACTTTCCAGCTTGTTTGGGTACAGTTTAACTTCATTTAGTCTGAAATCAATCGATACAGTGGCAAGCTGGATGCATTGCTATTCAGAGACAAAAGATTTTTTATTGATCAGAAACAACCTGCACATTTCTTGTCAACTTGAGAACTCAAACTCAGAGATACCAATTTTAGCAGCTTTTTAAAATGCCACCCTTAGGCTCTGCAGAGAGAAATCAGATCCATGAGATCTACAAGAGTAGGTCTCACATCTGCCCTTGCATCTGAGGAGGGCTTAAGCTGGGCATCGAGCCCTCAAAACTTTACAGAGAAATAAATGCCCTTCTTCCTTATGTTTCAGCTGCCCTTCATATCCGGATAAAAGTCTGTAACGGCACTAAAGCTAACACATGCAAATACATGTGCCTGTGTATTTTTTTTTTCATGCAGTGAGTTTATTGCAACTAAGTAAGGAGAGTTCAGACAACTGAGTAAGTATGATAATGATCTGCTGTTGTCCTCTTGTAAAAAGATATTAAACAGCATATTCTGGGTGACAATAGCAGAGAAGAATTTGGGGAATCAGATTCTTCTCTCAGTATATAATTTACCCCTGAAAGCCACCCATTATTGTTAATGGGAACTCTGCATATTTAGCTCTGCTTCAAATGAAGATGGCACATAAAATAGCAAGGCATCACATTTCTTCTAGGATGAAAAATGCTAAAATACTTTTTCTGCACCATTCCAGTATATGCCTCTCATTTTCCTCCTCTATCCACTGCTTATACACCACTCCTACTCCAATCATTAAAAATCATATTAGTGTCTTTTCCTCATGCTCAGATTTGCACTTCCAAGCACCGATAATACCTGTCTTGATGCTCTTCAAATACATCTCCCTGAAAGTAGATCAAAGTAAATCCACAGCAGAAAGAACTGTGACTAATGAAACAAGGAACATATATTTACTGCACCTTCTGTTGTCATTAGTGTTTTGTATATTCAAACATAATTTCCTATGTAATTTAGAACGTAAGTCCCTCACTTGAAATCATGTGTAAAAGGCAGAGTACCCAACAGTACCAGTTCAAGAGAAAGTCTTCAGGAAGATAACATCATTTTCTGCTTACAAAAAGGTCAGTACATACTCAAAGTCCAACACTGGGACTTTTTTTAATCTGAACTCTGAAGGTGCTTTTTTTTTCTACAGCGAGGCAGAGGCAACTTACTTGCAATCAGACTTTTTCATTGCAAAAATTAGTGACTAAGTGGCATATTTGTATTTAATAAAATTTTATCATACAATGTAGAATTACGCTATTTCCCAAAAAATAAGTTAATGCAGGAAATAAGTTTGAGACTAAATTAATTGAAAATTACAGTACATTAAAAGTAATTGAAAATTAATAATAAAAATATTTAAAAGAAAAAAGGGCTTTTACAAATTATGCATATGAAGAGAGTTTCACATTTTCTAGCAAAATGTTATGAAACACATACTTCCCCTCCTTGAGAAAATGTTGCTGCTGTCTGGTGGTAAAACATTATGAGATTATACCCTCATAGCCAAATAGTTGAGAATTTTGAAGCCATGTTTTTTTTCTTTTCTTAATACACGGAGAAAGTAATGTAAAGGCTTCAGGAAAGTTGTGAGCATTTTAGCTACTTAGTACTAGAAATCATCCATTCTCCTACTTTGACCTCTAGGTGGCACAAAAGAACCTAGACTAAGCAGATCTTTCCCAATTTTTCAGGTAATGTTAGGCCCTCCCAATCAGCCTCCTCAAAGTTAGCAATCCAACATCACAAAACACACATGTATTAACCTGCACTAAATAAAGTGTCAAAACAAGTGTTAACGTACCAGCTACTTCAGCTAGGCAGCTCATTTTTTACTACTTTTAATGGTGCATCAAGATATAAATCATTAATTGATTCTCCCCAGTAAACCTAATATCCTTGCACCTTCGACTTACAATACTTAAAAGCAACAGTAGGCTTACCAAAAGTAAAGTTAAGGTTTACATTTAGTTTAATGTAAGGTTTACTACAACACTAAAAATACATACCAGAAAAACAATCTGCCTTCATAATCCGGCAGAAAAAAAAAGTAGTAATGAGTAAAATACATCCATTACTTCACCTTATATTAGATTGCAGTATAAAAGCATGTAAAAAAATTAAAGGTATAAATCACATCCAATCAATATTTACTGCAGCAGTAACTAGAAATGCTGTTTTTTGACTAAAGTGATGTAGCTATGATGGTATGAACATACAACTGGTATGTTCTGCATGACCACAGAGAATTTTCATATTAACAGACTAGCATCAGGCACAGCAGGTGAAATACCCCAGCCGCCCTCAGTCTCTGCACACAAGGATGGCACCACACATGCATTTTGCCCCAGTTAAGACACTATGGCTTTAGACCTCAGAACATTTCTTTTCCTCTACCAAAAATATGCATTGTGTACACTGCCTTTGCCTCGACACTGCCACTGATTTCCTTTATCTCCTGTCTCAGCCAAATCATTCTCGCTCACATCTGAGGATCACTCTGAACAAAATAAAAATCACCTTCCCCTCCTAGCCTGCCCTAGCTCTCTGTACACAATTGCCTGGACAGGACTTCTCTCTATCATCCAAACCCATTGAGTCTAAAATGCTTTGACTCTTCCAAGACTGAACATGAAGCTATGCATAAAATTTTTCAAAGCTTTATGCGGAAGACCACTTGCATCAAGATGTGATAACAAATCATTGCATCATATGCCCACAATTAAACAGGAAAGGAATTTCTCTCACCTGGCATAGAAATCTTTTGGTGGAACAACCTCCTGAAAGAACTGTAGCTGGTACAGATAAAGTCCAATCAAGTGGCCTGCACTGAATATCGCCATTAATACACACAGACAGCTGAATATCAGCGGATCAAATGCTTGGCAACAGGACCACCACGTGCACAGGCCCAAAAATACAAAGAAATACACAGCTGAGGTCAAAGATGGCACCATCATACCTGTGAAAATAAAAACATGGAGGGTTGGAAATGTGTGGGAATATCAGCATTTCGTAAAACTTAAGCCTGTCAAGAAGTATATTAAACAATATAATCCAATTAATGTTTATGCTAATTATTAGAATTAGCTCTTAAGACTATTAGCTTTGAGACTAGAAGAAAAGGATCCTTTTTTTGTTGTTGTTTAATTTACTTGTGCCATACCTTAGCACTTAGTATACAACCACTCTCCAGACCTTCCTCCAAGACGACATCTTCTCTTTGTAAAGAAGTTTTGCAAAGCATGAAGAAACTAGAAACATGGCTGCAAGACCAGCCAACAGAGACACTGTACCTGATAGTGCCAATATAATAGATTTTAAAATGAATTTTAAGTACAAGATGCTAAAATGACATGATGGATGAACGGTGAAAAGCCTTCTCATATAAAACTTGAGAGAGTATTAAAAATGAAAAAAACATGATGCGTATGCTGAAACTGAAAGGTATCTAGAGGATATTCAGTAAACATTTGATTTTTCTGAATTTTGAACTCATAGACATTTGTAATTTGCATATGAAAAAGACTCTGCTGTCTTGCATATGTATATTGGTTTTGCTCTTGCACATGTAGCAGAGTATTTCACTTGTGAAGGAGAACTGGTGCTCTGTGGATACCCTGCAAAAATAAGTGAGGAAGCAGGAAAGATGTACATGTCTAACAGTGGGAACCAGGAGAAAATGACATAAGAGAGCATACATCCAGCATAGCAGTCTGGTGAACCTAACAGGGATGCCTGCCTCAATTTATCTTAAAGTTTTCACTAGTGCGTGTCTAAGAGCCACCCTTCTTCAGGACAGAGCTGCAGGCTCCCGGTGGCCCATGCCTCTGGTACATCCACTGACGCTACAGGTGGGCTGGCCACTCCAGCAGGAGGACTTGCACCTTGCCAAGTGCCGTGCCATGTTTTTGCGGGGGCAGCATTTAGGGGGGGTCAGTCCCTGGTTGGACTGAGTCCAAGCACTGCCCAGACAGACTTGGGACATGCCCAAATGGTGCCTTGTGCATTTCCAGCCACAACTTTTGCAGAGTGAAATCCTTGTACGGGGGAAGGAGAGAGGGAGGGTCTCGGGAGAGGGTCTCCAGGCTTCATGCTGGATTTTATTGGCAGAAATTGTCAAAAGATGGGGTGGCCACAACCATGTGATGTCAGGCAAAATAGGTGTACTGTAAGGACTCTTGTTCATGGTCATCTTGCCTGAGCTTCATCATCACATCCTTTCACACCGTACTTTAGACCAAGTCTTTAGACTAGGGTGCTTTGTCTCTGCTCCAGAGTATAACCTGCTGGTGTTTTCATAGGCTCACAGATTTAAAAGCATGACAGGACCACAGGGATCATCTATTCTGGCCGCCTTCGTGATGGAGGCTGTAAAACTTCACCCAGCAATTTCTGCCTCACGGCTGTAACTATTTCCTTTCTTCCTTCAAAGAGATACTCTGTCTTTATTTAAACACTTCAGGAGACAGAGAACATACTACTTCCATAAAAAAAGTTGTTTATTATGGCCAATAACTCTGGCTGTGAAAAATTCAAAATTTATTTCTGGTCTGAAATTGCCTAGGTTTACCACTTAACTACTGGCTCATATTGTAAGTTCTACTAGATGAGATGTCTGTTAAAAAAATGTGGGCACTTCGTACCTTTGTCAGTACTTTAAGGCTGCAGTCAAATCTCCTTTTTTTTTTCTTGGCACAGTAAGTAAGTAAGTATATAACTAATTAAGCTCGAGGTTTCTCTCTGGAATACAGGCTTCCCAGACCTCTAGTCCTTTTTGTAACTCTCCTCCGAACACCTCCTGGCTCTTGGCGTGTGTTGGAGTCCCGCAGAGGAGCTGCCCAACGCCACTCACAAGAAACTGTCCCTGCCACTGCTGCGTGATCCTTCTGCTTCATCCTCCCTGGGTGATGTTCAGCATGAAACTTCAGAATGGCACCGAAACCATGCTTATTTGCCTATACTTATCACGGTTTTGGTTTGGGTTTTTTTATGGCATCTCTCTTCCCTGATATTAGGCACCATGTTGATCCACATAACCTATTTTTTCCCTCTTTTTAGAGTTATTATTTTGCATGTGGCTACATGTAAGGCTGTCGATAATCTTACCTTACTGAAAGAGCCTGCCTTACTAAAAGAAACACACCTGACCAGTCATTGTCATTCAATACCAAGCATTTTTTGTACTATTGCTTCACACTTCATACACTAGTATACTTATATGTTAAGTATACACTTCTACTTCCTATGTAAGGACTCCATTCAAACATGTGAGTAGGCAGATAAATGCTAATTTACAATTGCACGATCCAATTTTCAGTTCATTCATTACAACCTACAGTGATTTTGTACACTTCCATTCGTTCTGTAGCTGATTATGTGGTATTAAATCAAATGTCTTATAAAAGGTTGGTTATATCATCTCAAACCAGCTACTTTTACCAACCAACATAAAAGTCACATCAAAAACCAACTTGAAGCCTGCTTATCACTCTTTTTACACACTGCATAGTCGACATATTAATCTTTTATTTTGCTTTTTTTTTTTTTTTAAAGGCTGTGTGAATCCAGTCCCTTTTTACACTTGGAAGTGATGGAACCAAATCTATGAATTCACATTACAGCCACTTACATGCAACCATTCCCCATTTGGTTATAACAGTAGCTGTAAACGTCATATATGGAATGATAGGGCCACACAGTATTAGTACAAAAAATTAAGCAACTCAGCATATTCCAATGCCTGCCAAAAAGTAAATTTAAATAAAATCAGCAGCAATTTCTTTTCCCTTAAAAATTTCCATTGTTATTCCCGCAGGTGCCAAAGCGCTGAAAACTCATTTGTTAAATGCATAATCCAATGGGCTCTGGAGGAAATTTTTCAAACACACCAACCTGCTGAACCAAGTAAAATTGTAACAACAACTTTTCCAGTGGTGATTATCATGTTGCCAATAAACTCCCTCAGTTTGGATGCTAGGAAGGCGATTCTACGCAGCAGTTTCAATTTCATGGTTTCCTCAAATTCTGCTTCACCACAGTCTTCGTCATCCAGATCTTCTTCATACATCAAAGCATCATCTGGCTCTAACTTTTCTCTTACAGCCTAAAGGAGAAGGGGGGAAAGAAAAAGAGAATGCAAAAGAGAGAGAGACATACACAAAGGAGTTTGAAATTAAAAACCATGCATGTATTATTTAACAGTGAAGTCACCTTATAATCTTTGGCTATGTGCAAGCAACAAGAGAGTTACAGAAGATGTACTAAAGCTAGAGTTGTACATTGATGGCTCCCACTTCAGATCTGTCTCAAGAAAAAATTATGTTAAGGGTTGTCTCTGAGAAAGACTGCAGTCCTCCTACATGTGCACAACAGGCTGTTTCTTCATATTTATACGAAATCTGGTTTGCTTTGCTCAGCATTCTTTCCATCTTGCTATCTATTATCCATTAAACTCCTCTTCAGCTCAGTGGCTTTGGGGATAAGCTCCAGCCACTAAGGACAAGTGCCTTCCTGGTTGATGTTACTCAACAAACCTCACTATTCAAACCCTCCCCCATTAACCATTTCTTGGACTTTAAATGCAAAACCTAGAATGGGGCGAGTATGAGTGAACTGAGACAGGGCAACAACGGCAGAAATAGATGGACAGATAGCTCACTGGTGACTGAAGGGCAGTTTGGGAGAGAAAAAATACACAAAGCAGAGGCTCAGGGAGAGAATGAGAAATGGTGAGGTTGGCTGATGGTGAAAGAAAAGGAGAAAAAGTGAGCAAGAGAGAGAAGTAGTGAAAGCTTGAGTGATCTGCAACAATTTAGCAGAGGAAATGAGACCAGTGGCTTAGAACTACACAATGGAAAAAGGAAAAGAAGGAAACGTGAAAAGGCCCCTCATACTTGAGCAGTTTGTTAGGTTTTGGCAGTGACCTTCACCATCAAGTCTCCATCGTATCTTGGAGACCAGAAGACATACACAGCTATTGAGTGATGCAGACTAAATCATCAACCCACGGTGAGAATCTGCAGGATTAGCAGGAGGCCCACCCAGAGATACAATTTATGGAAAAATTAGTCATTCACAGACACGTAGGGGCATATTTAAAAAAAAAAAAAAATAGTTTTCAGCCAGGTTCTCACTTGGTGTAATAAGGCATAGCTTCTTTGGCACTAATCTGAACTTGTATTAGCTAACATTTTGGCCAAGCAGTATCTCTGTGTGTGAAAGTGAGACTATTGGTATTTTTCATCAGAATAGCAGTTTTACATTTATTGGTAACCTTTATATTTATTGGTGACGTTTGGCAGCAAAAAATTCCACCCTGACAGATAAGATTGCAGTAAGAACAGCTGAACTCTCAGCCTACTTAACCAAATTCTTCAGTACTGTTTCGTTACATGGATTCCCAAAGGGAACAAAATTCCCTGTGGGCTCCTTCATTTCACCTCTAAGCTTGGTGCCAACTTTCTCCTCTTACTTGGGAGCATTAACAATGTTGTGAATGCCCAGAAAAATCCTGGTTATTCTCATGAGTATGTATTTTACAGACAATGAAATATGTATTAGATACAGTAGGGCTGATCTGGGAAATCCACCTTTCTCTTGGACGTATCTGGCTATTTCACTAGCTATACCTATTATAAATGGAGTATACTAGCATTTCAATTGCTTTGCTGTCGTCACCTTTCACTTACAGAACTCTCAATATATGCATTACCAGATCCTGATATAAAATAATGGAGAGGAGTCGGCAGCCCAAACGTGCCGTCACCTCATTTCGAGCCATGCTGCACAAAGAGGCGTTCTGTCTGTTCAGCACCCCTGCTCATATCTGAGCTCCTACCTAAACAGGAGCTACTTAAATATTCAGAAAAACGCTGACAGCAGGCTGAACGATACATTATGCTCTACCTCCTGCCACAGCTGTTTCAGCAAGGAAGCCATACAAAGGGCAAAAGCTATGATTGTTCTGCCTGTAATTACTAGATGGACCTGCTTCTCACCTAGACCTTTTGGATCCAACCCTGCTCTGTGCCTTGAGCTTAATATGACCAGCGAACAGTGAAACCTTCAATAGTGTTCATATCCCAAGCAAAAGAGAATGAGGGAGACTGCTGGACATTTAAAGGTTATGAAATGGCATGCCTACTGTACACGGGCCTGTGTGAAGGAGACCCTTGTTTCATCAGCTAGTGCTTTCAATTTGCTGAAAATAATATGCATTAAAATGTGGAATTACTTATCAAAAACTTATAGAATAATTTCAATATAAATAAGTTATTCCATGGGAGACTGTCAGGTTTCATATCTCTATAAATACCACGAATCTACGTTGAACGTGAAGACAGGATTCATACACTTATTACAGCTTAAGCTGAATGGGAGTTCTGTCTAAATTGCTGAGACAGCACTTAATTGTACATATGCAGGAACAGGAAATAGAAGTCTGAAGAGTCACAAAAGAAAATAATAAAATGTTATCCATGCAGAAGTAGAAAATGTTCCTGATGGAAAAATTAACAAAATGAAAATATTTTTTAGTACGAATTGGAGGAAAATACGCAATACCTTCAAACAACAACATAAAAAAAGAGGACACAGAAGTAAGAAAACCACATAAAACCAGCCCAATGAAAGCTGGGACTTGATATCCTTTTCTGTCTCTTCCCCCTACCAGCCTCCCTCACCTCAGATGCCAAATGCCCAATTTCAGACCTTGATCTCCTCAAAATGGGTATTTGGATTTTGCTATCATGATAACTAGGACCATAATTTTTTAACTTGACCAGGCTAATAACTCTTGCTTCATTGATCTGAAGGACCTTCAGGCTACATTTTGTCTTAAGAGAGTTCAGGATTAGTAATCTAGTACTGACACGTATGGCACAGCATGCCCAGGGAGAAGCACTAGGGCAGAGGATATTTCACTGGACCAGGATACAGATGAGAAGGAAATGATGGTCCAAAATTTTCATGAACTGAGCCTTATACACTTTAAGCATAGGTAAAAGCTTGCAAGTTCATGAGTTACCAAAGAAGTCGAATCTCTTCATATTTCCACTTTTCTTTAGGTATGAAAATACGAATTCCAAGTTCTACGAAAAAAGTTAGGACCTTACAAACACTGAGAAGAAATGCAGAACAACCTACTTGTGGTGTCACTGAGGTCATTGGCTGTTGGAAAGAAAACTTCCATGTTCTGAACCTCAGCAAATACCAAACTGATTGCCCAAGTTTTCCTTCTAAAACTACAAATCTCTGTTTGGAGTTGGGGTTCTTCAACTACTCTCCTCAGCTTAAGACAAGCTAGCAAATGGGAAAATGTGATCACCAGAAACAACCATAATCTGCAGTTCCAGAAGCTTTTCCAGAACAGATGCATACTGTTCTGCAATTTCTCAGCACAGCCTGAATTATCAACGATATAGCTATGCAAGGATTGCCTGGTTTCAGAGACCAGGGCTTTGTACCAGCATGCTCCCTGGAAGGGGTGGGTTGGCTGCTGCATCCCTCTCTTCCTTATCTGTAAGCGCTTTTAAGGATGATAACTTAGTCCTTAGCCTTATTCTGTCTAACCCAGTGGTGTCATTCATCACCCATTCAATGACTATTTCAGTGAAAATACTATGACAGCTAAACAACTATATGTTTGATTTCTTTTTTATACAAACGTATCTGTTTGTAGAGTTCAGTATTCAAGGTGAAGTCAAGTAGCTGAAAGACTATGCTCCAGTGTATGTCCTAAAAGACAAAGTTTGGATTCCCCCACTCTCATATTCACTGCCCACCAACTGGATTAGCTGGGACAGCTTTCCAGTTTCTCACACTGAGCACTTCAAATTGCTGAAGGCAGGCAAACAGTGAACAGTTTTTACATCCAACATGGTGATAATGTGCCTGTTGTTTTAACACTTTCTGATGATTAAATAGCCACGCAAGTACACGCTCATCACAGAACACCATTACCCCAGTCAGACTGTTTTGCAAAGCTCTTTTTACTATGTGGATTAGTGTAAAGCTACAAACCCATGCTACATAGGCTACGGTTAGAAAAATACTTTTACTTCCATAATAAATCACTTATTATGCAATTACAGGATCCCTATGGATGCTGATTAAATCAAATAAACTTCTCCATTCAAGGAGTATAGAGCATTTGTGAAGCCATAAACATGTGTTTCCATGACCTTTGCTCTGCAGAGCAGGGCTCCAGGACTTTTTATAAACAAACTAAATGCAGTTTAGGTTCTTCAGCAATTGTGTGGAAGTCCCAGGAGTATTTATTGTACAACAGTTTTTTAAACTGCCAAATTGAGATAGAGAACAGGCAAAGAAACAGTACAGCCTCTGTGGCAGCTATGGGAGCTACTATTGTGGCCAGGGCCAGAATGTCCATTAGCTACTTTGGGGGCTGCTTTATTAACATCCAACTTTTAAATGTTTCATCTGGTACAGTATAAACACTACTGCACAAAGATATCCTCTAGTCCCAGAGATGTATTTACTAACAGGAAGCCTGAACTCCAACCTAAAACCCGTTCTTGCTTCAGAACACTCCTTGCTTTGTAGCTACAATTTAATGGTATTGTGTTTGTAAGCACAAATTTGCTCATTCATTGACTTTTTGATTCCAGAGAGGACATGGATGAAACTCTTCAAAATTCAAATAATGAGAGCAACAAAATTTAACTAACAGAATTGTTACAACTAAGGACATACAAGTCTCAGAATGGACACAGCTCCCATTCCTGTGAACACATTGCATTAATTATCAGGACCTCTCAAGCGTGCACTGCTAAGCTCACAAGAATAAGTTCTCTTGAGAGTTCAGGTGCTTCTTCCTTCCAGTTGGCTCATAAATGCTGTACAAATAGCCTCTTTTGCAGTATTTGGACATTTCCTCCCAGACAGAACCAGGAAACAAACAGAGAGGAGTGAGAAAAGGAAAAACATACAGTTACGTGAAGTTCACCAACTGTTTTTAATATGTTGCTTCTAGAATTTTTAACAAAGGTTAAATGGGTCCTGCTGTGGTCAGCTCAATTTATCAATTTATCTATGTATTATGTGGGCATTTAAAAAGTTATAGTGACACAGCAATGAGCCTCATTATCAAATTTGATGTCGAGATGACACTTGGTATTTTCCAAGGGTCTGGATTGCAGGTGGCAGAAATGCAACCTGCAATTAGATTGCATGGCAGCACTGCCACCTTCCCAAGGCAACCTGCTTGTCCTGTGGGTACGCTCTTGCAAAGTACCTCTGTGAAGGAGAGCCTGAAGCAACCTCCTGAGGAGCAGTGCATGAGTTTGCTGACTTAAACATGCTCTTGTTGCATCTGAATTGCCAGTGCAGGGCTCGCCCCAGCACCCAGCCGCTTCCCAGAGCCTGCTCCTTTCTGGGACCTCCCCGCAGCAGCCTTGCCCAAACAACTACCCGTACACAGGTTCGGCAGGAGGGTAGAGTTGCACATTGCGGCAGACCCTGCTGTTTATTGCCAGTGATACCAGAGAAGTGCTTTCAAGACCTAGATCAGCTTGAACCTTCAAGCTGCCTGGTTTGGCTTGCAGAGAAGATAGGTGCGACCATTTCATCAGGAGATGGGAGCAAGCAAGCCACAATGCAGACCGCACAGCCTGATCTCCTTCTGGCAATTTTAATCAAGCTCCGGAAGGAATCGCTCCAGCTGTAGCATCCTAGAGCTCCGCACAGACTCCCTTGCTCCTGATAGCCGCACCAGTTTATTTAAAGCGGGCTGGATTGCCTCCATGCCGCCCTGTGGTTTGCGTGCCCTACGGCACACACGCATGGCCTCCTGCTGACGTGGTTACTGTAAAACCGTGATTCGCCCTTTGGCAGAGAATGAAGAAATCGCTTCCTATAACTATTTATTTACCTCTAATTAGAGATCACATTTTTATTCCATACCTGTGATAGAGTAGCACAGACACAATTTATTAGACATCTTCAGTAAGTCTGTTCAAGCCATTACTATGTGCAAATTTATGGACTTTCTTTTCATTTTAAAAACCTTAATGCGTACATTGAACAGTTGGGTTTAGGAATCATCCGAGACAAGCTATTTGATTCAACTGCATTAGTGCCAGCAGAACTATAGAAATAGACTCTCTCTCTCTCCCCTATCACCTTGTTATTTCTATTTCCTCCATAGTGCCTAAGCTGGTGCATTCAATCTAGACAGGACATAAGGTGACTGAATACCTATTTTCAAGCTTGCTCAAAAAGCCTTTTTTTCCCCCCAAAGAAAGATCTTTAACCTTTATCTTTAGAAATGAGATAGTTGCAGGAGTGGGAAGAATTCATTAGCTACCTGCCTTTAGGAGCACCACATACCATAAAAATGCATATAGAAAAATTAATCAAAATAACACAATATTCTTTAGACAGACCCAGCTGTGACTACAAAACCTGGAGAAGAAATTTAACCGCTGTTTGTTTTACCATCAAAGGAACTGCAAGCCCTTAATGGGATGTAAATGACTGCAGTTTTAACCTGCAGTCAATACTGAACCATGTTAAGGTAATCACTTACGAATTTCCAATTTTGCAAGAAATTGAAGAACACCACAGTTCTTCTGAAAGCGTCAGCATGTGAGGAGTGGACTCCCCTGCTTCTTCTGACATAGAATAGACACAAAAACTTCCAGACCAACAATTCCCATCTGTCATTCTACTTGAGCTCTACAGAAACGTGGCTGCCTAGCAAAAGTATCTTCGTTAAGGTCATCTTGTGTGAGATACACGTGGTGCTCAAAGGGAGCTCAAGTGGGTCTGCCAAAAGCCAAAGGGGAGCACCACTCTACACACACAGGGGGTGCGCATGGAGGGAAGGGCTGCAGACTGCAAGCCAGGATAGAAAAATAAAAACATGCTCAAAGCTCAGCATTCTATAGTTGCAGGCACTGGGTGACTTAGGGGAAGACCCTGCTAAATGAGCTGAACTCATCAAGTGGGAGACAATGGCAATGAACATTTTGGTAGCTGTGAAATTAATGGGATAGCAGCATTTTGATATTTAAACACTATTCTGAACCACTGAAAAGGAAAACCCTAAATTAACTTTAAGTCCTATAGAGCTTAATGAAAAATTTTATCACTGATAGATCTAAAATGTGTTAAAGCTTGGGTTAAATGCCTACACAGTATTAGGTAAATTCATCAGGGATGTACCATCAGAAACAACCTTCAATGTGTTTGCCATGTTTGATAGTAATGAACACATACACTTCCACAGTAAAATCTCCTGTGGGAAACAGACATTCATTACAACGGAGGATCAGCTATTTACTGGAAGCACACAGGGACAGAGGCATTTAGCGACTCAGAGGAAATGAAAAATAAAAAATGAATAAAGACAAGAACAGTTCTGAAGCAGGATAACAGGAAGGCAACTCATCAAATCCTGTATACAATAGATATTGTACTGAGAGGGCCAAAGATTATTTCACTTCCCAATGTACCTACCGCACCTGAGCAAACACCAAGTGATTTCAGCAAAAGACTCAACTTGGCTAATATGGAAATACAGTTTCACATCTTGACTTCAAAAAGCTGTCAGGCATATAAGCCAAATGCAAAAAAGAGGGGAACTCACAGGCAGAGTTCAGTGGTTTGGCCAGAGATGATTAAACACGTTTTTTTAGTGAAAAGGAAATAGGAAGACTTGGGTTATGACTACAAGGCACAATTCAGTACAAACTCTAAATGAGCTAGTGCAGGTATGTGAAGCAGCACAGCACCCATATGGAGCAACTCCTGGACCAAGAAATACACACATTGTACCATTATCCATCTTGCTAAGAAGCACGATAAATAACTCAACTGGAGTGCTGTGGTTATTTGCAGCATTGCCTCAGCTCATGCCGAAGTGACTTGAGTACTTCTCCAGTATCACCCTGAAGAGCCACAGATCACTGGGATGAACAGGAGAATGGTAAATCTAATCTACAAGAGCATCCAAAATTACTTGACTTCTTTTGTCTTGCAGAACAGACTTTGGACAAATATGGGGTTCTTTCTCCCAAAATCTCAGAGAAATAAATGCTAGGGAAGGAAAGAGTATATTCAACCAAAACAGCAGAAGAACTAAAAGGGTTATAACACAGTTATGAATACATGTACAATCTAAATTGGAGGTTTTCTAACCACCAGAAAAGCAGAATTACAGAACAGAGTCCTGTGAGGAGCAACGGGATAAAGAAAAATCACCCTGTTTTCAAGATGGTGCTTCCTATCTTCCAGAGGCAATCGTGTGATACAGCTGCCTGCAGCAATAGCAGACTGAACTCCGTGACCCAAGAGATTCCTTCTTGCACTGTGTCATTCATCACTTAGGCTGTCCAAAGGCAATAATATTCCAGTAGCTTGACCTCCTGGTAACCACCTCTGAATCTCAAAATTTGGAATTGAGGATGGTTAGATAAGCAAACCAGTAAGCCCAGCGAAGAGCTGCCACAAGGATTTCATGATACATCTGCCACGTTTCTAATCAAACCAGGACAGGTGCATGCTAAAGCTTCACGCTGAACAGGTTAACAGCACGTGGTAATACATAATGCATTGCACTGCGTAACGTTATGTAGCTGAGGCACTGCTGTAGTATAATTACATATTTGTGTTAAGACTTATCCAAAGACATGTGCATCAAACCAAGAAGCTAATGTAACTTGTAAACTTTTGACCCTTGTTAAGATGAGATGCATTAGAATTGTTACTGAGGGAGGCAGCTGGGTAAGGTCTGGCAAACTTCACCACTACAAGCACTGCAAGCAAAGCGATAAGGGAGCCTCACCTACTCTCTTTAGACCACAGAAATAAGGTATTAAATCCTACTTACACCATGCTCGAAGCACACTAAGACCAACTGGGTTTGGACGAGTTCTACAGAGGTCAAAACCAAAGAAATATTTATAACTAATTAGAAAAGGGAAGCAAATGCCATGCTTAATAGAGGTGCCAATGAAAAGAAAAAAAAAGAAGAGGAAAAGAGGTGTCATCAAGAAGCTAAAAGAAGTCAAAAAGTTCCAACGCTCTCTAAGAAGTTCTTTTTCCCTCTTTATCACCTGTAGTATTTTGCACAGTATTTTCCACAATAGCCATCATTTGCTATCTTTGAAGAGAAGCAAACACTGAAGGAGGAGAAGTTGCATATGGGAAGATGATTAGAGAAGTCAGGGCCAGAGGGTGCCGTGTCAGTGAGAGCTAATGAAGTCAGGTGAACGTTTGCTACCGGTAAAAGAAAATTAAATGAAGATAAACACAACACAATAAATAAACTCAGGAAAAATATACCCCTTCAAGGCTTTAAGAAAAATGGGATGGCCATCTAGACAGGGTCACGGGCACCACTGTAAACAGCTCAAAGGAGATCTCCATGTTTGAAGGCAAGAAAATTGGCAAGGTGTTAGCAACTACAAGGACTGGGACGTCAGATCTCTCTTGGAGCTTTGCTCTAACCTGAACTAATTATCCATATTGTATGGGACATCCAGGTAGGTGATACACTAGTAGAATCGTCCAACCCAACAATCTCCAAATCTAACAACAAATGTCATAATACCATCATTCAAATAAAAAAAAGTCCTTGCCTGAAATGCTGAGGCAATGATACTCCCTGTAGCTCAAGAGGATATTGCAAAACTATAGCTGGTTCAGAAAAAGAATGGAAACAAAAAAAAAAAGGAAAAAAAAGAACAGGGATTGCTTACTTTTAAAAGGACAAATATGCAAGATAATAAATACATTTGATTTCCTTATACCATCTCGCTCTGTTTTATAACATGTAATACAAGGGACCTTCCATAAAATTAAAGGGTGTTAAATTTAAAATAAAATCAGAGAGCACTTATTAAACTGTGGAAGTCCTTGCTTCATGATGCCACCAAAGCCAAGAAATTAATAAGGTTTTTAAAAGGGTCTGGATAATTATATGTTTAATAAGATTATTCAGAGTAGCTATAATTAACAACAACGTTCTTTGGAAGGGATTTGAAACCACATGTTTTAGGATTAAAGCCAGTCTCTCGCTAGCAGATATCAGGATAAATTGGAGATGGGGGAAAAGGGTATTCCCTTACTTGCTTATTGTCCTTATCCAGCAGGTACCAGCTACTTTTAGGGTGAGGATACTCGACTAAATGGGCAATTTCTAGACTAGGAAGTCCTTGGACAAGGCACAAGATGTGTAGCTCTCAGAGCCTATCTACTCTGTCCTGTGTGTTTTGCAGTCACACTTGGAGACCTGGACCAAAAGACAGCTCTCAACGTACTACGTGCCCGATGTAGGCATAGGACAAACAGCCCTGTCACTGTTTAGAAAGACAAAGCTGAGCGTTATGCCTGTTCCTATTTGCCAAGGGACACAGAAGCCGAGAGACAGATGAAGTAATAGGCTCGAGGACACAAACCAAGTTTGTGGCCAAAGTGAGAACCATGCTGGTCCTCCTGACTCCAGTCCAATATCTTATCTCCAAACCAAGCTCTCCTCACATTCTTCCCAAACTTGAGGGTTTTTTAAAACAATTTCCTCTTTTTCTTCCCCCCCCGCTTTTTAAGATTCCAAACAAATCTCTGCCTTCCACAGAAAAGAGGAGTGGTGGAGGCTCTGGGATCAAGCTTGCCTTAGATTATGGGACAAAGTACAGACCCAGTGGCCCCATTTGCTTTCTAGAAAAGCATGGATGAGAAACAAGCTTGAATGGGCAAGGCAGCAAGTGCCGTGGGACAAAGTTGCACTGAAGACTACAAATGTGTATTTCAATTAAGATCAACACCTCCCCTAAAGTTTAGGTTGTGCAGTCTCAGAAGGATTTTCTTCCCGCCGCCCCCATCACTTACAATATTAGGCAATTCATCCACAGTCTCAAGAAAAAGCTACTTCCCTTCTAATACCTATCAGACTGTATATACTGTATCTGCATTTTGGCCTATAAACCACCATCTGCACCAAATCAAAAATGCTGTACTCTCAGCTGCAGCTGGAAGTTAACTGTTCTTTCTTATTTTCTTCCACCTTTTACACCTTGTGACTGGCATTGTGCTTTTCGGCATTTGCAATCCGGGCCTGTCTCCAGCTGAATTCACCTGCTTTAAATTTTCTGAGCCCTAATAAAAAAGGCCTGCAGACACGTTTGCTCCAAGTGTGCAACCATTTAGGGGTGGTAATGAGTTGGACTGCAGCCTGGTATCTGGCAGACCTTCCTACTTCATGACTCACTGTTAATTAAAACCACACTCTTTGCTTATTCCTGGGATAGCGTTACTTACAAATAATTGAGAGTCTCTCACCGCCTTACAGCCTCCTCCCCCGGTTCTGTTCTGTAGAATACACTTTTCTGATGGAGATCTGTTTCCCTTAAAGTTGGATGCAGTGTAATGAAGAAGGACATCCATTTTTCAATTAATCGTTGCTGTCCTTAATTGGGATTCTCATACTTTTTCTTATTTTCAATTGCATCTCAATCCATGGGCAACTACTCTATAGATGGTTTCTGGAGGCTACTACCGTGACAAAGTACAGCACAAAATCGAATATCACCAAATGCAAGTCAACTCCAGACTTTTTTTCAGCATGCCCATTTTACAAGTGAAATGCAATGGATTCGCACAGAGGTTTGAAAAGGTTGCTTTTAGAATTATTAAAACAATTATTTAACAGGTTTTCTTATACATACATTTTGGAAGAAGTAGGTAGATTAGCCTTTCCTTATTTTAATTAAGCCTATTTCCATAGCATTTCACTCTCCCCAAAAGCAAAGAGGTCTAAGAATCACTCAATGTAAATAATTTCATGCTAAAAGTAAAGCTGCAAGACAAACTCTCTGCTTTTGCCTGGAAGTTACAGTGCCAATTTCTTGATTTATAGAGCCCCCTGTGGCTAGGCATCTAGCAATCTGAAAAGTCACCTCTCTCATGGCTCTGTTGAGCCTGTTTGAATCAGCTGACGCATTCTTAACAAAATCTCATACCACGAATCTCTGATGACTGGTGGCAGGGTCTCTCAGCAAAAGCTCTTCAACTCTGGAATTGGCTACGGGGCTGGTCTAACAAACCCAGGATTATTTCCCTTGGAGGCACAGTACCAAACTCAACATTTCTCCTGAAGCGTTTGTTTGTAGGGCAGTTATTGCTGCAACTCATTTTGCATTTTCTAATTCAATAGAATTACAGCATCAGTAGTAGAGCCGTACCAACACACAGCCACAGGCATCAGTCAGCTAATGCAGAATTCAAAGAACTGACCCTTACTTAGTTTTCCCTTTTCCAGTGGACTCTACCAAGGAAGAAATGAAAATTATCATGTGAAACCCACAGTTTGGACTCGTTTTAGATCATGCCAATATTCTCCCAAATTCAGACACTCAGCTGCATGCTCTGCATATGCATTAGGTTCCTTACAGTCAGTCCTGCCAAACACATATTCTTAGCAGATTCAGCTGCTTCTGCAGCCTCCTCCTAACTAGCAGAAATGATTCCAGGATGTTATGTGCAGACACCTACAAAGAGAAAGCTGAAGTTGGAAAAATATGTTTAATAGGTATTTAATTTTCCACTCTCCATTTCACTCCATCTTTAAAAAACAAGCAGGTTATTCTGATGGAAATTCATCATTTCAGCTGTGAAGATTGCAATTCCTTAAAGCATTGGGGTTCACCTCACATGACAGCAACTTTTACCGCTTTTTAAAAAAATTTCCTGTGAGTTTTGGGTGTTACTAAATCTAAACACAGCTGCTGAGTTCACTAGATAATCTATACTACATACCATTTACAGAACATAAATAATATTTGCTGGGTTTTGATGTGAAGAAGTGAAATATATTTACACAGATTTCCATTTGTCCAGTATCAATATTTCTTTGCAGTCAAAGCTTTCTCTTTCTTCTCCCCCATGCTTTTCCTTTGTGGAATATTCTGGCCCATTTCGTTGCATTGGTGGATTGCCTTGAGGTAGCCCAGCCTAGGACCAACCCAATTTAAAGCTACACTCTGTGCTTCAAAGAAGTCTGTTAGAGCCCACTTTGGTAAAATGCAACTCTTTTAAGAGAGACGGGCTGAACACAAATTATGCCAATTAGCCACACTTCTTAATATTTCAAACATCTCCCCTTGTGGGTATAGCCCCAGGTTATAGCCTGCTGCTAAATCCATTTTGCACAACTCCAATGATAAGGCAGTTCTAAAGCTGATAAAACCGGCTTCCAGGAGACACAGCAAAACCTTGCGTACGCTCAGCATGAGGCCTGCGTACCCTCCAATGTGTAGTTAAAAGCTGCAATCTTCAGGCAAGCCTCAGCTGCCAGGACAGCCTGTAAGAATTACAAGCAACTGAGTAAAAAGCACAGACCTGATACTGATCTCTTACGTGCTAGAAACTCGACCAGCTTCTGGCAATACCACAGTCCAGACAACATGGCAACATGCAGAGAAGCTTTTTTTCCTCTCTATAGTGGCACCAAACTGGGCAGCTGATCCCCCTAAATACTTTACCCACTACAAAGGGCAATTTCAGTTTGAAATGAGCAAGTTGCAACTGTCTCCACTAAAAGAGGAGTTTTGAGAGTAAAGAAAAAAACATTCCACCCATATATAAAACAAGACAGAAAATGAGACCCGAAGCACGCTAGACGGTCTGATAAAAAACACGTTAAGATTAGTAGTAGGAATTTCTCTGCACCCTGGGCTAAATTCCCACTGCAGCTTTTTATATTACAAAATTGTTCCCCTCTTTCTGTGGATTTTTCTGCATTCAGTATCTCTGCCATTCTTCTTCCCACTGGTAAAATACACAGCAAACACCTCAACACTTCCAGCTAAGCCATTCCCCCAAATTATCCTCACGCTTACTCGGTATGACCACAGTTTTAGATGAACTCCTTCCATGAATGTAATACGCAGTCTCTCTTCCCTTCTCCTAAGGGTAATTTCTGATAATCACTCAGATGCTGCTGTTATTCTTGGATAACAAGTTTGGAAATACGGATGCTATCTAAGAAACGGAGCAATATATGCAGCAAAACAACCTTGTCAGACTTAGCCAGGAGCTCTGGTGAAGAAACAACCTGTGATCGACTGTCATGATCATTTCTTAACTCAAACTGATTTGAAAAATTCAGTAGCGTATCTACCACTTTTCATATTCTGCTTTGCTTTCTGAAGATAATAACAACTGTAGCTTTTCCACTTCAAAAACAATTGTTCAGTTCCCTGAAAGTAAGTTCACTTCTTAACATACCCTGTGTCATGAAACCATTTCAGAATACATTTCAGACAGGAATGCCAAAGCTCACTATTAGCTAAAAGCCGTACAGATAGAAATGTGCATTTGATACCATTTCCTCATTTTCAAATTGCATGTTGCACTGTGCTGCATCCTCGGTTACCGGCTTCTGAAACATGTTGCGGCAGATGAGCCATATTGTCAGACTGGCAATGAACATCCCAATATCTGGTACAAATAGTCTGATCACGTTGCCAGCATCTGCTCCTTTCACACTGTATGGGATGAAAAAAACCAAAAAAACAAAGAAACATTTGTTACTTCTAATGACATTTTCAACTGGAACAGAAAGTTAGCTCAAGGCAAAGAAAAAAAACCCAAGCCCCAGTCATAAGAAAGCTTCGCAATATCAGAAATATGAATATGATCAAGGAACTCTAGACAGACAGATATTTTTGCTCTACAGAAGCACAGAACAAGTGACTATTCACTGGGAGTTCACGTACTCATATTTTAGTGATACTCAGAGTTTTGATTAACCCAATTCTGAATCAATGCTGTGGAGGAATGACCTTCAAATTCAACAAGGAAGATTTCAGCTGAGTTCCTAGAAGATCCACACGTATTAATCACAGTCCCTTTACTGGCATCCTTTGCAGAGACAGCAGCACCCACCTGCACCAGGGAGGTCAAGCAAAGACAAGACAGCATTCATGTCACCCCTAAGTATGCCCTAATCATTCCTAGCACACAGGGGAATAACCAGAAAGCCTGTAATGTTTTAATATGGTTTATTATGTTAACTGTTAATATGTTTTATTCAACCAGACCTCTTAAATACCTTTTAGGGTATTTAAGCAGTAATATTTAATTACAAATATTTAAATACTAATTAAAGCGTTAGGTTCCCGCCAAGAAAACTTTTCTTCTTCTCTGAAAGATTTGTAAGGCTGGATGGATTTTATGTAGAAAAAAATTGCACTGCTTCATTGTGCAGGTTTAATTGTTTATAAGGAAATACGACTTTATGGGTTTGGATGTGGTGTCTGAATTTGTTTCACTGTTAAAATGGAGAGCTTGGATCCAGATTTAGTGGCACAATGAATAGTTTATTAAGCTGCTGCATGGACTTACTGAACTTTTAACTATTAATGAGTGGCTATAATCTTAATTATTTTAAAGTGTACAGCATTTACCTGCCAATCTTGCAGTTACAACACTTTAAATATGCAGCTCCAATTTTAATTGAATTTTTTATAGGGCTTTATGTCCATAATCAGTTCTGAGGACAGGTGAAGCATCTGTATAGCTCCTTGGGCACAGGTGAGAGTAGCTCTTCACAGCCTGAGCTTGTAGAAAACCTTGATAGGTTGTTTTATAGATGCAGAAGAAGAGATCACCTCTGGCCTTTCTCTATCATAACACGAGTAGCTTTGAAACCTAAAAAAAGCTATTTGTGAAGGAGGTACCTGCAACTGCTGTGATGACCTGCAGATCTAGAGTATCTAATACCTAAAAAGTCTCTAATGTGATTACAACACCACCACTGTCAGGAATCTTGGCCTGCTCACATGTCTGAGACCAAATCCTACCTGACCCAGCTTTTCCACTGTCGTGTATCTTGCAAAATAACATATGCCCAAAGCGGGAATAAGGTCAGCGACCGGAAAGCTAGCTTTAATGTTTGTTTCAACAGGTACAAATGAGTGTATCACAGGAAGAAGTGAGCAATGTGCAGGTCCTGTGGGATACGGTCCTGTAGCACAATTATGAAATGGACCCAGAAGTACTACTGAATTGGTTCAAAACAGGAGAGGGAAAACTCAAGCTCTAGTTCTTCTTCTTCGCACGCTCAGACATAGACACAAAATACACTGACAAGGTGCTGCCTAAGGAAAACGACTTAAGATTTGAAATTGTAGCTTCTTGTAAAAGGAAAAGAAACAAATTGCAATCATGCAACCAGAAAGCTTCCTCGTCGGGTGCTCTTTCCTGTTATAGATTAACCCTGAATGGTCATGGCAGTCACGCACTATATGGCAGCTAAGGAGCTTGAAAACGTTTTGCTAATGTCTTCAAGTTGTACTGAAGTAGAGAAAAAAATTAGGTAAGTCCTTGAAAGGCTTGTAAAAGATTTAGATGGCAAAGTCCTTGCTGGATTGCTTGCATGTTTCTTGTGCCGCTGCTTCAAGCAAAGCATGCTGTAGAGTCAACTGGCATATGGCATCACAGCCGATCTGTTTAACATTACAGAAAATGCAGGCTTGACATGCGTCAGTTCATTTTGCAGTACCGTAGCTCTTACTGTCACTGAAGATTAGCGAGTGAAGGCACTGCATCTGCACTTTCTCCTTTGGCAGAAAGCAGTAAAAAGTACATGTTTAATCAACCTAATTCCCCACACCAGTGTACCCAATTCACAATTACAATAATGAATTAGTTCCACTCATCCTGATCGTTGTGCTGAACCCTGCCTATTAAAGCAGTTTTACTAAATAAGTGGCAACAAAATCTGGATTCTTGATTCTGAAAGTATCACTCAGGCATTTTTTAGGAAGAGTTGAAAAAAAAAAAACTGAATCCGGTGTTAGTTAGTGTAAGAACAGTATAAATTTGCCAGTCTCATATTGAAAAATAGATCAGATTACCTCTGTGTCATACTTCTGTAAGAGAGCTTTTTCTGTACATGGGTACGGAGTCCCATCTAAAATTAATTTTGCATCACTTCTGAACCTAAAGCACAAGTCTATCCGATCCAGCCGCTCACAAACGAACAAATTAAAAGGTGGCAGCCTTCAAATACCAGCGCTTCTTAGTTGCACCAGGTTCTCCTTCCTCACATTGTACTCCCGTGGAGCCACGCTGGTGCTTCCTTCGCGTATCCCACTCCCCAGAACAAGGGGAGACCCCTGCGGGAGCCCTGCCTCTGTCGCGGCTCACATTTCTTTCCACTAACCCAGACCAAGTGCTTCTGATCTTTCAAAATAAATCATTTAGCATGTTGTTGTGAAAGATGTAATGTACAGCTCAGGCTAGCAATAGAGAGCCTGAACAGCGATACTTAACCACAGAACGGGGAAAAATTCTGCACATGAATAGTTTATTCACCAAAGCCAGTCACAAATGTATGCTGTCCCCGTCTCCCCGTGAAAAGGAAAACAAATTGACCACAGTGTGATAATTAAAAAGGAAACAAAAGATCACTTGAAAATAGAGAAATGTATATTCTTCTGTAAAGCAGAATAATAAACTGCTTCATTCGACCCCAAGCAATTTGCTCCCCTGTTTTTCGCAGCAACAGCTAAAACAAAAATCAGTTATTCCCACTTGTTATCTCTGGCAGTACAAAAAAAGAGTGGTAAATACTGCAATCATTCCACAAACATTTCTCACTTTATTTGCGCATTCACACATGGTCATATTTTGCATTTGATAACAGTCTACGCATTGTGCTTTTTGCTCCAAAAGTGACTCTCTAACGACCAAAACAGAAGCACAGGAAACCTATTCAGGAGATCTCCTAGGGAAACAGCTTTTTTTGATTCCTGCAAGAATCACAGCGTACAATGAATTGGTCATAGCCCTTGATCTACAACGAGTACAGCATCATTTGTTCACCTGTGCTAAGTAATTTAGCTACAGGGCAACTTTAACTGTAACAGATACCTCTGACTGAAGCTTATAACTCAGCCAGAAATATGTTCTGAAATGTAATTACAGTAAACAGCAGCTTGAGAATGATTTTCCCTCTCTTTCGTTCTTTCTTACGGGATGCAGAAGAAAACAGGAACATCCCCATCACCCCCCCAAAAAAGTTAGTGGTTTGAAATGTACCTTCCCTTGATGAAGTGAATTACATTGCACACATTTTTTTTTAAGACAAGGGACTACTACAGTTAGGGTTGCAAGAGCTCCTCTGCAGCAAAAATAATTAATAATTTCTGTGGGACAAAAGGGATTTTATGACTTTTTCATCAATATGTGCAAGTGTTTTATCATATCAACAGACCCCTAACCCCAACAGTCTCCTCAACCGTCAATCTCTGTTCCCCTGTTGTATTCTGCTGTATACTTTAAGCTACTTTGGAAAGACATCATCTTCCTTTTCTGTGTTTTTTACACAATTTTTCTAGGACTGTGTGACCCTGGTCCATATCTGAAGTTCATTAGTGCTAAAGGCAAATTACTAAGGCAAAATTCCCTACTTTATCTGCATTGAGAATAGAGTTAGCTGTGGACATACAGGTTAAAACTGCTCTCTTATTTCATGTACACTCAATAGCAGTGAAACAAAAAAATCAAATGCCTTGCAGAAGCGAAGCCAGCATAATTTAAACATCACATTCTTGCTTGGTGCTCTAGAAATCAGCATTTGAGTTTTCTGAAAATAAAATTTGCATTTTTTTCCTTTCTACAATAACCAACTCTCACAAATTAGAATTATTCATCTTCTACTGAATGCACAAAGCTCTGCTGAACAGTGAAGTGTTAGTACTGCCTTACCCAGTCTAATTTAATTTCTTTAGAATGGCAGACACATTACCTTCCTCTTTATTTCAGGTTTACAGAATAAAACCAGAAAAGCAGCAGAGTTATTAGAATTCAAATTGCAATGACTTCAGCAGAAAAAAATTAAAATATATAGCAACACACATGTAAAGCAATATCCATAATAATATATAAAATACTCCACTTACAGAATGAAAAACAATGTCTTCAAACACTAAATATTTAATATTTTGTTACAAACTAGCAAAACAGAACAACCAGTCTTTCTTAAACGGAACTCAAATTAATTCAGCATCAGCAATACAGCACAATGTTAAGCTTATGTTAAACAATAAATAAAATGATGCCTCCAGATTAAAGCCCTGTAAAAAGCTTGATTTTACATTGATTACTGGGTAAACAACGTATTTTAAATTTTATTTCTTATCATAGTTTCAAAAATTTCTCAAAAGCCTTATTCACTGCAAACTATACTATCTTTTCTCCCCTCAGGGGTTTTCTTTAGCACCTGTTTATTTTCTAATTAATTGGTTTAATAAAACTGCAGTTAGGTAATACTGTATTACCAGTTTACAGGTGATAAACTAAGGAAGAGATGCATAGATGCTAGTACTTTCCATTCATCTTTTTTGGTCACTGTAAGACATCTGGTATTTCCAAGTGCATCTAATATTCCAGAGTAATTTATGCATCACCGTAGATGTTTACAGCACAATCCCCATGGGCTTCACCTGGAATGTAACCACTTGGATTGGAGGCAAATTGGACCAAAGAATCATAAGCATGGTCCCCTGGACACTTGGGGCGGCAGCATCACACTACGCGGTACCGCAAATGATTCATTTGTGTATCGCTAGTATCCTCTCTGCAGTCCAAAAATACTGGTAACTTTGAGGGTACCAAAGGCTAGAAATCAAACTGCCTTAGAGATGTGCTTGCTGATCCCTGCTGTTGGAAGTGGGTCCTGGGGATGGCTGCAGCTGGGAACAAGTTCAAGAGGCCCCTTGTCCTCTCTCAGCTTGAACGAAGGATGAAATGCCTGCCTCTGCACTTACTCTGCTGGAAAACTCACACTTAACTTATCTGGGTCTGAGGACTGTGGGCCTGGTCTGAGCCACAACCAGCACTTCAGTGACCATAGGGTGCTCTAAGTCTATACTCATGCTGGCACGGCCTGTCCCGGCTGGTTCAAAAGACAAGTTAGATATGATGTTGGTTCACATGGCAACCTTGATATGACCCTCAGGGCAAACCTCCGCTGTGGGTAAAGTATGAGAGTTGCTGAGCACCGGTAGGTCTGCCCTTAGTCTTTTCCACCCACGAACTGAAAATAAATTATGTTACAAAAATAAAATACAAACTTAGTAATATTAATATCCACAGGGCTGCGCATGATCACTCTCTTAATCCTGCACTGCCCTTAATGCGACTGTCTTCTCAGTTTATGCAGAGCATAGAATCATAGAATGTTTTGGGTTGGAAGGGACCTTTAGAGGTCACCTAGGCCAACCCCCAGCATGCCATGTGCTTTACCCAAAATACCTGAAGTTGCACTTTGAGAGAATTTTGGTCATGCAAAGTAAAAGGCAGGGGGAGAAGAGGAAAGCAAAAATGCATAGAAAAACACCTATAAAAATATTTAGCATGCGCTGACCTACCCAACATACAAGTTCAAAGGGCTCCTGAAGTATTTGTAAAATCTTAATCACTGCTTACAAACTATGTCTGCATGGATGCAAAAACCAAAAGTACACTTCGCTTTCTCAGGAAAGATACCTTGCAGTGAAGAACACTTTCTGTATTGCAAAAGTGCTTAACCACGTATTAACCAAACATTTGCTTTCCAAACACTGCTATGCAGAGAGAGCAGCTATTTGAAACTAAACGCACATTGCCAAGTTTTTGGTGCCTCATTGCTTGCATAAAACGTTCAACATTAAGAAATTATGGATATGTGCAATATGTAAAATGTTAGTTCGTGCCAATTTTTTCTTTTTTTAAAGCATCCACTGTTTCTTGTTGTCCACTGATCTTCTAATAAAGGGCAAATGCCAGC
The DNA here is from genome assembly GCA_017310255.1 of Butorides virescens. Lineage (NCBI taxonomy): Eukaryota > Metazoa > Chordata > Aves > Pelecaniformes > Ardeidae > Butorides > Butorides virescens. The sequence goes on along the minus strand of JADKXX010002950.1, from coordinate 118,445 downwards.
TTGCCCAGGGCAGCACGCGGAAGACGTGAAATTTAGCTGGGATTTAGCAGCTGTTACGCAAAGCGCTCAGCTGTGCTACTGCCAGGCTCGTGACAGTGCAACATCCAGCTCGCTTTGCCCGTGTCCCACAGCTCCAAACGCGGAGCAGGACTGATGGTGCACAGCCTAGGGGAAGCGAGCACATTCCCCTCCGCACCCGTGGCGCTGTGGAAATGACAAGCCCATCCGCAGCACAAATTATTTCAGGTCAAAATGGGAATGTGATCCCAAATGGAGGCAGAGGCAAAGCGAGTGGACAAGACCTGAGGACACCTCAGCTCTAAGGGCATTTTGGTCTGACATCTTCGAAGAGAGTTTCCATTGCAAGTACGTGCGCTTCTCCCTCGCTTACGCACACACTGTATAGGGATTTGGCTACAGCGCTCATTTAGTATTCACTGATCACTGCAAAACATTCACAGTTAAATCTGTCCATAATGTTCATAAATACGTGATGACTGACAGCAAAGTGTTTACATAAAGGCATACAGATATCCATATGTTCCACAATATTCCTGACTAAAAGAAAGTGCTGAAAAGACTGAAGCAGGCTGACATTCAGTGATTATTTCAAAACATATTTGCTCCCTTCTCTGCAGCTTTCACTGGTTGGAGCATGAACAGATCATCATTTCAAACTACTTTGTATTTCATTCTATAGCCAGCATATAATATAATCAGAGAAAGTAAAAGACACGTCTAGATTTTCCAGTCAGCTGCAGATGAGGAGGGAATAATATTTCCCCCAATTACAGGAAGCGACATTGTAAATTACTGTCATTTTACAAAGCCAGATTACCCTTGATACCGAGGAAAGGCACGCGGCCACAAGGAAATGCCACAGTTTGAGCTGGAGCGGCTATTCTTCAGCGAGTGCATGGAGGACCCCTCCACCCCTCCGAGTCCCATTCCTAATCCAAAACTATCCAAGTGCCACATTTGCAGGGATGGGACCATTCACCAAGACCTTCAATTCTTCCACATGAAACAGCTCCCAGTCTACCCCACCTGCTCTGCACATGCCCATCTTTCTCTTCGCAGTGTCAAGGGGGGCAGGACAGAGGGCAACATCCAACCTTCCCCACCGTCACCTGCCTGAAAATCCCAGTGGCTTGGAGGCAAAAGCACACGGGCATTGTGGCAAGCTGGCTCCAGCCTTCAGGGGCATGTGTGCAACATCTCCCCTCACCCCTCAGCTGATATCCATTAAAACTCACCAGAAGAAACTTCCTCATTTACCCTTGGTGCACTTTGTTCAATTCTACAGCACCAAGTCAAAACAGAAGAGTGGTAGAAATCAGTGGCAAACTAAATGTCCCAGTGCCCTGAGATGTTACTTCTTTTTTTTCCTGTAAGTGGAGCATATGATGCAACTCCTGGGTGGCAACCCCCCTATACATGTGGGAGGGGAGAGGACCAGTTCCCTGCGCTGCTTCAGGCTGTCTGCTCGATGGCTGGGATGTGTGGCCACCAAAGACCTCCCTCAGGTGTGGGAGGCAACTGTGATAGTGTTTGGCCAGCATAGGAGACTCTTACTGAGCATTGAAAAGGACAGGATTGCTTGATCCAAGCGGGGCAAAAAGGACCTGAAGTCAACTGCTCCTGCTTTTACCTCCAATCTGGGTGCCCTTTGTCAGCACACTGCAGCAGGCTGGTCAGACCCGTGGTACGTTAGGACTCCACCAGCCACAGGCTTCCTTGTGTTTCATGTGCCAATTGCTATTTGGAGATCTCACATGATTTATTCATGAATAAAAACCAGCAAAAACAAAATAAAACACAAAGCCAAACCGTTAAGCATGCGTCCTAGAGAGTTTTTGGATACTAATTGCAATGCTGATTGCTCTCCAGATTAAAACAAAGACTGGCTCACATTCTGCTGCTGGTGGGTTCACCGCTGTATTGCTCCCAGCTACCACAGTACTGGAGGAGGCTGGGCCGTGCCAAGAAAAACACTGACAACAGTCTCACAACTCAAGTGCTCAAACAACACAGGCCATAAAATACCTTCTATCAGATCTTCGTTTCCTTTGAATCCCTAGGTTAAATGGCATGAGAAAAGTTAGCCGAAATTAATTTAGCTGAAAAGAAAATAAGCACAAGGGGTGGCAGGAAACGAGCAACCTAAAAACCTAACACAAACAGTTGGATAAATAAAATTCCTACTGAATGGAGACGATTTCTGAGGGGACCTTATGTGAGTGCTGAGGCATCCCAGACCATCGGATCAATATGACACAACACCACACTTCAGAGGCGCAAGAATTCTATGTGGAAATTATACAAGTGTCTGAGCACAGAGAAAACTCCTCCTCACTTGCAGTTAGCAAGGAGAACATATCCGAGGTATAAAACCTAACACTTAGTAACTATGAAGCCTCAGTTAGAGACTGCTCTGCCATCACTTCCTTCCTTCAATTCATGATACTCCATTGCTTGTCATAGCGTCTTACTAGTCTGTAGGTACCTCAGTGACATGAGGTTTCTCTTCTTTTTGCAAAGTACCTGGAATACTGTAGCATGCTCTTAGAAATGACATAGAATAATAACCATCCAGTTTTCACCTTTTGGTTTCAAAGTGGTAGGACTTGATTATTTTCTCATTAAGTTATTAAAAATAGCCCTGTTCAGCTTTAAGCTTCATTCCCCTTTAATCTCATTGGGTTGCTGTCTGCATGTGAGCTGCAGTTGTTAGCAGAAAGTAAATTTACCTATTTGATTTACATCCCTCTGCCTCACCATCTCTTATTTGTCTCCCTGGTTTTACCTAAGGTCCACCTGTGAGCATTATTAAGTCATTTTGTTTTTTTAACCACTGGTGTCGCATAAAAAAGACTGAAAGCTGCCACTGTGGAAGTTGGGAATTCTCCTGTCATAAATATACAGCCAGTATAACACCCTTGTGGAGAGGGCTGGCAGAGATTTATCAGGATGAAAACAGGTGTACTGTGCTCTGCTAACATTTGCTAAATTGAATCAATCACCCCCTTCCACAGCACCCCCTCCTGAAAATCTGTCTCTTACTAGAATAGAATAGGACAGAACAGAACAGACTATTTCAGTTGGAAGGGACCTACACCGATCATCCAGTCCAACTGCCTGACCACTTCAGGGCTGACCAAAAGTTAAAGCCTGTTGTTAAGGGCGTTGACCACCTCTCTAGGAAGCCTGTCCCAGGGTTTCACCGCCCTCTTGGTAAAGAAACGCTTCCTAATGTCCAGTCTGAACTTTCCCTGGTGCAGCTTTGAGCCATTCCCACACATCCTGTCACTGGATCCCAGGGAGAAGAGACCAGAACCTCCCTCCCCACATCCCCTCCTCAGGAAGCTGCAGAGAGCAATGAGGTCACCCCTCAGCCTCCTTTTCTCCAAACTAGACAAGCCCAAAGTCCCCAGCCACCCCTCACAGGACATGCCTGCCAGCCCTTGCACCAGCTTTGTTGCCCTCCTCTGCTGGACACGTTCAGGGACCTTCACAGCCTTCTTAAATGGTGGGGCATAGAACTGCACACAGTGCTCCAGGTTAGGCCACGTGAATTCTAAATACTGCAGGAAATACTAGGTGCACCAGCCTCTTATTTTTTTCTGAAAGCACTGATTTTAATTGTCATCTTCCTGCCATAGATTACAATACTGTCTACCTTAAAAATAACCCAGTTTTGACCTATTGGGTTTCAGACTTCTCGCTGAACATACTAACAAGAAGAATCACCCTCTTTCTGCTCACCAATTAAAATTTTCCTCATACAGGCATATTAATACTATTCCTTATTAAACTGAATGGGCAATCAGTATTTTGCAGACATGCACAAAATTGAAGTGTGCACCATGGAAAGCTTCTAAGTTAGAGCCTGTGCCATTCCTAAAGAGAGAGGAGTGGGAATGGCACAAAAGGCTTCTCTGACTCCTTCTGTTGGAATTGTACCAGTCGCTCCTGCAAAACATCGGCATTGCCAGAGTAAGCCCCAGAGCAGAGGCAGGACTGAAGGAGTAGCTGGAACCGAGGGTCTGGCCTACGAGCATGATTTTTCAAAGGGACGTGGCAGCATGTGTGATTTATGACTCCAGAACTGCTCTCCGAGAGGTCCTCTCCAAGCACCTTCACCTAGAATACAGACTTGAAGAAAGCTGATACACCAGGTAAAAAATCGTAACGACGCTGCCTGCAATTAACAAAGCTCCATCTCAGCTCACACGGATTCCTAAAGCACTGTTTCCCAAAAAGCCAAGGCATACCAGAAATAATGAAAAGAGATTGACTAGGAGGATGTTTCAGAGACTTCATTAAAAATTAATAGAGATCTTTGTCTTTTAAAGTTTTATCGTCTCTTGGACAGTAAAGAGTAGGAGGATAAAGTTCTTTGCTCGCTCATTTTGCCATGGAAAGAGAGAGCCAGATGATCAGCTGATACCAATTATAAATTATTGGTCAAGATTACAGAAGGAAATGAAATATGGGGGCAGACTGATCTGATTTCTAGCAGCACTGAACTGCAGCAGATGTGAGCATCAAGTCCTGCATCTCTTCTTTCCTCCCACGTGTCTTTTCCTCCTCTGAATAGTAGCCCATGAAGGGAAATCTTGGCTTCTCAGTAAGTTCCCATAATTCATCCAGATTTCACAATAACAGTATATATTCCTTTGCGTTCTGACAGTGTGCAGAGGCCACACAAGTCCCCAGTGAACTGGGGGTGTTAACCTCCACTCCATTTTTCTCATCATATGCATATGGAAAAGAATATTTACTGGCTGCTTGAAAGAGTCAGTACAGAACATTTACTCATGTCAGAAAAATGGGAAAAACCCTATACTATGGAGCTCTCATCCAGGGTTAGATTAATTTTTCAACACAAGTGTTATTTTCTGAAATAAAGAAACCTCACTCATTTCCTCTATTTTTTCCTGATTAATTACTCACCAGTTTACACAACTTTCACATTAGCTCACCATTTGCCCAGAACCTTTAATACTAAGCTTTTTTTTAAAATACAAAGTCTATTAAAATTTTCTGTTCATTCAGCTTTCTTTTTTTGCATATAGAAAAGGTCTCCATGTATCTGATTTTATTACTCTTAGTTTTCTAGTCACTCTGAGCATTTCCAGAGCTCTCAAAAAAGGAGTATTTGACCACACTTCAAATGTATTTGAGGACTTGTGCACAGTGAGGTTGTTGCGATTACTGTATCATGATAAGCATGCTTTAGATACAGAGCTAATCAGTTTTTTACTTTAAAAAAATATTTTTTTACTTATAAAAACTTTATTAGCTGGAAGCAAATTATTAAATGAATGTGAAAGAATACTATTACAGAATCCACAAATGTATTATTTCACCTTTGAACTGTATCGGGCTTTACTGTTGTATCACTGTACAACTTCTTACCCTTGTTTTTTGCACTCGTGTGCTTTATTCTCTTCACTGATGAGTTTTTAATTTAGAAGTTACATCTGATTTGACTGTTCATTCACAACTGCATCTGCTATAGCAATGAATCTTTCGGTTGTGCAGTCACTTGCCAGTGTCATCACATAGCAGGGGGATGCGGTCTGATGGCAAACACACACACGCTGAAGCTACAGGAAGACACCAAATAAATAAGTAGTAGTCGAAGTAGTTCTTTACATGCTGAAGCAGAAGAACAAAATTTTATGACACTGCAGTGACAGTGGGAGGGGAGGGAAGAAGAGATGACAGACGCAGAAGAAGATAGATACGCTGCCATTTGCAGCAATATGGAACAAATATAAAAACTGCACAACCGTTTCCACCCTGGCAGTTCTGTTGTCTGCAGTTTGTGGAGTCAGATATCTGACAGTCGCTCAACTCATTCTCGTAGTGCAGAAATCAGGCTAGCATACTGGAGACAAGGCAGCTTAAAACCATTCCCCTTTTAACAACTGAGATGTAGTTACATGATTAGTGTTGCGAACGAGTCTTTCACAGCTTAAAAATTACCTTGATAGTTGCCAAAGCTCTACTGGGGATCCTATGTTTTCCTGACATTTCACCTTCTGCAGCCATGTGACTGTGAGAGTCACCCACTTTTCCTCACAAAGAACACACATATACATTTTCAGCCCTCACAGCTATGAAGAAAAGCTGTGAAATGTGAAGCACCTTCACACTTAAAGGGTAGAAACCACGAGAAAAAAATAACATTAACAGTAAATCATTCCACTTTGAAGTTATTCATGATTTTTTTTGGCACCCAATTTTAATTTATTTATTAATTACAGTTTGATAATAGCAGAAAAGACATGAAAATACTTCAGGGGGTGTATCTTTATATCTGCAAAAGAAGTAATCCACGTAGCAAGGAAAAGGAAAATTATTTTTTGTTTCTTGCTAAACAATATTACATACTGGAACATACATATCTTTGGTATCTTCATCTGAGTGCATCCAGTACCAGACACCTCTTTTATAGGCAGGAAAAATAAAGGCATATTGGAAAATATTCACATTTTTCAAACAGGCCACAAATAAGTGGCTGAGTTTTCAGAAATTATAGATACTGACATTCTGCCTGGAAATCAAAATTTTCACTGGCCCCAGAATTATGGATTTGTATTTCCATGCTAAAACCCCAACACTTCTAACCCCTAGCCTGACTTCTGTATGTGAGGTCTGTCCTTAATTTAACATGCAAAATTACAAAGTCGCTATAATTAGAGATAATCCTAAATTGCAAAATTTGAATTTCTGTTTTGATCCAAATTTCTCCAGTAGACCTGCTTTTAAGACTGGAAGCATGGGACAAGTCCATATTAATTCCTATTTTGTCCTAGGCTATTAAATTATTCCATTTCCCAAAAGCTATCCACAGGGTTGGAAGCGTTGGAAAGTAACTTTATAAAAGTATTTAGCTTGGCTTCTAAATACGCCTTTGCTCTACAGTTAGAGAAACACTATGATGTATGTAAGCAACCTTCACCCATGCTGATAAATAAGTTTCAGGTTTGCCTGAAAGACTTCTCTGAGTGGGGTATATTTCAAAGTTGACTTTTCTTAAAGAACAAAAGATAAAACATGTATGAAAGCTACAACGTGAAGCTGTGTAAAAGGTCAGCTGCCCAGGGTGTGGTTTAAGAAAAAGCAAGAGCTATATGGTTTCTATAATGCTTAACTACAGTACATCTTAAGAGAAGTTTTACATGGATTTCTCCCCAGTAGTGTTTTCTATTCAAAATTTTACGCAAGCATGAAGGAAGAATGCTTAAGGTAGTAAAACTGTTATTCTATTAGGATCAGGCATATTAGGAAGCATAAGACTAATGCAAGACTATTTTCAGCAAAAGTGGATCTTTTTTGTCAAAGAAAAAAAAAAACAACCAACAAACAAGGAAAAGGATTAGTGGATTTTTGGCTTTTGAAATACTGCAGTAGAAATAGATTTGGGCAGCACTTTCATTTGGAAAATCAGAAGCACAGCGTTGATTCAGCTAAGTTCCCAGCACTTGCAGGAGGAAGATTACAGATAAGATGTTCAAGAGTTGTAAGGATTCTTGAGTTACAAACCCAGCTCCCAAAGTGACTCAGACACTTGAAAGATGTTATTTTGATGCTTTTAAACAGTTCAGAATGTTAAATTGTTTGATATTTAACGTTCCCAGAATCCAAGAGTCCTCTTGTTTTAAAGAAAAAAAGACTCTTCACAACCCTTTTGCCAAACTCAGCAAGCTGGCCAAAATATGCCTAGAACCAAGCAGTCTTGATATCACTGCAAGCCTCTGTCAAACAGTCTCTAGTGAGGAAGCAGGACCACTGACAAATGTTTACCGTCACTGCTGGTCCTCTGTTAGATCTGGAGAGAAATCCAATTTGATCCCTCAGGCCCTATAATCTTAACATAAAAAAAAAAAAAAAGTGGGGAACCCGCCTATTCATAAAGCATCTTGTAACTGGTAACTGTTACTGATGTGTTTCTCATCTACACAGAATTGAAACTGAGATTTATCACAGGCACGTCTCACATTTAAGAGATTCATTATCTGCAAGAGCTCTGCCTGCAGGATGTTTGCACCCTGGATCTTTTGAAGGGTGCGTAGGAGGCGGAACTGTCATGCTTCCCACAAGTAAGTGGTTTCTTGACCTTTAGCCTGTCCATGCAGAGGATTAAAACACAGTCATCACACAACTGTGCTTTACTCGTAAAACAAACAACGTGATTTTCCTCTGGACTACCTGGTGTGATGTCCACCTTGGATTTTTAATATCTGAATTCTAAGTTAGAGAACTTAGAATTCTCTAAACTCTAGAGAATAGAATATATTCTCTAAAACCTAGTTTATTTATTTATGTGGCTAACAACAGATTTTTGCCTTCGTTCCATGATGTTTACTCTCATGAGATAGACCCTTGAAGTCTACTGAGTTGCTTATGTAATTAAGGACTGTGTGTTCAGACATCTAGAAAATTCACACTGCTGCTTTCAATGTTGTTTAAAAAGAAGGTGTCAAAGTAGCTGCCATCAACCCAGAGGAAATACCTTTCTTGGCATATTACAGTGATGTACTCTAGAGAATAGCCATGATTCCTATAATTATTTTATGTAGAGATTGTTTATGTTACCATTAAGATAATTGCTTAAACAGAAAAACAAGGGATTAAAACCTTGAAAATCTCTTAAATCTGCTCAAAACAAATGAAGTTATTTTAGTGAATGTTTACATATTTCATGATAGATAGTTTTATCATCTTTTTTTCAATAGGGACAGCTTTGAGAAAATCCAGTAAGAAAGGAAGCAATTACTAGCCTAAGTGTTTTTAGCCATATGGTGATCGTCTCCTGAAAAGCTTCTATAAAAAACTCTCACTTGGCGAATCTCTCTTTACCGTCTCACAGGTGTGCAGCACAAAGGCTACAAAACCATCACTAGCAATATATTAAAAAATATTCTATGACATGATTGTTAAGAAGAAATGTGTTTAGTTTGCAAAAGGTAGGATATTATATTGCAAAACTTACGCAAATGAAAGCTGTCAAAAGTCAGCTTTTCTTATACCTAGCTTAAGCTTAAAAGTTAGCTTAAGTTTAAAAAGTATGCTAAAAGAACCATTGGTAAAGGAAAGAATAGAATAGAACAGACCAGACCATTTCAGTTGGAAGGGACCTACACCGATCATCCAGTCCAACTGCCCGACCACTTCAGGGCTGACCAAAAGTTAAAGCCTGTTGTGAAGGGCATTGTGCAAAGGCCTCAAACACTGACAGGCTTGGGGCATCAACCACCACTCTAGGAAGCCTGTTCCATGGTTTCACCGCCCTCTTGGTAAAGACATGCTTCCTGATGTCCAGTCTAAACCTCCCTTGGTGCAGCTTTGAACCATTCCCATGCATCCCGTCACTGGATCCCAACGCTGAATACAGCGGGATAATCACCTCTTGTGAGCGGCTGGTGATGCCGTGTGAGATGCACCCCAGGATGGGGTTTGCCCTCTGGGCTGCCAGGGCACGCTGCTGGCTCACACTGAGCCTGCTTCCAACCCCCACCCCCAGGTCCCCCTCTGCAGGGCAAATAACAGAATCTAATCCATATGTTGGAATAAGCAGAAGATTAAGCAAATTCTAAGCAGGAGTCTCAGGAGTTAACAGTGACAGATGCTGTGTTTGCCCCTGGAGAGTAGGGTACTTGCTTACCCAACACAGAAAGTGCTTCCCTACACTGCTGGGGAAAAATAAACCGAACACAGCAAAAAGAGTGACTCCAGGACAGATGGAGCCTCCCTGAAGGTCCTTCCACACTGACGACCAAACCACCCTGAAATGGGAATGGCTGCCCACCATTACAGATACAGCCCAGGGCTGGATTTGAAAGCAGAAATTCTTCATAGGCCACAGCAATTTGGGCACCATGAAACACAAGTAGTAAATGGGATAATAGTCCAAAACAGGGGACTTATTAGTTCTGAACTTATTTCAGATTATGCTCACTGTAGGGTTGAGGACGGCTGTCCTGAAATTATTTCCTTCTCAGTGGGAGCAACAGGATCAGGTTGCTTCGCAGGCTATGACGGCACGTCCAACGCAGGGTCTTGTTTCTTAACAGGCAACCAGAAAAACCTTTACTCACAATAACGTGTGCCTGAGCACGCCTGACTGACTACACACTGCTTTCAGCAACGTTGGAATAAAAGCGAACATTGGAATAAAATCCACAGAGTTAAACTGATTTAAAACCAGATTTAACGTGTTTTTATTTCAGTATTTAATACTGAGTAAAAGATTTCAGATGACACAGTATTAGAGGACAAAAAAAAACCAACCTTCAGTTTTCTTCATATTTTTTTAAATAATGTTTTTGTTCATTGCAAATATAATCCAATTTTTATTCTGGCTTTCTCTGTAACTCAGACTTTTATTTCAAAGTCTTGCTTTTTGTCAGAGCAGTGAAGAAAACTCAATTTAAGCTAGAACCTCAGGCATGCAGTATATATCAAATGAAACTGAAAACACATTTCTTCCCCATTTCCCACACTATAAACAACACGAATACTTCAGCACACACATGCACAAATTCCCCAGTCCCGGCCACCATGAAGTAACAAAACGAGGGAAGCTTTGAAAATTAAATTAAAGCACCCTCAGTCCCCCTACCCTCCCAGGACTCAGGACCCTGTGCCGCCCTTTGCCTGGAGACAAGTGCACGCGGGTGGGCAGCCCCCCCAGCTCACCGGCCACTGCCCCTTGAGAAAACCAGCGCAGCGTTGCAGCTGGAAGGACGTGAATAAGCCCTTCTGGTGCGGTCCTCTGTGCCCAGATCCCTACCGATCAATTAACTAACAGCCTGACAGAGAAATGACTAAACTGAGAAATCGTGCAGAAGACAACAGTTCTGTTATAAGCAATAACCTGCTTTTCTATTCACATCCTCCCAAGGAAAAAAGGGGAACTGGTTCCACCTCTTCAGCTCCCTGTGTCACATTTATCTGCCATATTATTCAAGGAACATACGTAATTGTAATCACTGCAGAATAGATTCACATTCACTAACTCCTACAAAAGTCCGATGGGCATCGTATATTAGGCAAAGATGTGCCAAGAATGCTGAGGAAGGCTATAAGCTAGCCCTTGTCATATGCGAGGCCTGAGTGGGCACAGCAATAGAAAGTATAAACAAAACATCAGTTAATCTAATTGCTCTGATATGAAGCAATTAAAGGATAATATGCTGTAACATGCTCAAAACTTAAGCACTTGTTTAAGTGCTTTGTGGGTCAGGAGACCAAATCAGTCACATAGGCTACTATGGCTATTTTTTGTCCAAAATGGTGAAAGAGGTGCCTGGCAGCGCTCCCCCCACATCTCTCCATTTGCATCACTGCACCCATTTTTCCTTGTCTTCTGCACTCAAATTATTCAGTATTTGAAAAAAAAAAAAAAAAAAAAAAGAATCAAAACCAAAAACACTGAACGTTCAGACTGCACTGTTTCTTTTAAAATAACCTCTCGAGGATCAGACCCTGCAGCGTCTTGCAGCCCCCTGCCTGAGGCAATGCTTCCAAAATGATGTCAATGGGAGCCTTGCCCAAGACAGGGCTATAGGATTCAGCTATATGTGAAGAAAGGGCTTGAAATTATGGAACATGCTATCAGGATAAGACTTTATATTTCAAACATATATTTATTCTTTTTACTGAATCACCAAAGAGTGTGGGGAGGAGTGGGGGACGCCACTATAGAAAACCATATGGTACTTGGATTTCCAAGCCAGAATTGTGCATAATAAATATTTATAGAATCCAGTGGTATTCTCTTCTTTCTGTTTATTCTTTACATGTCACCCAGAGAAACTCTGGCCAAGCACCAATCAAATATCCCAGCAATTTACAAGCAATCTAAGCACGGGGGAAAGAGGGAAAACAGATCACCAGTAGGCTCATAATTAGCAACCTAGACCTGGAAGGAGGCGCTTGGGAAGTGCCTCTGATGCGTCTGGATTCCAGCGCTCACCGCACGTCACGAGTGATTTCGGAAATTGAGTTCTCATTCTCTGCAAGGGGTAGGGAAGATATACACAGTATTTTTGGCTAGACTGAGCAGGGGCATGTGTGGAGCAGCTGCAAAAGCAGACATCCGTCTACTCTCAGAGACGAACATAGGAACAAAAACGCATCTCTCGGTGATGACAGCTAACTTGCTCCTGGCGTCTACTGGGAAAGCTGTGCCTCCCTACCTGTGGCATGCGGGGCTGTTGTGTTTATTTTGCTTCAGACAAAAACAATGCAGATTGTCCTCCTTATCACCTTGTGATTAGAAGAGTAGTTGAAGGAGCTACTGAAATACGTTGAAGATCTGGAATATATCTTAATAGTTGCCCATCTTCTTATCCAGGGTCTAGCTTTGGCATAGCAATCTTTTGGTCTTTTCCTCTTATCTTGAGTCTTATTCCCTTCCCTGCTCCTACTTCCTTTCCCTTTCCTTTCCTTGAGGTGTGAGAGCTACCAATCTCCAACTACCATTTCATTCTTCAGAAATAGTAAAAGGATTTTAAAAAAAAAAGCATAAGAAGCCCACAAGTCAATACACACTACGTTACTAACAGGAGTGGCTTTCGCTGTCGATCACCCTCAGCATCGCTTTAGGCAGAATCTGGGATGCTGCATGTTGCACTTACTACATAGACATTGCTGCTGTACAAATGGTGCTGACATGTGATGTTAGCACTATGTAGAGTGAAAGTCACATCCATTTGCATATATAGTTCTGCATATATGAACATGTAACTCCAAATTAATAAGAAATTTTTGCATACCACATTGTTATTTTCAATGATTTCAGAATCAGTTGGAAACTATCAACCAAACAAAAGCTGTATCTTCAATACGGAAAACTCAGGTTTTTGTACAGATAATTACATTTTACTAAGAAATTGGTGCTCAAAAGTTCCTTTCTGTGACACTGAAACAGCTATTTATTATGAAAAACATACTTACCGAATGTTGCCAAAAGTGTAAAAACCACACATCTGTTATTCTTCAAATATATATTTTTTAAAACAGTTGGTATTTACTTTACACATAATAACAGTTATTAAATCATTCTCAAGTCTATTTTGTGGAACCGTAATGTAAAGCATTACACACATGAGAGAAACATCACGGGAACAAATGTAAAAAGGGAATAGATGTGTTATTAGTAGCTGAGTAGTTACTAGTCACATTAGAAATTACAACTCAGAGAAGAGTAGTAAAAGGAAGACTGCAAGTCTGGAAACCCTGCAGGACAATGAGTCTTGAGAGGCCCAACACCTTTAATTTAATGTTATGAAATTATTAGATCATTTCTAGGTCAACAAATACATAACAACAGAAGACATTTCTGCCATCACTATTGAACTACTAGACAAGGACATAAACTCCATCATCTGGTAGCTCGAATTAGAGACATTCAGGTTTTTTTTTAAAAGTCCTTCCTTTAGTTTTAGTTCTCTGCAGTGGTGAAGTGGCAGTTTCCCCAACGCTGGCTGTGGGGCTTTCCAGGCTCCACGCTGCAAGCCTCACCCCAGCCGTGACCTGGAAAGACCCCACGGACTGCGTTATGGGAGATGACCAGCTCCGTGACTGACCCGATCCTCTTCCCTTCTGAATTTTAACAGGCTTTGTGCATTAAGCTCTCTTTTTAATTGCCAGAGTAGCCAGGAGAAAAGCACAGTCACTGTTAATTGTTCATAACGATATCATTCGCGAGCCTGAGTGAGCCATTTCCACTGGGTCCTGCGAGTGACTGAAAAAATCTTAAGCCAGTGAGATGAACAATGCCTTCTGAAACACATTTTCAGTCATATTTGGGATAAAGTAGATCAGAGCTGACTGCTTTCCAGACATTTTCATGAATCTAAACACACACCATAATGAATAATAATCCCCAGGTTAACAGTGGCAAAAAGTCATCCTGTTTATCCACAAATCTACTTGCTTTGGCTTATTAAATATTGTTAAAGAAACCATGTAAGGTGACAGCTTGCTTGACACGCATGTATATCACATGCTCAGCATTTTAAACCATGTTTCCTGTAGGACAGCACAATACAAGCTAATATTTTTCATAATTCTCCAAATTTTTCCAAAACATTCTGCAGAAAATGCAGTCAGGTACTGCAGTCGAGAGCATCTTAGACAAAGGTGATGACTACTCTAGTATGGAACAATTAGCTAATTTGTAATGTCTCAAAAAACAATCAATAACATAAAGACGTTCATTTAAATCTATCAAACCCACATATACTCCATTTAATTGAAAAGCTCTTAACTCCAGTCATTTCCTGGATATAAAGCTACTTTACTCAAGCTCCAGCATTTTTAATTTCTCTCGCACTGAAAAGCAGCATCCTCAGCTCACAAGTAATGCTTACATAAAAGCCTCGCAGCCAGATCTCTTGGTGCCTCTATGTTTTTCAGGATATGAAGACAACAGCAATGTAAACACTCCACTACTGCAGAATAAACATCACGTAACCACAAAGCGGTGATGACATAACCTGTGTATTATCTGGGCTTAATTTTCTGCAGTGTAAACTCAGTGTCCACATCTCCTGTTCCTCAATCCACTTTAAAACAGCCTGTTAAGAGGAGCATTTTATATGCTTTTTCCAGTTTTTGAGCAGAGACATATTCCTCCTTAGCACATTACTTTGAATGTCTTTCCTCTTGTGTACCTAAAAATCTTCCTTCCTCCTGAATAAGAATGTCCTTGCCCAAAGAACACATTTAAATGCTATTGATATTTCACAGCTGACTCAGGTGTGCCTAAGTCAACAGCTTGCAGAGAATATGTTTTTAAATAGCAAAACTGCTGCTGCTTCTTTTATAAGCACTGATATACGTAATACAAGAACAGCTGGACAGGATCAGACCTAGCACAGATGTAGCCCACTCTCCTGTCTCTATCTGTGGCCATAAAGGGATGCCCACTGAAGAGAATAAGACCAGGGAAAGCACACAGTGATACATCCTCGGAATAATCTCTCAGGTTTGAGAGATCCACAGACCTGGGATTTCTACTTCAGTGACTGCAAGTTAACTGCACTTCCTGCATCCAAGTGTTACATACAGCAATGTGTGTCCCTTTGTTCACTCTGGAAACTATTCCTTAAGGCAGAAGAATTACTGATCTTAAGCAATCACTTAGAATATGATATTAAGCAAATATTGCTATAAAGGAGTTAACACTAGACTTATTATATATATGTTACTCATGGATCTTTTAGTCAACCAACTTGCTCATATATTCACATCATACAAAAGCTTGTGTTAAAAATACAGGTAAGAAGATGACTATTATTATTATTAACACACACAAACACACACAACCCTTAATTGTTCTACCCGTTTAAAGTACTTTATTCTTGTTTTCTCTTTGCCTGTTCTCTGAAAAAGCCAATACGAGAACACGTTTGCATCTATAATTGTGGCAAGCCAAGCGCATTCAAATCTTCACCACACCTGTGCTAACTAATGTGCTGCTTCAATTAAAGTTACTCCAGGATGCCAATCAATCTCTGAGAGTGCAGAAGTGTCATCTGAAAGCCTTTCTTCTTTTCAAACTAGAATGGCAATAATGGGATCTGCACAGTAATATCTTCTACATATTTATCTCCTCTCAGGCAGGCTTCTCAGCTGTAATTCAGTCTATTAAGAATTCTCCGTGTTTCATGTGGTACATACATTGCACGTAAACAGCTAGTGTGGGTTCTCCTTGTTTTGAAACATCTCTCAGGCTGGAAATTGCCACGAATAGAACTTCTAATGAACTCAGCATAAAAAAATTGACCATTTTCCATTGACAGTTTCAAACCATAGACCTAAGGTATCAGTTCATTCTAGCACTCCTCAAAATTACTTTTTTTTTTTCTCTCCATTCTGATGGAAACAAACAGTAACTGCAGCTGTTAATTTGTATTCTCAAAAGAAGAATAGGGTAATGAAAGAATCATATTTTGCTGTAGTGCCCTTCAGACATGTATGTTGTCATGCTGAATGAAATGCTCACCAAGAAACCAAGTTGGATCTAACTTGAGAAAAAAGCACAAACTATTAAAAAGAACCCCTCAACGATATTGAAATTAGCAAGTGAGAGTGTGTAATTTTCACTAATACCTAACTTTTTTTTGCAGTGCTCTTAAAAACACTCTATCTCTAAATAGACAACGTCCAGTAAGGTGTCACAGTTAAGGAATTTCTAGTCTGATTCTTGATTTGGCACGGCATCTTCTAAAGTTGATGTCTGCTCATGAACCACAGCCCCTACCCCAATGCTGTAATAAAATGGAATCACGATTTCTCTTTCAATCAATACTGAGCCTTATGCTATCTACATACAGGTATAACAGAAACTACACATTAAGTAATACACTTCATTTTATGTTTGTTAAAATTATTTTTAAAAACTTCTAAAAATTACTAATATTAAAAAACATTTCTGACTGGTGGGAAGCTATGAAATGAAAATGCCCATGTTTCCTCAGCTACAAAATGGTAAGTATTCCATACCAGGATTTCCAAGTTGTGATAAAAATACATGGCAACAAAATGGCTTTTTTTTAATCATTGTTTGAAAATGCTCTGCCAAAGTCTTTACAGGAATGACTCTACTGACATCAAGAGATTTACAACAGAAATGAATTTGACCTTTATATATTATATGGTTGAGAAAAAGTGTTTTTATCATTCTGTAATATTTTGCTTTTAAACTAACCCAAGCCTGTAAAGCTACAAAGATAGTGCTGTACCAATGAAAATTTCACCAAGGCAGATCTTTGTCACATTCAAAAGTGTTTTGCTTTTCTACGTTTCCTTTGAAGAACCAAAATAATACGTACCAATGTAATATTTACGGCTGTGAGAATAACAACAAAACATAAGCTCTCCATGTACTTCTGCGTCTACTACATTGAAAAGAGCACTGTCCTTCAATTTTTGCAAATGTTATGTCTAACACGGAAATCTAATATATTTAGCTGAACAAGTAAACGAGGCTGACCCTGTGCATACTCACTCAGGATCATAACATAGGTGCTTTCAGACTCACCTTCTAAAGAAAGAGAATTACTAGACATTAGGACACTAGCATCTCCTTAGACACTTTAAACAGATGTTCTTATAGAGAGATGGGTGACCACCTTTCAGAGACCACAAGTCTGTGTTACAGCTCCTGAAGACCTGGAAGCTATTTAGGGACAGCCTTAATCCTTCCCCCAGGTGCCACATTTCTAGTCAGGGATCAGAGAAAGTCAAGTATTTAGAAATTTATTTCTTCAAGTGGTGTTTGTTAAGCAGACTCCTCCTATAAATTGATGATCTAGAAAAAAAACTTTTCACATATTGCTACCAAGATCCGAGAATTTCCATTACAGGTAGGAGTTAGGGTAATTAAACTTAAGCATCAGCCTTGTTACAACAAAAACTTGTTTTGCTGCAGTAAAAACTTTATGCAAGGTAAAGATCGGATGAAAATGGAGCTTGCTTTCTGTTTGTGAGAAAGGAAGCAAGTAATTAATTTTCTGTTTCATATGATTTGTATGGCTATTTATTGACTTCAAGAAGGCCCAATTGTCTGTAGGGATTGTCTGCTGAGCGGGAGCAGTATTTTCATTCATAAGTAAGACTTCTGCCCAAATAGTGTGTCACCTTTTTTAATACTAGCATGCTATATAGTTGCCAGCAAAAAAACATTATGAGCCAAGTTCACATGGTGAAAAAGTTGCTCCAGATCGACTAGGGAAAGAAAAGAGGACATAAACAGAAAAGCTAAACATGTATGTGCATGACACTGCATAACGTCCTTTCTAAATTTGAGGTCATAGATATGTTTGATCAGCTAAAATAAATAATTCTGCAAACTTGCCCATGCAGTTTTTCTTCCTTTTCTTTTTGCACTGGTAAGGAAACAAATTTATGGCTTACCTTTCAAAACCAATCTGCCGTAATGTTTTCTCCCATGTTGAACCTATACAAAGAGGAGAAAAAACAAACACCCTCAGTAAAGAACCTTTTTTGTATGAACACCCTTACTCTTCTCCTTTCCTTGTGCAGCTGGGATCTGTATAGTCAGGTGATTTTTCCACCCCTACAGAAGTACTTGTAAATAACATGTTTTCCCCGGAGTGCAGAACTGTTAAGAGAGCCTAGCACCAGGTGACAACACGGCATGGAGGGGTATCCTTTCCATTGCAAAGCAGCCGGACACTGCTACAGTTCACTGCAATTCCAAGGGTGGTCTCCTCTCCTACAGCAATGTGATCTGTACATGGCTCCCGAAAGCGCTGAGCTGGCATCTCACATCACTTACTCTTCACATTTCAGCTTTTCATTTTACTGTAGTGTTCAACTGATTCTTGCTGAAAGCTTTACGGCTCCTTCTGAAATCCAGCCCTTTTGTTTTTAAGCAAAAGCATGTAGATGCATTGCTGTTTTATTGTTTAACCCTTCATACTCATACAAACAGCTGCAAAGGACTCTTTATCAAAACAATCAAGGACTTAGACCCACAAACTACTCAAATGGGCAGATTCATCCAGAGAATTGACCTCAGTATTTCTGATGCACTTAATACAACTTTTACCTAGATTTTCTAAAAAATAACCTCCCCCCAGCCCCACAAGCATTAGGTGATCAGTTTTCAACTCTTGGTAGTTTTTTGGTTATTGCTACTATTTTTCTTGCTACCATTATGTGGTCATTATAGATACAGGCTACTAAGAGCACAAATATCTCAAGTCATACAGATCTGCAAGGGAAATATGTAGGAGGACATGAAGCTGGGTCATAGCTCTCTGCCTTTTTACACTCCTATGGGAAATGGAACAGGACTGCATGTGATGTAAGCAACTACAGTTCTTTTTGAATGCTTCATCATACTTAAACCGAAATCAGAGAAGCGACAACAACTCCTGATGATGATGCAGTCCGTCACCTAAGGGGAAATATAAATTAGGAACAAACAGATTCCCTGTAAGTGACAGTAGCACCAGAGAAGCTCAGAGACAAGCAGCAGTGTTGCCAAGAAGCACTGAGAAAGAGCAGAAAGACATGAAGGAAAGCAACTTTGATTTAAATCTGGAGAATTTCAGGATTAAATACATATTGTGCAGCAAGTGCCCATACAAAGACTATGACAAAATCATAGATTAGATTCTTCCCCTTGACAATCCAAGTCCTACTTGCCAAATTAGTACAGGAAAAGCGGTTACATAATATCATCAGTCAGAAAAACCTCTGCAGATGTATCTCTTACCATCATTACCTTTCCATTCTGTTAAAGGTATCAGCTCAGAAATCAATGACCTGCCATGTTTGCAGTATGGTATTTATCTCTAATCTGCAATCTCTAACATTAAATATTAGAATAAGACCTAGTAGATGTTTTTCATCTTTGAATTCAGGACACTTATGGCCAATCTAGATAAGAAACTAAAAACTAAACTTCTAAGAAGTTTTGGGTTTGCGGGTTTGGTTTTTGTTTTGTTTCTTTAAACCTAGCAACAGAATTCTTTCTATTCAATTAACTAAACTTTCCAGTTTAGCCCAAGGAGAATGTGGTAAATTTCTAAAGCAATGATACAATTTTTCTGTACAATATTATCTAGTATGTCTGGTTTGCAAATCACAGACTGAGCAAATAAAAACTGAAATTAATAAAACCCAAAAAGTTAATTTTCTTATAGTCCTATGCCAGCAAGGCTTCCTTCACAGTTCCTAACTGGACAGCCAAAGAATGAAGTTAACATGGGCCTGCAGAAAATAAATTCCTTGTATTAATCTCTGTTTTTTAGAAAGAAGAAAAGAAACTACCTTACAGTATATGCTCCAAAAATCAATCAAAGTCCAACATTTCACACCATACAGGCAGGATTTGGGTTGGCTAAGGGGTAGGTTCATGGCCAGTTCCAAACATGGTGAGTATACCACATTACACTCTTCTGGAACCCTTTCTTCATTCAACTTCTCACCGACAGTCGCTTCAAACTTAAGTCATACACGTATTTTCAGCAAAAGGCTCTAACCCCCTTTCCTAACGATACTTTAGGGCAATGGATACAAAGCTTTTCTGTTCAGAACTGTTACAGCTACAGCCAGTGATCAACGTACAACCACTTTTAATTGTCCCCATTCAGTCCAAAGCAGGCAGGGATTTCAGACCCAGACCCAGCAGAGAACACAGAGAGATAAGAGGCTTCAAAACTGAGGTGGAGAAAGCTTTAGCTTCACTTTATGGGAAAAAAAAAATAGTTAAGGTCTCTTCTGGAATAACTGAACAATGTACATTGTTTGATCAGTACATGGAGCTTCCACTGTGGTACCTACATTTGCTTGAGGTGAGGCAAGACTTCAGCCTGCACAGCTACCTACACCAACCTTTCACCTTTCACCAACATTAAGTTGGTATTTTATAAAAAGAAGTCCTCCAAAGATATCTTTAAAGCAGGACAACACACTTTCTCACATAAATTTCTTTCAAATGAACAAAAATCATGTGTAGCACAATAAACCGTCAACATTTCATTGAGATAAATAACGAACCACTCCATTAATGTCTTCTATTATGAGTTATCCCCCAAACCCACCACCTTCTGCATACCCCTGGAGTATATCTGGTTTCATGCAGCACTGATAAATCAAGTCATTGCTTAAAAGATGACTGTGCCACTCCACAGGTAAGTGCAGGACAGATGCAAGCAATTCTCCATACAGCCTGTGCAATCCCACTGGCTCTTAAAGGGTATTCAACAGGTTTTGAAGTTCAAAGATTTGAAGAGTGTTGAAGAAAGGTAATCTCAACAGTACTTCTTAAAGCACAGACTAGTACTGGCATCTTCAGTCAGTGTTTCTATGCTTTCCACTGTTGTGTATACTAGCTGTATGAATTTTTCACCCCATGATTGGCTATACTTCAGCTGTATGATATATAGAGAGTCCGACAGAAAAAAAGAGAGGGGGAAAAAAGCAGAAAAGGGAATTGGGTCTCCACTGGTTTGAAATAATCTTTTGGCTGCAGCTGGCTAGCAGAACACTCTTTGAAATGCATGTGACTCCTCCGAAGCAAAGCCTGCCAAGAACACAACTAACATTTCATATTACAAAAATATACATCTTTTTTATGGAGTCTTATTTTAAAATGTTTATGATCTAAACATTCTGTTTTAAGATTTGCCAATTCCATTCTCCATAGTATCAACTTCTACACTGCACTAACAGCCAAGAGTAAATACCCTGAGGTAACAGCAGCACTAAGAAGAATAACGCTATTAAAAGTCTAGAAGACTTATTATTTGATTTAAACCTTACTCGGTGCTTCCAAAACATTAAACAAGAATTAAGTCACGTAACTCTCATTAAAATCAAAACAGGAGTTTTTCATGAATTAAAGACTTGATCCTGCTCCCAAAGAAATCAATAGGAATTTGGCTATTCAATTCAGTCATTCTCTCTGCTGGGACTGTGGAAAACATTCACCTGTCGACTTTCAGAATCAGCCCACTGCTACCCTTCAGTTGCTAAGTTAATTTGGCTTCTCTTCGCTTTCTGTTTTTTACCACCATGTCAAAAATACCAAAACTGTTTATAAGAATGCCTTAATTTTGTATTCATGTAATTAAGCTTTTGTTCCAAATATTTGCTCCAGAGTGCCTGACCATTCCCATCTGTTCCAAAGATTCTGTTTCACATTAACAGAGCTGGATTTAAAATTCTGCAGAAAGATGAAGCATAATGTAATTCCAGAATTACTGCTCACATTTAATAGCAACAATGGTAAAATGCACATCATGCTCACATACGCACTCAATGATATCTTAGCATAAAATGAGAGTAATAAGAATATGAGAGTTAATAAGATAAAATGAAAAACATCTTTCTGAATTGAGAAGTTGTTTTCTTTGACAGGTAGGCTTTCATTTACATGGCAGTTTCCACATTTGGTTTGGTTTGGTTACACCTCTCTGCTTAGGATGAACTTACTATGAATGAGAGGCCTCAATCCACTGCTAGACCGCTCACCTTCACAAACCATGAAGTTGCCCAGCTGCTGAAATGCAATGGCAGGCTTAGGAAAAACAGAGGATAACATATTCATAGAATCATAGAATACAAGGATCATCTGGTCCAACCTTAGATGGCCCAGCACCCTGTCCAGCTGAATCTTAAAAGTGTCCAGGGTCGGGGTAAAATATTGGATAAGTGATTTTCAGCCATTCATGGAGGTGGCACAACTATTTGCCATATCATGCCCTATCTGCCATACAGCAGAGGTCTGTAGCTGTTCAGGGAGAAGTCTGGCATGCACAGTAAAACCACATGCCTCCTATACCATCCCCATGCAGGTATGCATGAAGGTCCCTATGGATCCTGTGGTCCCTATGACAGTCTGCAATGCACTTCTCCAGAGTTAGTGCCTGTGTGTGGCTCTGCTCTTGAGGCTTTCGAACAGGAAGAATAATAATTCTTGCATTCTTTTCTCACTGTGATCTGACGTAAGGACCAGAGGGAAAAAATATGACTTAACTGAACCAAAATACATTTTTTGACATTTTTCAATAAGCATTAAATGAGCCTGTCAGAATTCAAGTATGCAATGGGAATAGTATGAAGATCTTCAATGGCTGGAATAGGACAAAATATCTGTAAGTTACATCAACTCAAAGGTAAAAAAAGAAATTTTGGAGCCCATCAGTGGGGCATCACAGAGAATCACCCAGGCTCTCTGAAGGAACTAGCAATGTACCAGACATAGCAGAGTCACACACACTTTGCTCATGAGAGTTACATGCAGGTGTGACCTACAGAATCCTGTTATGATATGTTTGAAACAGGTAGATATTCTTAGAATAGTAACTGCATTGATCTTTAACATTTTGCAGGAAAGGAGGTTCAGAGTAACTGTTGATTTTGTATGGGCAAGCATATTCCTACCAATTTCAAAATTTTGATCTGAAGCCTGTGACACTTGCTAGTATTCTTCAAACCAGGAAAAAAAACCAAAACAAAACAACAGCCCAGAACTTTCACATATTCAAGAGATAGAAAACAGTGATACAGCATACTCCAGAAATGGAAAGAAACACTTTGCTAAACTTTTCCATTGCAGGTGCCACTTCTCAACTCTGTTTCTCAAACAACTTAGCAGACAACAGGGCAGAAGTTCACAGAGTCTAGCCCAGCTGGACTAGTCAGGGACCCAAGTATCTGAATTCACACCTAAAAACTCTCAACAAACTGGATGAACAAACTGGCTTGTCCTGCTAGAGCTTCTCTTTCAGCAGAGACACAGGTACCATATAAACCATTAGAGGTTTCGCAGTCTATTTTCAGTGGATTGGGGAACACTCACCTGCTGTATATTCTCCTCCATTACCTTAGTACTTACTAACCAGTTACTACTAACTAGCTGAAATGTACACAACTGCAATTGATAAAAACTGCCACATTTGGAACATGTTGGTTTCAGCAGCTTCATACATTATTAACAGTCATTCCAGTTGCTTGTTCCCAGTAGCAAACTTCTATCTTCTCCCAAACAAAAGATAAACAAACTATGGTTTCTCAGAAATCCTACTTTTTTGCTTTTTAATAAATGTAGAACCACTGGTTTTATGAAACAGACTAGTAGTTTCAACTACAGAAAAACACGTGGCATAGGAAAGAGCTTTTTCTTACTTGCTCCACAGTACCATAGAAATATTATTAGCATGCACTTACCTGTACATTGGCTATCCACCAGCCAGTTACATACAATGTACCTTTTACAGAAATTATGATTTATCTCATATGAAGTGGTATCAGACAATGCCATGTTGGCATTTAGCATCTATCTGTCCATTTTGAGAAATAAATCTGTCTTTCACTTCCTCTTCCTTTGATTCAAACTATCTAGGCTGCATCCTGCACTCATCGCTTCATAATCTGGTCACCACAGTAAACTATCGAGGATAATGACATGACTTTCATTTAATATAACGTATTACTGTTCTGCTGGTGTCTTAATTCAGATCAGGAGAGTATTTCTTGAGCAAGTGTCTTTCCATGCTTTGGTTTGCATGACAGAGTGATCTCTGAGTGCACAAACGGGATTCCTTTCACATGAAACTATACTGCACCCCAAGGACACAACTGTTGTGTTCCAACCACTAATGGGCATTCGGCCCGCATGACCAGACCAGAGCTAATCCATGGTAAACCCCACTCAAAATATGTATTGTGTGGCAGCCAGGGACTCTGCATGAACTGCTTCACTCCTGTCACCCTGCGCCGCTTGCTAAGGCAGATGCAGCTCACCCCACTGCTCCCAGTCCCAGTCCTGGAGTGCCCCGCAGGAAAAGTTTTCCAGTTACAGCCACCTCGAGGGAGGAAAGGGCAGGTCAGGGTGCTCACCCTGGAGCTGTATCCCATCCACTACAGTGAGTGGGAGCCTTTCTACTGCCATGATGTACAAGCAGGGTTGGACTGGATGCTCATCGCAGCCGCACTCCCCACAAAACCCCAGGGAGCCAGTTCTGTAAGGCACAACAGCAGATGAAGGAACAAGGGAAAATCTAGGCTGTTACGGTGTGCTGTGCATACTGAAGAGACTAAAACCACCAGTGAAATAGAAGTGGAGGGCCAGCGGTCTAGGATTCTGGCTAGATGAAGAAAGTCACTACTGAATACACACCAAGAAAGAAGTCATACCTACAACAAAGACCAGATGTTGCAAGTCTTTACTTGCCTTCCACTCATACAGGCTTTCAACAGATTTTTGACTGAATAAGGAGTACAAAGTTGATCACTACATGATAATGTCAGGGGAAAGATTTATTGTGTATTTTCTGCTGTGAGAATTATTATTGTGAGATACAAAAATTGCTTTCCTATTAAAAAGGAAATCTTGACTCATTCCACGTTAACCGGAAAAATAATTATCAGCAAAAACACTACTTCTCCTTTAAGGAGATTTTAATGAGTGGGAACTTTTACTAATAAAATGAGCAGACTAGGAATATAGAGCAAAGTGCAATAGTACCAACACTATGTTGTGTGTGTGCAGAGAGATGCACATTGCTTTAAAATGAGTATTAAGAAGGCAACAGCTACAGTAAAGCGATTAATGGATGTATCTGGCAGTCACCTCTTCCAGTCTGCAGCTTCCCTGGGAGGTCTGGGAGCCCAGAAGGGTCAGCAAAGCTCCCACAGGTAAGTGGGGA
Organism: Butorides virescens; assembly: GCA_017310255.1. Lineage (NCBI taxonomy): Eukaryota > Metazoa > Chordata > Aves > Pelecaniformes > Ardeidae > Butorides > Butorides virescens. Next base: position 93,231 of record JADKXX010002950.1, on the reverse strand, counting down.
CCCTAAAAGCAGCTGCTCCATCGTCCTAATCCATATCCTTTGTTTTGATCTTGATTAGCACCAGAATGGGAGGCCTGGGGGAGGATTGTTTTTAAAATTGATCATTTAACTTAAGGTAGATAATACAATGTGAAATACACGCTAGTGCACCTGGGACATAAGTGATCCAGCATCTTGCTGCTCATTGCTCAGACCGTGCCAAATGGAGGCAGATCCCAGCTCACTTTGTGCGATGGTAAGACCAGCGTCTCTGAGCCTCATCCCATCCAAAGTCTATAGAAATTACTGGAAAGATTTGCATTGAGTTAGCGGGCTTTGATCGTTTCTCTGAAATGGAAACAAATAGCAATAAGGAATTGTAAAAAAACAAACTGGTTTTCAGTAACATAAACAGCTATTCTTTCTACCCCAGTAATAAACTACTGAGGTGCAGTGTTCTGTGGATAATTCATTTGGGGTGAATGGGAGCAGAGGAAGAACAAAGTTTCAGAGTTTAAAACATTAAGTGGGACACAGCGTGTTTTAACCATGAAGTTTATGTATCTTCATATGAGAATCACATGCACTGTTCTATGCATGAAGATGGCTCGCTAATTAAACAGCAAGTTAAGAGATGTATGGAAGAAATAATAGCTTGGAAAAAGAAAAATCTATATTTGTTCCTCCATGCCAGATTTGTTTAAAATGATACAGAGGTAATAAAGCCAATTTAAATCAGCTGAATTGCTTCACCTGTTTTCTTTTAATCAGCTTTATCTCAAGGATGACAGGTTCCGTAGCTTTTATAAGAACAATAACTTCTTTTGTCTGCTTAGATACAGTATATCAAAACCACTTATAGGCCATCTTCCCCTGCAACACACGTATGCTTAAACCCGCTCTTATTTTAACCTCATTTCATTTCAAATTTGTTTCCTGAACAAGGCAGCAAATCAGCAAAACCCACAGCACTAGAAAATCTTTGGGGAATGTGTTTCAGATGAAAGCTGAGACAGCTAGATAATGGAAAGCTTGTTGTTGTTGTTGTTGTTTAATCTATCATTTATCTATTTGTTTGCTGTAATGGTTGGTTGGTGGTTTTTAACCCGAATTTCCAAGGATACTGGAGATTTGAATTCATTCTGGTGTCTTTTACTTTTGTTTTTTTTAAATAGACCTGCTCCCCTTTCCCCATGACAATAGACCACTGCAAAAAAGGATGAGGAAAAGGACTTCGTAGGTCACCAGCACAGAATTTGCACTGCAGGAGTAAAGTGGGAAAGAATCAGGTGGTCCACAGATATAACCAATCTCTTACTCTTTTTTACAGCAAAAAATGGTGTCAGGGCTCTGAGCAGCAGCCTCAAAGGAAGGCGACATTTCCTGCCATTGCCATGGGGGACGTCAACGTCAAGTCAGAGAGTCACTGAGCTTAAGACTATCAAAGTTCTGTTCCAGACCTTCTGAAAGGAGGCCAAATAATAACTAAATGGGCCCTTTTTCAAATATGGAAGACTGGCTTTGCTTTGGTTTTCCAAGTAAAAGCAAAAGAACTTAAAGAAAACTTGTAGCAAGTTTTATTTTTCATAAACCTGAAGAAAATGAGATTTTTCTCCATTTTTGTTGGCAGAGAAATTCTCTCCCACCCCAACCAACACTGTTCTGTCTGCTAAATAGTATCTTAGAGGCAAGGTTTTCACTTCAGAGCGTAATTGACGGGCATCCTTCCAATTTCTAGAGGTACCCTCTGCTTAGTTTTATTGTAACATAATATACTGTTATGAATAATAATGTCGACCTAGTTTCCTGCGGTGATGAATGTGTGCAGCATGCCAGCGCAAGGAATTTGCTTTTCATTGTCTCATTTTCTCTTCTTGTCCCATCAGAAGGAGGAGAGGTGAGCAAATGGCTCTTCCTGAATTCTACAGCATAGACATATGGGAAGGGCGGGATAAATGACAGGTATGACTTAGGTAGCACATCCATATACAGGAAATTATGGATGAGAGAAACAAGGATAGGAAACTAGGAAATCTTGCACAGAAACAGGAGGAAAATTAAGATGACAGGAAACCAGCATTCCAGTGGTGGTATCTTTGACTCTGGATACATTTTGTAATGCATTCCTTTTCTCTGAAATTGCATTATTTCCCTCACAGATTAAGGAAACACTTGCCATGCACAACAAAGACAACAACTCTTGGTCAGTAGGCCTGAGGACCTGCCTATACTCAAATTTTTCAAAAAAACCCCCCAAAAACCAAACAAATTGTTTCAGTGGCTAAAATGACACCAGATACAAAGACATGAAGTGATGCGTGAAGGATGATATCCAGAATAAACTTCAGAAAACTGGCTTGAGATGTGTACAGCCTTAGCGCACCACCTTCCACAGATGCAGAAAACAGCACTTTCGATCTCTCCTGTTTGCACGCCATTAAGAGAAGGCAGCAGTGACCGCACCAGGCAGCAACATATTTGGGGTATGAAAGCTGACTCACTCCCAGAGGTCTCTTCAGAAGAGAGATCTGGATGCAGAATGACCTGGTCCTCTGGGCAGCAGTGTGAAGTGGGCACCCAGACTCAAACAATTGGGGAGAGGGAAACACTTCCAACAGACGTTATTCTTCCTCCCTAGTAAATATAAAGGTGCCTTATCTAGTTCAGCTAACAAGTAGAAACACATAGGCACTAAACAAAGGGTTTCTTTTGTTTTCATTTTCTTTGTCTTTTCAGAGCTTACAATTCTGTGATTTCACTCAAATTTTCCCAAAGCTCTAGGCTGTGAGAACAGAAAGGGCAAAGCTCTCCCACCTTCCAGCTCCTGTTCCTCTCAGTCAAGAGACACTCAACTGTGGAGCTATTAAGCTGCTCGGGAAAAACAGAACAGGCAAAAGAACTGGGGAAAACGGAAAGTGGTGAGGGGCCAGTCGGAGACTTAGCCCCATCCTTCAGTTCTAGACATTCTAAACCACTGCTGCCACTCCCTGGGCGAGGAGCTCGAATGGACAAGGGGGTTGCAAGGAGGAGTTCTGGCAGCTGGAGTCTGACCAAAGCCCCAGCGGGGCACAAGGGGGATGCACCATCAGCAGAGAGATTCCCCACTCACCCCCACCTCCCCCTCCCACCTCACAAGGACACAAATTTCAGTGTCCTCTGCAAAGCCAGGAGCAACCAGGGTCATGGGCTTTGCCTCCTGCAACTTGTTCCCCTGCACACCTGGGACATCTGCTGGATTTCGCTGCCCCTAGCAGGGGACAAGAGCCACAGGTAAGCGTTACGGATCTGTGCTCTGCTCATGACCCATGAAATAGCCATGGTCAAGCCACTAGAATCGCCCAGATTTCACAGGGATCCAACGCTACATGATTGCGTTCAGTTTCATCTATAATAAACTGCAGGATTGCATCCAGTGTACTAGCAGATCATTTCACACCACTTAATTAGTTTTCATTAGGATGCCACAAATAGCATAAGCCCTATCAACAAATTAAAGAAATCACTGGGTTGCCTAATCATTCACATTTTCAAAAGCGCTCTATGCTTTTTGTCTTGCATGCTTCAAATAGTTTACAAATAGTTTACTCTTTCTACAGTTACGTACTTATGTAGGAGTATGAGGAGCAATTTCTCCCCATTTAGTTTGTTTGGCTAAATCTAAGCCAAAGAACCCGTAAAAGCACTGAAACTTTTGCCATTCTCATAAGTTACTAGATGACAAGAGTATTCTCACACTTATTTAAAGTGTGTTTCTTTTATCCTCACTGGAATGTGTTTTATTTAAGTGCTTCATTAGGGTATTAACAGAGTCATACCTTTTGAGTAAATACAGAAGAGGATGATGAGAGGTAATAATTTTCTACTCAGCAGGGATTTTTCATGTTACAGAAATCACGGGCAATTTAGATGTGTGACTCTCAAATGCATTTTTAAATCAGGTATTTTATTTATTCACGACCTACATTGTTGCCTTTAGAAGCAATATTACATCAGGCCTAATAGGAAAGGGATAAGAAGCACACTGTATTGTTTGCTTCCTTTCAAAGATGCATGGCCAACAACAGCAACGCTTCAAAGCTACCACCAGTTGGTGAGTTCTCCAAATCCAAGCAGATCTGAAGAACTGGAAGGTCCCAAGTGGGATCAGGTGATGGACCGTAGGTGCACTCAATGCCCTTAAAGAATAGGAAGTTTATAAAGCACCTTCATGTGTGTATTAAAAAACACATTGGAAACATCCTTGTTGTGCTCAAAATAAGAACCACCAAAAATGCTACAGTTTGAGACGACTTTGTATGAAGGATATTGGCCCAATTTCTAAAACCATTTGCCTCATCCCAAACTTTTCTGCATCAGTTTTAGAAAATGACTTATAGTGAATATAGAAATCAGGGCATCTTGGCAACATTTTCTGCAAGGCATGAAGCCTGTCAAAAATTCTCGTCTTTGCCAGCTGGAACACATTGAGTATATTTTACATGGTTGCAAATGTGGGCTATTCACAGCAGTGGGGCGACACTGTATCTGCTACAGGCTGAAAGAGAAGCAAAGAGGTGGAGGAGAAAAAAAATTTATCCAATAGGAAAAGTGGCTGAAAAGTATAAAAGGGATCAATTTCTAACAAAGAACAAGTCATACATTAAAACATTGATTTATACTGGAAAGAGATGTAAATGCCAAACTCTGCATTAAATCTAAACTTAATTTAGATCTAAATTAATCTAAGCTTGATTTAATCACCTTTTATCTGAAGTGACTTCTTTAAAGACACTTTGCATGAGAGAAAAAAAATTACTCAGTCTAAAACCTGCACATCACCTCTTCTAATTACTATTCTGGAAAGGAGGTTTAGTGGCAGAAATAATAAAAAAAAAATCTTCTATCTCACTAATCCACAGTTGTATTTCAGAGCAACACTTTGGTACATTTCTTTTTTAAAGTCGGTGGATGTAATAAGATTTCACCTAGGCTCTCAGTAATATTTCATCCAGCTTTAAAAATCGTATTTTTTAGGGTGGATTATCCTGGAGTTATTACACCTTTGACATCATCACCACATCTGCATGGGACACAGAAGGACAAAATGATGCCTAACTGATCTTGCTTATGAGGGAAGAGGGCTCTAGAGAAAAGGGCAGAGGGCTCCATGTACCAGTAACTAAGCACACAGAGATGCAGAGGGGTTCACTTCAAAAGGATGCTGCAACTGTTTGCACTTGCAGATGTTTGTGCTAAAACATCTGGCCTCCAAAATCAGGCTGCGAAGTAGATGATACTGAATCACAGGTGAGATCTTACCCCTCTCTCCAGCTCAGATTAAATCAAGCTGTAATGTTAGCCACACCTACATGTAGGCAGGTATGCACCCACCGGCACATCAGTGGAAGTTTGCTGATGAGCAGCTCCAGCCTGCATGCACTTCCCATTCCTCCCTATGCAGAGGTCCGGCGGGAGGATAAGTGATTTATGGAGACTGCTCCCCACTGCCAACACAGCTGCCCACAGTCTTAACAGGGCAGCTGTGATGGGAGGGCCATCTCTCTCTGGCAGGTACATAACCTGTCCCCACCGCAAAATAGAAGACATCAAAATGCCAAAACTCACCGATAAAAATTGAGTACGGCTATCTGTTATTGATCTCCCTGGTTTTGTTTGTGCACACTTAATAATGCGCATCTCCACAACTCTTGTTTAAAGGTTTATTGTAGATATGCTAATCTGAAAAAATGTACTTTGTTTCTAAGCAGTTGAGAACTGACGAGATTTACAGTACTTCAGCAGAGGTCTTGCCTGGGATACATCCAAGCATCAGCTTTTATATAAACAGTCTATGCATTGTTGTATTGGGTTTCTGTGGCAAGGTCTTGGTAGTGGGGGGGAGGCTACAGGGGTGGCTTCTGTGAGAAGCTGCTAAAAGTTTTCCCTGTGTCCGCCGCTGGCCAAGACCAAGCCAATCAGCAGCAGTGGAAGCACCTCTGTGATAACATATTTAAGAAGGAAAAAAACTGGCTGCATCTCAGTTGCCGGAGAGAGAAGAAAAGTGAGAGGACATGAGAGAAAACAGCCCTGCAGACACCAAGTTCAGTGAAGAAGGAGGGGCAGGAGGAGCTCCAGGTGCCAGAGCAGAGATTCCCCTGCAGCCCGTGGTGAAGACCATGGTAAGGCAGGCTGTCCCCCTGCAGCCCATGGAGGTCCACAGTGGAGCAGATCCCCACCTGTAGCCCATGGAGGACTCTACGCCGGAGCAGGTGGATGCCTGAAGGGAGGAGGCTGTGACCCCATGGGAAGCCTGCGCCAGATTAAGGTTCCTGGCAAGCCATTGAGGACCCGTGGGGGGAGGAGCCCACGCCGAAGCAGGTTTGCCGGCAGAACTTGTGATCCCGCAGGGGACCCAACGCTGGAGCAATCTGCTCCTGAGGGACTGCGCCCCATGGAAATTATGGACCCACGCTGGAGCAGTTCGTGAAGAACTGTAGCCCATGAGAAGGACTCACGTTGGAGAAGTTTGTGGAGGACTGTCTCCCGTGAGAGGGACCCCATGCTGGAGCAGGGGAAGAGTCCTCTCCCTAGGAAGAATAAGCAGCAGAGACAGCGTGTGATGAACTGACCCCAACCCCCATTCCCGCCCCCCTGTGCCGCTGGGGGGGCGTAGGTAGAGAAAACTGGGAGTGAAGTTGAGCCCAGGAAGAAGGGAGGGGTGGGGGGAAGGTTTTTAAGATCTAGCAGTTTTTATCCTCTCCTTCTCTGATTTTGATTGGTAATAAATTAATTACTTTTTCAAGTTGAGTCTGTTTTACCCATGATGGTAACTGATAAAATGATCTCTCCCTGTCCTTATCTCGACCCACGAGCCTTTTGATTTACTTTTCTCTCTTCTGTCCAGTTAGAGGGGAGTGATAGAGCGGCTTTGGTGGGCCCTTGGCGTCCAGCCAGAGTCAAACCACCACAATTGTCCACTGTTGCAATGTAAATCGAACATGAAGGCTAGTCCCACAGACATGAGCAACTGCAGTATCCTCACGGACAGAACAGAAAATTGTATCACCAGGCCAAGGACTTAGAAAATCAAAACCACAGGAACTGCATGGAGCAAACTAGATCTGGAATGTGTGATCTCTTCAGAGTCAGAAATCTGTAATCTCACATGGACCAACCTTCAAAAATCTGCATAGAATTTGTTTTTAAAGTGTCAATTTTATAGTAATTTCCCTCATCCTTAACAAAAAAGCAACATATAATAAAGAGGTCAGTGGATGGCTTAACAGATATTCAATATAGCAAAGCTTGCAAGCTCCTGGTTGGAGCCAAAAGTTGTGACCAAAAGTAGTTACTACTTGACAGATAGTTGGAGGCCTCTGTGAAACACTTCTGGCCCTGCTGCTGCTGCTTTTTTTTTTTTTTTTTAATGCTAGTTTTACTATCCACTCGGTACACTGGAAAAGGCACCCAAAAAAGCAGCAAATGTCATTGCCCAACTTAATCAGACCCATTTTTATGATCTGAACATTTGGCCTTTTTAAAAGGGGAAAACCTACCATTCTAAAAAATTTAGTCAAATTCACCTTACATCTTCTAGAATTTGAGTGAATTAGTCTGCTAATAAAAAAGGCAAGTCCTTACTGCCACTGTTACTTGCCCTTTACAGAAAAATAATGAAATGTTAGTGGCCACCTCTTCAATCCACAGAAGAGCAAACTGCACTCTTCCTCTTCCTTTTCCTCCTCCTCTTCCTCCTATTCCAGTGTTGCTCAGCCCACCCTAATATTCCTCCCCATAGTGGGAGGGAAAATTTGGACTCTTCTTGACCCTGGCTTGAAACAGTCTTCACACCAAAATCTCCAAAGAGCCAAAAGTCAGGAGGCAAGCGAGGCCAACCTTTCAGAAGAAAAACAGAGGAACCTCAAGAATAGTCCACAAATGTCAAAGGAAATCCTTCACGCCATTAAGGCTGGATGTACAGGTAGAGAGGTACAGGAGATGTTTATTTTTCTACATCCCTGTTCTCCCCCTCCTTCCAACAACAAAGATGCTGATCAGGTCAAAGTCCCTGCACTAGGTCAATCCCAACACCCAGTATCGATTGCAGCTGTGGAAGAGGAGCTGTATTCAAACTGCTCAAGAATTTTGCTTCTGTCTCAAGGGGTAAAACCTGGCCACGCTAGTTTAAGAAAAGAAAAAAAAAAAACCCACAACAAAAAAACCAGCCTTCAAAACTACTTATGTACAAGAAAAGGAGAAGACAGCCCTGCAGGTTATTCATTATTAATCCAACTTATTTTCTCATATGGCATTAGTTACATGTTACTTGAGATTTTAAAGCAGTTTCTGGCTTTAAGTAAAAATCTGCTTAAGGTAAAATTATATACAGAATTAAGGATTAATTCATGAGAGAGATTTTAGACTTCAAGTAATTTTTTTCCTGTTAGTGCCTCATAACAAAAAAATTGTTGAATTAGTAATACATTTGTCAATCCCAGTAAGCAATTCTAGTTAATACATATAAAAAAATCACTGCTCCATTTTAGAATGTGAATAGCGAAAGTTTGGCATGAGGTTCTAATTATTTTCTGAAGGTGAGTCATGCCAAAACCAGTGGGACAAATAGTATCTTAACTCCTAATGCTAATGCAACCCTGCTGAATATGGCTTCCCTGCATCATGGCACCAATCCTGAGAGCAGAGCACCCAGCGGGATTTGTACAGGTGCAACAGCTGGCCCATGCTCACGAAAAGTCAAAGGCTGAGGGTGTGAACTGCAAAATGAGACCAAATGCAACAAGCCAGCACAAGCAATTCAGCTGAAGGGATCAAACCTCTAACAGAAATAACTAATAGCTTCTTTTCTACACCACAGCAAACAAATAAATACGCACACTATGTCAAAAATAACACCTTATACTCCACACTTATCTGAAAAGAGAAAAAAAAATGGGCACAAATGAGCGGCTTTTCATCAACAGGTTTTCATACATCAGCTATGGACCCTGAAATATGTTAGACACCCCTACCTCTTACTAACTCACTGTTGGCAGTGAAAAGGGGAAGGACTTACACCGGAGATCTTTTTTTGCAACCTATTAAATAATTCAGGGATTTATCTCTTGTGCAGCTGTTCCTCAGCAGTTTTCATGGAGTGATATGGGTGCTGTGGGCAGAATTAGCTCTTAGCTTTGAGAGGCAAATGTAACTTTCTGTTGCATCATACACTGAAAAGTATGCATTAAAACTTGTCAGAAGGCAAATGGACACAAATATTGAATTGCATAGGGAACAGTGAAGAATTAAAAGTATAAAAAGGAAAATAAAGAGTCATTTTAGTATCTTTCCAACACATGTCAAAGGGAAAGCAAGAAACAAATTCTGCGCTTTGATTTATGCACAAACTCATCAGGGTTCTAAATGATTTGTCTTAAGATATCTTGCATTTTATGCATTCCTACACCAGGAACTCAATTCTCTAAACTCACTTCTAAATTCAAGGAAAATATCTTTTCTGGTGGATTTGCTGACATCAGCGCTGTCTAAGGGCCAGGCAACAGTGGGATCCAGCTGGGATGGGTGCTGTAAAAACACAGAAGTGCACAGACAGTGTTTGCCTTGAAAAACCTGCAATCCAGACAGGACACAAAAGCTGAGGGAATTGTTAAGATTCAGTAAATTAGGAAAGGCTGAGAGAAAAGGATGCTGTAGGCTGTACTGAGCTGGGGCACACTACTGACTCCCGATGTTCAGTGACATGCTTCTGCAGCTTCTCAGCTTTCCTCAGTTGGCTGGAAGCTTCTCTTCAGGTAGCTCTCAAGTGACTGGGACACTGTCCATCTCCTCTTGCATCAGGCCCAACAAATCCATACATTTCTCAAATACTCTCCCTTGTTCTTTCCTCTTTGAAATTGGCCTAACAATGTCTGTGGATGATGGCTGTGTCCTGGAAGATCTCCTCTGCTTGCGTGCAAATCCCACATAAAGTAAGAAAATTAACAAATAGTGACCTCTTGATTTAGTGTATACCACATCTCTCCCTCTCTCCCTCCTATTTGCACGATTAGTACTGGAAGTCACTGAAGAAAAGAAGTTGTTTCACCACTGTTTCCACCCTGACAAGTGGAACCTCTGGATACGCCTAAAACATACCAGAGCTGCTGGCTGCTGGAAATGTCCTGAGAGCTTTTGTAGTGAGATGCTGGTGTACATGCCTGAAAAAGTGGATTTGCCAAGCAGCGATATCAGGATTATGAGACTCAAATTAATACCAAAACAACTTTTTATTTTATTTTATTTTCAAGAGATTCTTTCAGTGCCAACAGAGAAGGGCCACACAAATACTCAGGTCAAATGCTTACATGACAAACTGGTTAGTTAATGGCATTTGCACTTCTGCAAGAAGTGTTAATGTTGGGAGACCTCCTGCTGATCTCAGGAAGCAGGAACCAGAAAGCGTACTTAGAAATATAACCAAAAGGAGAGTTCAGCATGACTGAAAATTAAGGTGTCCAGTTATTGAAACAAGCCAGATATCTGTACCCAAAGGACTAGTGAGGGTCCACACAGGATATATGTGGTACTGCAAGAGGAAATGCACTGCAGAAGAAATCCAAATACAGCATGTAAAGATATGTTGGGCTAAATCAACAGAGATGCAGCTAACAAGTGACACTTCTGTGGAGGTTGACTTATGCTTGGCATATGGATAAAGCAATCAGGCAATTAAGAAGATCAGATTAGATGACAAGAAGTAATAATGGTACAATTTACTCAAAAGGAACTGATTTTACAGGTTTCTGTGGACTCAGGCTGCTGAGCAATTGGACCCTGCTCAACCTGTTACGCTTGTCGCTACGCTGCTCTACAGTGAATGAACATGAATGAGGATAACACTCCTGTATCAAGATTTGTACCTGATAGAAGTTAAATAAGCTGAAAAAAGGCCAATTAGTCATCTGATTGAGGGTCTGGAAACCGACCCTGGAAAAACCATTACAGTGTCTGATGCCCAAGGAGCTGCATCTGGGCCCGTTGTGGTTCCTGGCATGCTGACAGCCATCAGCAGGTGAACCCTGAAGGAAGGGGACAGAAAGGAATGCCAGCGGGAGCTCCTCACTGATGCTCTTCAACATGAGGATTTCACTGGATGCCCTGCGTAACTAGAAAGATGAAGCTCCTTTTTAGGACCGATCAGCATCTCTGCCAACAGAGTATTGGATCCATAGCTGAGCACCTCTGCAGAAAGTTACACATTTCAGGTGAAATTCTGTAGCAATTATTCAGCACGTTAAATGTTGACATTATTGGTACCTTACTGCTTGATTATTTTTTTTTTTTTTTTATGTATCACGATGAGTCATATGTAGGGAAAAATCCTATTAGTTTTTTGCACTGCTGAAATGGTGTACTTTCTACTAGGAAAAAAACTCTGAGCAAGAGAGAAAACTAGAACATGATAAATTGAAGGGGAGGTCTTCAGGAACACCCTGAGATAGCTGTATGAAATCTGCTCCTGCACATACCAATAGAAGCATCAGGGTAAACACAAAGGTTACAAAGTGGATCACTGGCTCATTAATTTTGTTATAGTAAGCAATAAATGCTCACATGCAGAAAAGTTTTCTCCCGAGGGCTGGCAGGCAAGGTATGCTCAAGGCTAGATGGTTGGCAGACCGCAATATGAAAAAGCTGTCTATGTAGGGAGACTCAAACATCTTCTTTGTCTCCCAGCAACTGGCCAATCTCTTGTGGACCAAGGAGTATTAACTCTCCATAGACAAAGCACACCAAGCCTGAATGAAATGTGTTCTTCCATCATCTGGAGGTATCTGCACAGCCATGATCATATTTGCTGACAAAATCCAGTCTAACTTATTACGAGCTGGGGTAATGACTTAAGAACAGGGACCACACCTGATCCTGGTCCTTGTTTATGCCATTTGTATAAGAGGATCTCAGATCTTTGCTTTGATATATGTTGAAAACAATCTTAGTTGTTCAAAGAAACCTTCTAATAATGGCTTCAAAAAATTATTTGATATTTCATTTTCATCTTCGCCTTTCTACAGAGGTTGCAGTGATTGAGGACTTCCATACAGATCCTGGAGATACCAATAAAGACTTGATAGAAAGGAAGCTGAATTGTCACAAACTCCAAGAAAAACAACTACAAATAGGTGTATCTTGACCAAATGCCAATGTTTAAACAGGAAAGCAACACTCAATTCCTAAGACGGAGCAACAGCAGAGACAAACCAGTCACAAAGGTCTCCCAAAATAGCACAGGGTACAGATGGAGCCACACAAAAGCTTCTAACATAAGATATTTTTAGTGTGCAATAAATGAAGCTTAAACCAGAAGCATCAAGATATTGTCAAACCAATTAAAATGAATGTCCAGGTGAAATGGATGTGAACTTATGAAGACATATAAAATGTATGTGAATGTATGAAAACATATGTGAATGCTTGTCATTTCAAAGCCTCTATTTGACTCTACCCCCCATAAAGATGCACAAGATTTCCAGTAACAGAGATCATCATTCAAAGCCTAGCCAAACACTAGGAAATATCCAGAGTGATTATGACCTAACCATCCACATCCTGGATGAAGAATTTCAAAACAAAAAAAGCCACTCACGTTGTTTATGCTGAAATATTACCCACCATTTATGACTTCCAAAATATACTAATCATCTTCATAGGAATACGTTATTTATTTCATTTTAACAGCTTTCATATACAATCTCCAACTGAGGAAGGAATAATGAACAAAAACGTGTAAGGATAAAGTATCTAAAGAGCAGAGTGCTCCTGATGGGTTTGATTTACATCTGAACAGATCTAGCATCAGCATTTCAAAACTGCAAGAGTCTATATGCCCCTCTCCAAACTCAAATTTTTCAGCTCATAAACCTTTTTGGGCTTTGTAACAGCTTGCTTTGCAGTGTCTTCTGCGTCCCATATGCTAAGGGGATGGGTTTTATTAGTATTAATAGAAAATTATAGAAGCCAAACTTTATGAGTACTGCCCCAATATACAGGATACTACCCCAGAATTAAATATATTCAAAAAAAGGTACAACTCCAAGGTGAAAGTAGCTATTTTCAGCACAAACAGTAACATTAAAAAACCCCTCTATAAACACAGGATCACTTTGGCGCTGGTCCTAACTCACAGAAGAGAACACAACAGTGAATGTTTCAGAGATGAAGGTAGTTGCTGTGTGACACATAGAAGGCAGTGAGGGAAGGGAAGCAGAGCAAGCGAGAAATATTTTTCCTGTTTTCCATAATCCGCTCAGTTTTCCTCATACCTAAAATACCAAAACCCTATTAGCAAATCTTAGAAGACCTAGAATAATGTCATGTAAGTCTGATATTTCACCTTCATTCAGAGTTACATATCATAACTTTTTGAACAGAGAACAGAAAGCAAGGTTCTGCTTTTGCTAAATACTCCTTGCATAACGTGGGCAGATACCCAGCTAAGCCTTGTATTCTGCCTCCATGAAACAGCCTAACAACGCACCTTCTACCTGCTCATGTAAAAAAGAACTGCTGTTATATGCATCAAAGCTTTGAAGAGCAAAAAAGACATCTAGTGCATTTAGGAAACAGTGAACTACCAACTGTAGGCAGATCTCTCACTAACTCAGCACCAGTGGTACATCATTGCAGTGTACGCAGTGGCTTTGCTGTAGCGTCGGCAGTGATATATGCAGGATTGCTTTTATAACTTTCAGGTCATGTCAATCGCTGCTAATGAGACACCCAATTCAAATTAAATATACTTCACATAAATTAATATCCCATTAAAGTGTAAACACTTTGTAGTGTTTACAATAACTCTATTTCTGTACAACAAAATGTAACCCTTGTAAAAAGGAATAAAATAGCAATTTCATTATGCTGTTGACACCCGATATTTCCAAAATAACAAAACTGATACTTCAACCAACTTTTGAGAAGTCTTTGAACTCAAGAACTGCCACTACCTAAAAAGTAAAATGTTTTGCCCTTCTCCAAGAAAATTACATAGAAAAACACAAACATTAATTTTAACCTCTTGACTAAATGCATCACCTGCCAATTCAATACAATGTTGTAGAACCTTTCACTTTGCTATAGAAAAAAAAAAAAAAAAAAAAAAAAAAAAAAAGTGTAACAGGAACAACTGTGAGCTCTGAAAAGGAAACATGATATCATTTTCTTATTGTTATCCAGAATGACATAGGATAGATGTAGAAACCCATCTTTGACTTTTTCCAGATGTCTGTGGAACTGTATCAGCATTCCAGCTTTGTTTTATGTGGATGTGTACTATGTGAACTTTGTTGCTCAGGATTTTCTTTTTTATCATATATTAGAGAACTTTGACAATGTTTCAGTGAGGACATGAAAAGTCATAAAAATAATTTTAAAATTCATGTATCACAGGTGCTGTGTAATCTAACTTGTGGAAAGGCTGTTGAGAGAACAGGATGGTAATGAACAGGTGGTATTTCACGCTCAAGGCAATGCAATTTCATGAGCTGAAATTTATTTTTGTTGAAAGTCCTCATAAAAATATGATATGATGAAAGAACAGTAGCAAAGATAGGGCCAGCACTGCATGGCTGTAGAACTACTACCCTGGGCAGAACCCTGGTTCACACCTGTATTCCAGCAAATCTGATCTCAGCCAAACCCCAAAAGTTTTCATTTACAAACTGCATAAAATTATTAATGACACTTAGAGGTGGGACTAGAAACCAAAGATTTTTTTGAATTAGTGCTATGACTGAAAAATTACTCCTATACATCAATTCCCTCCCCCAAATCTGTTGTTGAGGCAACAGCTGCATGAATAGTAGCCACAAGGACAGCAGAAAAGCAAGACCACCATGGACTCTGAGCAGCTCAGCGAGAGACTGGTGGTCAATATGCGTATCTGCTGCCTTTGACCCCCACTTTCATTCATCCCCTCCCTCCTGCACATTTCAAAGCTACTGAGTGTCTGGCCAAGCAGAGGTACAAGTTCAACAAATCACTACTGTTCAACATCTCCATTCTGCAGATAACAGTGATTTATTGTGGGACAAATATATGCACTGCAGATAATACTAAAATTATTTCCATTTTGATAATAAAATCACTGACATCTTTTTTTTCTGTTAGATGTCAAAGTATTGCATCCCCTGTGATCTTGCCTGTTCTACACCCCTCCGCACATTTTTGGAAGCACCCATACTCTGGGTCAAAGAAACTGAGCTTCTACACCATTGTCCACTACAGAGCGCCTTTCTTCCTCACTGGTACTTACAGTCTTTTAAACTTTGAACAATTTCATGAAATTCAATCTTATTATTGACAAAAAAACAGTGCTGAAGTGTCTCCCCCCTTGCTCAGGGAGGTTGCCTAATTGGGTAATTCAATCAGCCTGATTCCTGAAATTGCACAGGTTGCTATGCAGTACTAAAACTTAATAATCACAGAAAGCTCCCACTGTAATGATTGAGGCCCCTGAAGATGAAAGTGTGCGTGCGTGTTTAAATAAACAGAAATAAATTAAGCGCAATCTGATAGCAGTTTAAAAGGCGTCCCTTGTCCCCTTCACACAGCACTGATCGTTAGTGTTTCTGCCAGTCTTGTACTTCACTCTTAGGCAAACATAAAATATCAGAACGCCAAGAATAAGCTAAAGGATAACTGAAATAATGGCAACTGGGAAACCAGGCATGTTACAAAGTTGGAACTGTTGCCACCACAACAACATCAGCTTCAATTATTTTTTACTCTTGCGATGTTTGTCTGGGATATCAGTTGCAGTTTGGGAGTCCCTACACCACATCTGGATGTCTACAGAAAATGTTAACCACAAAACACTGATTTTTTTAATCTCCTTTCTATTAAAACAGAGGGGCGGGGAAAAAAAAGTCCAGATTTATAAGACTTTCACCAGTATGTCTTGTAATTCCACAAGTTTTATACTGCAGCTGTGTTTAATTAGTGCTAGACCACCACACCCTCCAGGTGGATGTTAGATTTTCAGGACCATTAAAATCCAGCTCAGCACCTAAACTAAGGACTGTATTTATAAGAATGATGGTTAAGTTGTTAGAGTCTACAATGGAGCCTGTTCTGAGTGTAATTTGAGTCCTTTGACACTTGTACAGTGGAGGTAAGAACAGGAGTTCTCTCATGAAACATTACATTATTCACAGACAAACCTGTGGGGTCTAGAAAAATCAGGATTTCCTGGAACCTGCTATGTAGCCACCTGTGGCATCACCAACAAACCACAGGAACATAATCCATGGCCAGGTCAAACTCTGCTGGCTCTAAACGATGAGTTAAAAATCATCCTTCTGCATTTCAACGTTCTAAACTTGTGTACCAAAAAGACCCTGAAAAAGAATTTGCTATATGACATTTCTTGGCCATAATGACTTCGTAAGTAAGGTGATGCATGAACCAAAAATGCATAAAATGTTATCAGTTCTTACCGCTGTGTCCTTTGGATTGGGGGCTGGCTGTCGTCTTTTGAAATGTATGACCGTATACATAACAGAAAAATACTAGTAGGAGCTTGTATTAAGTAACGTACTCTGAATTATATTATTCTCAATTCCCCTTAGGAAAGGACTGAAGTTCAGTTTTTATTGAGAATTACCTTTCTCTCTTTTACAGAGTATGGTAGTAAATTGAGGACAATACACCCCAAAAAGCTTGAGAAAAGTCTTAGCAGCCACTGGCTGGAGTGCATCATAAATGCCTTTCAGAGTTTCACCCTATTTCAGTGTAAAAATAGTGTTAAAATTGTTTTCAGTTTTAAAGTGGGCATTTGGCATCACTGATGATACCTGGAAATCAAGTTCATTCTCTGGTCACTGGACTTTGAAAGACAGTGTATTCTACTCTCCTTTTTTCTAGACACATAAAAATAGGATTACAGGTTTGTCATGAAATACTTTTCATTTACTACAGCTTTCACTGATGCTGTCGAAAATCTTTGTGGTTTTAGCCTAGACGATGACTCTAACATTTCTGAAATTCAGATTATTGATTCCTTTAAAAAAATCCCTAAAGGAATGCGGTATGATAAAATTCAGCAGTACACATAGTATATATGGATGGAAATGGTGCAATGCTCCAGATCTAGATATCAGGAGTTGTAATGAAACAAAGGAGGGATGTTTGAGACTTTGGAATTCAAGTCTACCCTTCTAAACTCTTCTAATGAGTTCTCTTCCTTCCAAAGATGTAAAGGGTATTTCTTCTTCTTTTGTGAGTGTTAAGGAATTTTTCTTACTTATTTTGCTCTATGTTAAACATAAGCATGACAGATGTGCTGCACATTGTTTATGCAAAAGATATAAGGCATACTATGTGGTTATTGATTCGGACTCGTATATCTGGCAGAAATTGAAGGGAATTTTAAGACAGATTTTTTCATTTGGAAGTAAACTCGAAGAGTATGAGTTCACATTGTATTTGACCCAGATTTAGGACTATGTTCTAACACACTGACGCAGGAGAGCCTACAAAAGCATTTCAGGTCCAAGTCCATGAAGAAAACATTTTTTTCCCAGATGGCTCCAAGCCATATTTATGCAAGCGACGCCTTTTGCTTTGTTTCACAGGGTGATTTGTTTTAGGTCACAGACTCCATGGAACAGCTCAGGAAACCCAGTCCTTTCAACTCAAGGTTAACCTTGACTCAAGACCTGGCTTTTGCCCTGAGCAGCCTCCAGCCCACACTGCCCAGGGGAGCTCACCCACTAGGGGTCCTGCACCACCGGGAATGGCCCCTCATAGCTGCCACCCCCAGGCACAAGACCTCGCCTGTGCTTGCAGCCGAGATACCCAGCTGGTGTCAGAATGGCTTCTGGTGAGCAGCTGTCATCACCTCAACTCAAATTTGCTGTTTGCTTCCCAGCTGAGACCCAGGTCATGTTGCCAATGTAAAGCATAAAGAGACACAGCAGGCTCAAGCCCTAGGGCTCAGACCTCAAACTTACGGTGTGGGCACAGGCATATGCAAAGGCTCACAGTAACAAAGCAGCTTTTCTAGAAATGCTCTAAATGATTACGTGATGAAGAGCAATGCATAAAGATGTAAACTGACAAACAGAAGAGGCAAAGCCTCAGAAATAAAGTTAAATACTTATTCTCAGTAGAAAGCATATGTCTAAACAGTGTCCAACACACAAATATATAGTTTCCTATTCCCAAACAGTAATTTTACAGTAACACTCCCCAGTAAAATATTTATGTTACAGTGATTTGAATGATCAGCAAGGGAACATTTCAACACGGTGCTCCATACCAGCCCAGGGATGCTGGTTGCTAAAGCACCGTGGTGTTGGTTCTTACATATCCCGTACTGCTACACCAAAACACTGCCAATGGCCAAAGTAACCACTGTAACAGTAGGGCTGGTGTCAGTGTGAAGGTCTAACACTGTAGGCAAGTTTTGTCACTGTTACTGTTTGTGTGAGCCTCTGACTTTGCTGGACCCCAAAAACTTACAAAAATGTAGAAGACTCCGCTTTGCACGTTTGCTTCTTAATTTATTAAGAGCACTAACCAAGAGTTTAAATCAACAAAACAGTTACTCTCTTCTGCTTTCATTTCCTCCACACATACATTCTGCTCTCCTCTCTGCTATTCAAGTTTTATCAAGTGCCTTCTCCTTCACAACTGGCCTCGATGTCCTCCTTACATTTGCTACTTCAGCTCCCACCCTTAAGAGGGCAGAGGGAGAAAGGCAACAGCTATTTGATCCCTCTTACCAACAGCCCTCAAAACAAGGTGATGTTCACCCTTCTTTTCTACTAACCCCACAGTCGGGTGTACTCACCCTAGCTGCAACCGGGACTCAGAAAAGAAAACTGCCCAAGTCTGCACCACAGCATCAACAGGCATGCTGGGTGTCTCCTCAGGTGCAACGCAAGAGTAACTTTGAAGTCCACCAGCTTCAGAAACAAGCTGTACACCCCATGGGCCACCCAACGGTTTCCCAGCTCTTCTCTCCAATGTGAATCTGACTGTCGAAACCACCAACTGTGAGCGGCAGTGAGAAGGATCACCTCTTTGTCAAGTTCTCTTATTAATTGTGTCAAGTTCTCTTAAATGGAGGAACATAAATGAGTATGCTAACTTTGTTACAGCGTAATTATATACATTATATAGAAGGTGTTATATACCAGGGCTGAAAATGAGTATTTAGAATATTGCTCAATTTTCACATGGCAGCATGTCGAGTCCAGAAATAAAGACACCGTAAGTACAATAAAGACCAACTTTCTGAACTGCTAGGCAGTAACACCCAGCAGGAAATTAAGCAGGACTTATCATACATGCCTAAGAAGCAATTACAGAAGCTTCTGTTTCCCCAGTCATAAATTTCCTGGCTGCATAAAGCTGCACTAGAAGTGTTGAAGAAATGCTGACATTCAATGCGTACTGAATTAAAGCAAAATCAACTTTCATGTGCAGAATAAACTATTGTTGCAAGTTTCTGGTGAGGCAAAAAACCAAAATGCTAACACCTTTGACTGATTAAAAATTGATCACAGGATGTGTTCCACATGCTATACATTCCTGACTCTTGGAAACACCAAAGTGACAGTCAGAAGTGGTCATTGGTAATACTGTATGATCTAGGACCTTGTATAATGACCATATTTGTGCCACCACAGCCCGATGTCACTGCAGTTTTTATGGCTAAGCATTCTTTTTAGTCCCAAGTTCTCCTTGACTCCAAAGAGAAATTCCTTTTCACATATTTCATGACTCAGACACTGCATATCACCTGTGCAAGAAAGAGCACAGTATGAAACCAGAGAACGATAGGAACTACATTCACTTTTTTTTTTTTTTAATTTAACGTCATGTCTCCTGCCTTTTTGTCATTTGTTAGGTCTTCAGGGGTACTTGCCATGTGAAGTGGTGTGACAGGAGCTTCAGCTACAAATGCTTTAATGCAATCCATGTGTGCACTACTTGTGCTAATCGCTGCAGAATTTTTTCTCTCTCAGTGAAGATTTGGATAAATGGTTATTCATTGCTTTTAAGCTCATTATTCTGTAGGGATAGTCACCAGTAAGAGGGAAGCTCTGAAGAAATCCTATTCTCGCTGTTCTTTAAGCTGAGGTATCTCCATAAGCCGCAAGCCATACAGCCAACTCCTGCTGCAGGTCAAATAGTACAAGCCACAGAACAGGAAAAGTCCATTCTCAGAGGAGTTTACAAGCTAAGGCAAGGCTTTTTCCAATCCACATGGCACTGGGCAGATAGAAGTACTACAGAGACAGTCTTACTGCTTGGGATAAGAAGGACAAAATCCATATATTGACTTTGAATAAAGAAGTAGTTTTCACAGTTCCCTTTCACTTTTATCAAGTTCTAGAAACATTTTCAGCTTCTCATATGCTCAGCCTTTAGTATCTTGCTAATAATACAAGCAACAAAGCTTCAGACAGCTTGGTGAGGACATACCACAAAGCCAAAACACAGGAAGTAACTGATCTCTCATAAAAACTGAACAAAAAGTTTTTCCAAGTAACTAGCTGTCTGTGCCGATTTAATAATAAGTAAAGACTTTGGCTCAGAACTTCAAAAATATGTAGGTACCTGAATTCCAATAAAACTAGACTTTCATATTATGGGATTTAGTATTGTCAGTCTTACATGGGTGATAGAGAGCATGCAGAATTTGTCTTTTCTATTAAAATATCAGCATATAATTTTTTTCCCCCACTGATCCACCACTGACTAGTCTGAAACTGGTCTAGTTAAATGTCTAACACTGTAAATTTGTACTGTATTTGCTGCAGTAGACATCACAGGCTTAGACAATGTCAAGTTCAACACATATATCCCCTCAATGAAAGGTTATTCTGACTCTTCTGCAGTACTGCAGCCTGTTGTTTCATCCTACAAAAACTTTGCTATACTGGATATTCCACAGTTGTTCTTGAAACACGAGTTCATTTCTGAACCTTCTCCTCTTACTGCTTGTACAGACACCATGCAAGCACAATCTGACAACTTCTGTGGTAGTAGAAAGAACTGTTTCTGAAACATTTAAAGGAATTTTTTTTACTCAGACTTTGGCCAAGATTATATCTTTGAGATGACACACAAAAATATTACTAAAATAAGTATGTTCTGCAAGATAATGCCCGCTCTTAATAGAATAAAGGTTTGCTTTTAAATACACATTTTCAAACTGAGATAAGCATACAAAATGACATCCATCTTGGTTTCAACTACAACAGCCCAAGGCAATTGTTAAAGAGAGTAACCACGTCAGTCTCTAGACATCTCAGAATAAAGAAACATGAGAAAATGCAGGCATGAGGTGAAAAGAAGGGCTCAGATTTGAGGTAGACCCTTAAATGTTGAAATGAAGATTTCATTAAACAGAAAAGGATGAGTATGTTACACATAAGATCAAGGTGACTGAAGATCTCACAACTTTGCAGCTAAACCAATTGTTTGGAAGGTGCCTTGAGCATCTGCCTGGTCAGTGAGAAATGGATGTGTTTGCTAGGGAAGAATGAGCTGGTTTTGCCTGGGATGCAAGTGCTTGAGCACTATTTAATGTGGGTCACTGCTACCTTCCATGTGGGTAAGCAGAATCATTCCAGAGGACATAGTGGGTTTTACAGTATTAAAATGAAATATTTACTTTGCTATGACTTCTGCTCAGAAGCAGAAGCTTCTTATATAAACTTACTAGTTTTCTTACTGCCATTTGGATTAATTTCATTTCACATGAAGTAACATTTTTGAAAGGAAAGTTTTCAAAATGATCAAGACAATTCATGGTCAGGAAATTATCAGAGTATCTGTTTCATGAAATAGTACTTCAAATTCTCAATATTTTCAAAATAATTGTTTTCAAGGCAGCCTTCTTGTGACATGATGTGTCCAAACTGCTGTCAAGAGCCATGAGATATGCTCAGACTCCAAGCAGGAGTTGGGCCAGTAAGTCATAGTATTTGAAAGACCTGCATGCATCTGCCACCCACCTTTGAAATAGAAATATAAAATTCTGTATGAAATCTCTTAATCTTTTGTCCCTTTATAAGTAAAAACAGCATCTTCATTTCCAATGGGTTAATGAATCCAACTAGAAATACAATAGCCTTTACAGATGTATTACTTTTCAAAACCAGCACAACCTTAACAGCATACTCAGCAGGGTATAAAAGACATGAAATCTCACCAGGTATATAGGAAAAAGTAATTATTCATTCCTATGAAAGGTCAGCTGCAGTCCTGAGTCTGAGCTTTCAATAAATGGCGACACTTAATTTATTTATACTGGGTATTGCTGCTTCCTAATATAACCCAAAACCTCAGGGACACACTGGTAGTAATGCAAACACAGGATCGTCTTTTAGCCAAGAAATCATTTCAAAATTTATCTAAAGCAGAAAGTTATTATGATTCCACAATGGTGGCATGCATTTGTTTGACATTCACCACGGCATACTGGGGACAGAGCAGTATCTGAATTTAGTTCCCATGATCTAACAGAGAAGCTATCTAGGCAACTTGGTGTTTTAAAATTATTTTCCCTTTTTCTTCACATAATCGTTTTGTAAATAAAGCACTCATACTATACACAGTAAACAAATGCAGAAATTCATAGAAAGCCTTCAGAAGGATTTCAAGCAACCTATTTCAGCTCCATCAGTTCTATTATTTGATGCATGAGAAAAATATCCAGAAAAGCCTTAAATGCCCCTTTTGGTATTCTAACAAACATTGAATACAAACTAATTAGTGAATAGTTGAATTATTCTTAGTTGCATTTTTCATGGACTAAAATGCTGTTCTGAAAGAATAAGCATTTCAGTAGATCCATTTGCAGAATTCAAGACCAAGAGATGGTAGAGTCAGCACAAAATAAAACACGGATGTACACCACTACAACTAAGAGAAAAGAAATTTGAGTATTTTTACAGACTGACTAAACACAAGAAGAGGATATGCTAACAGAGGAGTAGTATGTTGAGGAATAATTGCACTAATTTTTTGGAAGCAAAGTTTAAAATTAACATTGTGGAAAACATTCCTGCTGGTGGCAATGCGATTTTTAAAGATGTTTAAAATTAGTCCTAGGAAAGAACTATAGCATGCATACTGAAGAATGAGACTCTATACTACCTTGTGATCTAATTTTCAATTGCCTGTCTCACAGATTCTATACTCAAAAGATGTTACCTAATCTAATAATCAGAATTTTATTCCATCAGAAGTACAAATTTAATAATGAAATTGTATTACTGCATGAATACTAGCACAACTCAAAATCAGATTCTGTTATATAGAGATATCATCAGTGAAACAAGACTGATTACCTAGCTCTTGATGGCTTATGACAATAACCCAGCTTACCCTTATGTATTTATTCTTTTCCTTTCCTATATGAACTCTGATTTAAAAAAGAAACTATCTGGGAGGTATTCATTGTTAGTTCCAATCAATGCAGCTGTGGCTAACCAGAAATCTTTCATTAAGCTAAATAAGGAGTTCTAACAGCAAAATTTTATTAGTGCTAGGCAATACTCACAAAGCTTTGAAGGAACAAGAACTCTCTTGGCTAAACATTTTTAAACACCTCTATCAACCCACCAACATGTGTCTCCTACATAACTTAGAGAATGCTGTGGCATTTTGTAGCCATCCTGAAAGAGAAGGTATACGAGCTCTGAAAGAAGGGGGTGAAAAAAGTAACACAATGAAGAAGCTAAACATTCCCTGACTCACGTATCTTAAACACTCTTTACCACCTGATTTTGAATAACATAAGTCCAAGATAAGAGCAGTAAATTTTAAAATGAGCATGAAATTCTATGTGTCTGCTTTGCTATTGCAGATGGTCCAAATTAAACTGCTTCTAGATGTAAAAGATAAAGGGATAGTTGTTCTTCATTTCCAACATGAAACTATAACTGTATAAGGCTTAAGAGGCTATAGTCTGTATCACACCTCTAATTTAAACATTTTTCAAGTGTTTCTATTACCAAAATGAAAATATTTTCAGAGGCTTTAATACAGCAGTGCGAAAAGAAAAACTAAAACCAGAAAATTATGGTTTGAGTCAGAAGCTGGCATTTGAACATACTGAGACAAAGGAACCTACAGAATTTGAAGACAAAGATATACCCCGTTCTCACCCATTTCTGAAACTGTCAGGAGTTAAGATTATTAACTACACAAAGGCAACAAATTTTAAAAAATACAGAATTAAGTTGAAGCATTTATTCATTAATTTCTGAGGTTAAAATTATGGAGTCGTAGAATCACCCTTAACTTCCCTGCAGGATGAAAGCAAGAGCAGGAACAACCACTGTAGGAACACATGAAAATTTCACATACTTTACCATAACAAAAAAAAGTAATTCAACATAAACTAAAATAATGGCAAGGGTTTTCCTCTTCTGATATCACACTTTTTCCCTTTCCTCCTTGTATTGTCTTTTTAGTCAGACTAGAAAGCAGTGCACCAAAAGTGTGCCTTTACAGTTCTTACTCTCAGACCCTTTACATGAGGGCAATATATAGAATAAAATAGAATAGTTCAGTTGGAAGGGACCTGCAACGATCATCCAGTCCAACTGCCTGACCACTTCAGGGCTGACCAAAAGTTAAAGCCTGTTGTTAAGGGCATTGTCCAAAGGCCTCTTAAACACCAGCAGGCTTGGGGCATTGACCACCTCTCTAGGAAGCCTGCCCCAGGGTTTCACCACCCTCTTGGTAAAGACATGCTTCCTAATGTCCAGTCAAAGCCTCCCTGCCACACCATTCCCATGCATCCTATCACTGGTTCCCAGGGAGAGGAGACCAGCACCTCCCTTTCCACATCCCCTCCTCAGGAAGCTGCAGAGAGCAAGGAGGTCACCCCTCAGCCTCCTCTTCTCCAAACTAGACAAGCCCAAAGTCCCCAGCTGCCCCTCACAGGACATGCCTGGCCAGCCCTTGCACCAGCTTCCTTGCCCTCTTTCTCTAGACACATTTGGGGACCTTCACAGCCTTCTTAAATGGCGAGGCCCAGAACTGCAGACAGTGCTCCAGGTGAGGCTGCACCAAGGCTGAATACAGCGGGATAATCACCTCTTGTGAGCAGCTGGTGATGCCGTGCGAGATGCACCCCAGGATGGGGTTTGCCCTCTGGGCTGCCAGGGCACGCTGCTGGCTCACACTGAGCCTGCTGCCCACCCGCACCCCCAGGTCTCCTTCTGCAGGGCTGCTCGCCAGCCACACCTCTCCCAGTCTATACTTGTATCTGGTGTTACTCCATTCTAGATGCAGAATCTCGCATTTGGATTTGTCAGATTTCATCCCATTAAACATTGCTCAGTGCTCCAATCTATCTAGATCCCTCTGCGAGGCCTCTTGTTGTCCAAGAGAGTCAACAGCACCTCCCAGTTTGATACTGTCAGCAAACTTTCTAATGGTGCATTTGACTCCTGCATCCAGATCACTGATAAATAAATTGAACAAAACTGGCCCTAGAATTGAGCCCTGAGGAACATGGCTGGTGACTGGTCATCAGCCAGATGTAGCCCCATTCACTACAACACTTTGAGCCCTGCCTTTCAGCCAGTTCTTGACCCAGCCACTATGAACCCGCTCATCCCATGGTTGGACTGCTGTGAGGGACAGTATCAAAAGCCTTACTAAAATACAGAAAAACTAAATCCACTGCCTTCCCTTTATCCACTGGGTAGGTGACCTTATCATAGGAGGATATCAAATTAGTTAAACAGTACTTTCCCTTTGTGAACCCATGTTCACCATTCCTGATGACTGCCTTTCAACTGATAAATGCCTTTCAACAGTACCCAATCTTCTCCATAATTTTTCCAGGAACTGAGGTTAGACTAACAGGTCTGTAGTTCCCTGGGTCTTCCCTTACATCCTTTTTGTAAATTGGAATAATATTGGCTGGCTTCCAGCCAGCAGGGACCTCCCCAGACTCCCAAGACTCTCCATCTTTGGTAGATGATCAAGAGGGGTCCTGCCATAACATCCGCTAGCTCCTTCAGTAGTCTGTTATAATTTATTTAAACCCAGGGAGATATTAAAAGTCCAGCAAAATCAAAACAAAGATTAAATTTAAAGGAAAAATCAAACATTTTTGTATATCCAAACCCCCTTAAAGGCGCTATTTGCAGACAACCCCTACAAGAGTGGCCACAAGCAAATTGGGAGATAGAATTCAGAACAGTCTTGATAAATAAAACCATTTTGGAAAAAAAATGTGCAAACATATTTTTCCATTATATAACATAAGAATACTCACCTACATAAATATGGGACTAGAAAAAAATAGTCTGTTCTGCAGAAAAGGATTTGTGGGTTACAGTAAATCACCAATAAAATGTGAGACAATGCTACCGCTGCAAAAAGTACCATGCAGTAATACATAAACAGGGAGTGTCACTTGCAGACACCTGGGTAATTGTTATACTTCAGTATGCGCTAGTAAATTCTCAGCTGAAATACTGCCTAGGCTGGGGCATGGAAGTTCAAGAAATATCTGGAACATTTGGAGAAAACAGCAGTAGACCAACAACAGTAAGACTAAACTCCTTCCTGGAAAACATGACGCATAAAGAAAGTTTGGAGGGACTGAAGTTGTGTAAAGAGAAGAGAATGAGTGAAAAGAGTACATATGACAGACGTGACTGCAGCCTTCAAACATGTAATAGGTAACCATAAAGACTAATGGAAAGTTTTTCTCCGTTTCCACATCAGGCTGAAGGAGGAATACGGGGCATTTTGACTAATGGGAGGAAAACTATAAGCATCAGAAGAGACTGTAGAATATTTCCAGTGGGGCACATAGGGCTTAAGAAGACGACAAACAGCTGTAAAAAGATATTTTATTAATAGTTGATCTGGGTCTGCATAGGGAAACAGAAAACTCCAAAAGCATAGACTGGAAGACTGTACTTCTTATTGAGTGAAAAAAATTGAAAAAACATTAACAGCTAACTCTAAAATGCAGAGATCATAACACTGTGCAGATGCTGTGGGCACAGTGCTGTCATTCCTCCAGCCATGGCTTAGCACACGGCTGTAGTCAATTTTGCAAAGCGTTATTCATATAGCTGGCGGACAGATATATGGTGGGGCTGTGCCACCAAATAATTACAAGGAGAAGTACTACCAAGGTACTTTCTGGAGCAGGAATTCTGTCTTCTCCTCACTTACACAGTACCGTGTATGCTCTGGTGCCATTTAATGGCACTAATTGATCTTATTGCCTGATCTAGCAAAGGCCTTGGCCTTTTCTGTCCCTTCCATTCACAACGGTCTTTATACCTTCTTTAAATTCTCCTTCAGCACCCTGGGGGTCCAGCACCCATAATGCCAGCATCATGTTCACCTGAAGCCCACCGACTATAGCCATACCAGTAAACTAAATGATGCCAGTTAAGTCTGCAAACGTATTCAGGCACTGAATTTCAACAGCTGAATTTTTCATATTGCTAAACAGTTAAAACAATCTCAGAACAACTTTGGTTGGCCAACAACTTCTCTCCCAAACAACTCAGTCGCAGTTTGGGAGTTCCTGTGGGACAAATACTGCTCCCAACAGGCAACTTCAACCCACCCTGTGCGTCCAGGAGGCAACAAGAGCTTAATGGTGAGGATGTCAGTCATCTCATGTCAACTGGCCTCGCTGTTGGAGAGCAATCTGAGGCGCATTTTATGTACTACTACAGCCATACCCATTGTCCTGTGAGGCCCCAAGTAAGGAAATCATTATTAATGGCAGCTAGAATAGAAACTGCTGTACTCAGCAACCATTAATAAACAGGCAGAAATGGCACATTCCCTCTATTTCTTCAGGAGTAGACTCTTCAGGATGAAGTAATTCTTTTAATCAATTCTCACTGTAGACCCCAGTTCCCACCACAGGAGGAAGAAAAAGCTACTGGTTGCATCTCTGTCTTGGACAGGTAGGAACTCTCTACTCATACAAACAGTGTCTAGCTGATACCATTACTCTAATCTAAGTAAAAATAATGTATTTTTAATCATAAGAATTTAAACAGAAATAGGAAAGCAACTAATCCAGTTCACTCATTCAATAATATACATTTTTGAAAAGAATAAAGTATATTTTTAGATGCTGAAGGTCTGATTTGTACCAACAATGCCCAAGACATTCCAGTTAAAAGTGGTATTGCATAAACACAATTATGCCTTTTACTTTAAGAAATGATTTGAGCTAAAGGTGAAATGGTAATGCTCGCTCCAAGTTTCCTTAGGATTTTGTTACTTTAAGTCAAATGCTTCACTTCACATAAGGTTTCTTGTGTTGAATTGTAGTACAACTGTTTACTCAAGTGGCAGCAACATACTCTGTGATAAATTAAATGGACATTTATCAAAGGTAAGTTGACAGGTTTAAATGTTAAACATAAGCACTTGTAAGACAAGTACAAATAGTTTCTACCTGGAGGTTACATATTCAAATCACTGGATAGATATTTTAATTAACTTCTGTACAATAAAGAATGTTTGCTTCTGAATTCTTGAAGAACATTTCCTGAGAGAGGAAGATACAAAATGTCATGCAATATATTTTTAAGTAGTGTTTACATATAAATAAAAATTGAAAATCCTTCTTCCCATACAACACAGGCAAGAGAGGGACAAACACTGTTTAAAAACATAAATCTTGGGGTCAAGATTTAAAGTTAAATTAAACTAACAACTTAAGAGAGTTCATCAGACACAGACATAATACACGGGTATGAGGTTTTCATTACCATATCCCATTTTATTAATAAATTGAATTATGACCTAATAACACAAACATGTAACCACCTGAGGTTCTGAGGGAATTTTGAGAAAGCCTAAAAGATGAAGACATGCAATAGTCAGTGCTAAACCCAAAGAAAATACATTTCTGGTGGGAACAAAATAGTTAATAGACTTCCTCTCATTTCTTCAACCTATCTAGTTTTCTTACCCTACTAATTCTGCCTACAGTAATTCTTAAGCTGGGAAACAGAAGCAAGCTTCAAACACACCGGAGCACAATGCTAAGTGCCTTGTCAACAACGCTTCACCTTTCAAAATACTGAAGCATTTGTACCCTTAAAATTCTAATAAAAACTAAAAGGTTTTACTCACAGTTAAAACCAGGTTCAATAGTTTTTCCAGCTTCGAGACTGTTTATTGTAATCTGAAAGATGATGTGCAGCAGCAGAAATGATAGACTGGTGAAACACAGAGATTTTAATAATCGTCCTGTATGCCCTAAAAGACAAAATATACATACACATAATTGGTGAATTTCTAAACATTATTTAAAGGTTTTCAGTATGCAACCAGTAAAAATATCCTGACCAAGGATATTTCTACAAGTCAGTTCCACATTACTCACGATTGCCTCTTATGGGCCAACATCATAGCAAAAACCACTTAAATTATAGCATCTTTGAGTGTTCTTTAATCACAAACCCAATGATTGTTTTATTACTGATATTTCCTTTTACTTTCTGGTTAAAAAAAAAAAAAAGTTGCTCAAGTCTCCAGTTAGCAATTTAAATCAATAACAACATCATGATGCTTATCAGCATGTCACCTGGCAGAAAGACAAAATATGGATGATACTTCCAATCTTGAGAAAATAAAAACCTGTTAATCGGATTACTCTTTCCAAAACAAATTACATGGGAGGCAGGATAACAACACAAAAACCTCAGTTTGGCTCAGGCGTATAGACATACTTTCAAATGAATGCTTTTCTTTGTGCAGACTGCCCTCTTCTTCCTTTAGAAGTTTTTGAAAATAATTTTCAGTACACACTGAAGAATCCTGCGCCAGATACACTCTATGATTTATTGGATATCTATAGCGAAAAGCCAATAGCAAGTGTTTGATGAAGACTTAGAAAATGCCTTATAAATCCTCTGCAAAACACTCAGCTTAATCGCAGGCAGCCAAACTTGCAAGTTATGAATAAATAAAGTAAACCATTAGTATTTCAGAAAAAAAAGGCATCTTCAAGACTAAGTTGTATGGCTGATAAAAGACAACATTATATATCACCCTACCTGACCTATCTGCAGTAGAAGTATTTTACACCTTGATTTTACACCACCTGCTTCATGCATTTGAGGGTCACTTTTTTATTTACAGATTAAAAACCAGCACTGCTAGAATTCTTAGTCAAGGTTACAAATAAAACGAAGGCTATGGAGGGCAGAACTAGGAGAGTATACCTGGGAAATGTTCATTCTACATACAGCCTGTTTCGTTCATACTTACTCTGCATGTGCCCATTATGAGCAACTACTAGAAAGACGACGACTGTTCATATTCTGTATCTAGCCAGTAAATCAGCTTTTTGCTTGAACTATAACAAATATAAAGCATGTTGTTGATGGTCTGAATTGTAGTTTATAAAGCAAAGAATCAGATAAACATGATTGAACAATTTTAGAAAAAGCTATAGACTACACCACTCCATCAGACTTAAAACTTGTTATATGATCACTATTTTGACTGCAAATTTTGAATACCCAATACCTATGATGAAGTTCCCTTTTTTTTTTTTTAAATAAAGAGATTAAACAATTCAAACAAAATGAAAAATGGCAAGACAGCACCTACATATTAATTTCTGTGATCTGAAAAGGAAGATACATTCACTAGGTGTGGGCTTTGTATGACCCATTCACTAGTCTTCACTGGTAAGGGACCAGAGTCCACACCAAAAGCAGACATCTGGGCTACAGAGCATTATGAAGAAAAGACTAGATTTTAAGTTCTTTGGATCAGAGGTCATTTTTTGTTCCTCTTCTACAGAAGCTGGCCTGGTGTCCTGGCTTAGGACAATAACTTCTAAGCACTATAAAAGCAAAATTAACAAAATAACTCATATTTTCAAAATCATTAGAAGCATGAATATATGACAAGCTATATATTATTAAATCATTTGTTGGATGTGATGTCATATGGAATGCAATCCAAGGACTGCTAGCTTTTACAGTTTTTTTGGCAAGTTTCAATACTTGATGGTTTGTTCCTGCATTACCAGATTCCATGTTCATGGTATTACGAGAGATGCATGTTCAGAATATACTAAAAAATTACATATCTAGAAGCTGGAAAGCTGGAGACAAGCGGTTTGACAACACAAACTCCATGGACTTAAGTGCTGTGTTAAAATGTACAGATTTTAAAGGCAGTCTGGTGATTTCTGAAATTTTGAGTCACAAACTCTCCTCAGTGTTCAGGAGTTAACAGTTCAATAGTTATCAAGCACTTAATTTTTCATATAGAAGTGAATTTGGAAGTTTTTCGATAGAATTGTTTCAGTCAGCCTCCAAACGAAAAGAAAAATGCAATACAACTAGCCAACGCACATTCATTTCCCAAACTGTTTCCACATAAAGAAATAAAACTATTACAAATCTTGGGTCCATCTGTCAGTATTTCAATTGCCGTATCTCTCCAAAATATATCTCAATTTTAGACTTCATTCTTTAAAGCTTGAAAACAAACATTTGAATTGTAGATTGAACAAAGCTTTTCTTCAACAAAGCCTTAACTTTTGCAATTGTCTTCCTTTTAGGAACTGTAGAAAATGTTGAAACTGTATTTCCTGAAATGTGGAAATGTTGAAAAAAATCTTCTATAAAAAGCTGGGGAAAATTTTAAAGGACTTAACAGCTGTGATAAGAAATAGCGTCTCAGTGTACTGGTAAATATGGCAGGGGAAATAGCTGGACGGCAGCTAGACATGGTCGGTGCAGCTTACAGCATTCCTCAAGGGCTGCTCTCTTCATGGCCATCAGTGGGACAGGAGACCACCATCAGATCCTACTGAGCAGGAGCCCTTTGCCTGCACCACATTCAGCTGTGCCAGCAGAAACTAGACACAAGAAGTATTTGGAGAAAAGTAAGAAATACTATGCCCCTGATTTCAAAAGTTTTGGAGAGACATCAACAACTAGGGAGAAATGGGAGTGCTAAAAATCAGTGAATTACTGGATACATAATTTATGCCAAGGAAGAAGTGACAGATTTGGATAAGGGATGAGTTTCAATTTATAGTGGGGTTTGGATAAACCCATTTGACTGTATTTTTACTTACTTTTTTTTCTTTCTACTGGAAACTTAGCTCTAAATTACACAAAGAAAAAGTTAACTGTATGTGTACGGAACTGAGATGGCAAGAAGAGAGAGACAGCTGAAACTGAACTCCTGAAATAAAATAGAGCTTCTCACAATGAGGAAGAAAGTTTTTGTCATCCTCCTTTAATTTTTTTTTTATTCTAACTCACTTGCAGTTACAATCCTTTTGCTAAAACATACTTTAACTGTTCAGTTGTCCTAATGTGAAAGTCCCTGGGGACATGAACAGAAGCTGAATGTCCCACAGAGAAGGAAATACATATTGTTCAGAAAGCTGCATGGAGAACATCACCCCAGTCCACATCAGAAATCACAACACTGATTCCTTCATTTTTGTCTTAGATGTATAGACTTGTGTATGTCCATCAAGACTAAAATAAGAAAAATCTTCTGGCAAAACACCTATGTTTGTAGCTTGATCACTGGGTTCTGATTTTACTCACACCAGCGTGGTGCCACCAGCTTCAGCAAACCGTGGTGGATGGGAAGGAGAGAGCAGATTTGCCTCAGACTGGCCTGAAAGATGAAGAAAAATGGCTTTGCTTTCAGGTGCAGTGTGTCACTCCTCATGGCACCCAGTGGGTCAAAACCTGGCATGTGGCTTTAGAAACATAGCCTGGTGTTTCTCAGAAACACACAGGAAGGTTGCTCCAGTCTGCTTGTCCCTCCAGAAGGCTCCTGGAAAAGGGTTTTCTCCCCTCCGATCAAGCCTGCAGGAAGCCGGTCAGGATGCAAAGGCTTCATTACCCTCTTTCTCTCCAACCCAGCTGCAACATTAAACTGGACTCAAGAGGGCCAAAAGCTTTTCACACAAGGCAGAGGAAAGCATTTCTTATTTTTCAAAGGTAATCCAGCCAAGAGCCGGATTAGTGATGGCATGTCCCCCCCAGCCACAGGCATGTAACTTCACTACAACTAACTATTTGAATGTGTCCAACTAGGACTGCTGCCTTCAAACACACACATGCATCTCTTGACTGCCTACATCATGATTGTATGCAAAGGTAGAGCCTGCTGCTCACATCATGTCCAATGCAGAAAAACCATACATTAATGTTTAGACAGGCAGTCCTGTGATCTTTTCTGCTGCCCCTTTCCCTAAAACAACAGAGTGTAACAAATTATTTTTTTTTTTTTTTTTTATGCCTGGAACTTCATAAGAGCTTATTCCAAAAGGCTGTGCTAATAGGACATCAAATAACTGAATGGCCAGTTGTCACTGAGGCCTACTTTAAAATCACATGTATTAGCTTTTACAATATAATCTGACCAAGAGCCTTAGGCTATTGTGAAGATCATATCATACCACACCACATGATATTATATGATACAATATCATATTTCCATTTGCTTGCAAGGTGAATTCTCATTCCACACAATTTTTTTTTCCTCTTTCTGATCTATAGGATGGGGCACAACAAAAAATTGTTGAATCTCTGACAAAGTTAATAATACTGCTACCAATTTATCCTGATTTTTTAATAAGCAGTGCTAAGCATCTACATACAGAAGGTGGTCAGTTCATGCATGCCATAATGATATCAGGAAAGGGAAAATAGAGGAGGAAAATAACAAATTTGAAAAATTAATTTAAGATTGTTTACTATTCCAACAGTGTAATTCCTCCATCATGATCAAACGTATGCTGCATGTTTTCACCTATAGATTTAAGAGTGATTGGGTGTCTTATTTGAAGCTTTTATTTCTTTGTACTGAGATGTTTTTTTAAATGCAACCTTAGTGTTGCATTTAAAGTCCCTTAGTTTTGCATTTTCTGAAGTCAGTTGGGGTTTGGATAACTCTAACATCCCTTTAGCCATACATTGTACCCCAAATTGCTGCAACACTTTCAATTCTACTTCAACAGTTTTGCTTAGGAATTTTTTTTACACAACACGTCTTTATTCAGATCACAGCAGATGAAATAGAATCATAGAACCATTTAGGTTGGAAAAGACCTTTAAAGTCATCAAGTCCAACCGTTAACCTAATGCTGCCAAGTCCACCACTAAACCATGTCCCTAAGCACCACATCTACCCGTCTTTTAAATACCTCCAGGGATGGGGACTCCACCACTTCCCTGGTAGTTCCAATGCCCGACAAATACCAAAGCACAAGTAGTTTTTCACATAATCTTTGATAGCCTACTGTAAGAATTTGTTTCAGCTAGAAATCTTAAAATCTTAACTTCTTGATTTTCCTTCAGGAAACCTGGCATCACCTCAGAGCCTAGGTGGAAAACCAGGGTCCCGAGACTTTAACCTCCTGCTCCATGATTCCAAATAGGAGTCTGTCAACATCCTCTATACTGTAGATTGGGGCAGCTGGGGGCAGGAAGTTAAGAAAACATTTACATCAAAACAACTGTCCTTTTGAAAAAATCTCAGAGTTTGGGGATCATATGATCTGCAAGAAAAAATAAAAATCAAGATGTCATAATTTCCCAAATAAAAGAAATCCCACCTTTGGTCAGCTCTGTTCAAAGTACCTCGAGATATCACAACTTACTGAGACAAATGCAAGAAAAGAGTTCTAATTTGTAGTTGGCTTCTGCCAAAGTTTCAGAGCTGATACAAGATAGAGTTGGTTCCAGCTAATAATCAGAAAAAATGTTATCACTGAGTCCTGCACAAACATCTGCCACTTTGGACACAAGTCTCAAACATAGATTTGCACAGGTAAACATGTACACAGATGAAAGTTTATAAGCATGAAATAAGTGCTGATATACCTATCTTGCGTTTGACAGGAAAACCCTTTATTTCAGTATGGGCAGTCAGCAACACTGAAGAACATGGGCCAGTCCCCTTTCCTGAACTCATCAGTACTGTTATACACTAACTGATGCTTAACACAGGAAGACACCTCCCAATGACTGTGGAAGACGAAGAAAGGGTTCAAATACGAGTTCCAAATTCAGATGAGATATTCAGTGATCACTACAGGGTTAAACTTGCAAGGCACAAGGCAATTTAGCCCTGTCCAAGAAAGCACTTAAGCATATACATACCTTTGAGCACATGAACAGGGACTGAACAGCTCTCAATGTTGCACAAAAGGTTCATAAAATAAGACTGGCTGCTCCATTGCTATGGTATTGATAGTCAATGTGACACAGCCTTAAAGCACGCAGCTTGCAAGTCAGTAGAAGTCAAACCTTTTTAGATACTTCTACACCATCCACTGTTCAAATCACTGCTCTGCAGAGGCTATTTTTCTCTATTTCTCCTTCCAGTTACACTGTGTACTCATGGCCATTTGTGCAGGGTAGGTATAACCTCAGTGTTTTGAAGTGTTCTCTTCCCTGTGCACTTTTGGAGGTGCAGAGAGACACCACCCTCCAGTTTCAGGTTCTGTAAGAATGATGCTAAATGTTTGCCAGTGCCAGCTATATCTATTATTACACCATCTTTCCTAGACGTAAAATATCCATAGTATTTCTACATGCACAGTCCAGCTATGCTTAGAGGTTTGGCCGCTTTAGCACTGAAATGCAATGGGACAAAGGTATGAACAAGGGTTAGAGAAAGGCAGTCGTTTGGAAGGACTATACTAAGAATAAAATTTGATAACGGTG
Source organism: Butorides virescens (assembly GCA_017310255.1). Taxonomy (NCBI): domain Eukaryota; kingdom Metazoa; phylum Chordata; class Aves; order Pelecaniformes; family Ardeidae; genus Butorides; species Butorides virescens. The sequence goes on along the minus strand of JADKXX010002950.1, from coordinate 57,523 downwards.
TACCTTGTACACTATATATTGTGCAAGGCAAGCCATTGATCCACCAAGCAAGGTAACTGCATATTGGCTCCTATTCACTAAATCTGACATGTACTTCTTAAGTAGACTCAAAAAAGATAATGCTTAAATCATCCTGAAGCTGCCAGGAATTATTTTAATGGCTTAAAAAAGTGCTATCATTTTCTACCCGAAATAAAAACAAAACTTACTTCCTCCTTTCTTGAAAGCGCTGCCATCCTTCCACTGCACAGTAAGCATAGTTATCGGTACATCTATATTTAGTTTAATAGAAAATGCATTTTTTTTCCCCCAAAGAGTATCTTACATTTCAACATCATCTTCTACCCAGAGGATTTGAGCTTACTAGAACCTCGAACAGTGGGCAGACATCACCACTGCAAAAATACAAAACCACTTGGTTCACTCACCGGATTTCCAGCAGCAAGACAAAACCAGAGAGCAATTAACTAATGCCATCGTCTACTCTGTACCTGCCAAGGTCCAGGCCATAAAATGTGTATCCACAAACAACAGCTCACGATTTCATGCTATTATTTTTAGCTACGTTTAAAGGTAAGTGCTCAAGCAGCCACAGTGAAATCCGGACCAGAGAAGGACAAGATTTCAGATTCAGAATTTCCAGCAAAAGTTTCCCAATGTTTGAACAGTTTTGTCCATGCTTTCCTGAACATGACGATCATTCCCGTATGTAGCCAAATGTCGCAATCTTCAACTGTGCCCAATAGAGACATTTTCTAATAAATTTACAAAAAAGGCACAATTCCTTAATTTCAAGCAACCTTTTGTACCATAACGTTATTACTTTGCATTTCAAATTATATTATTTCTCAGATCATAAAACCACAAGAATTTGTAACAGTTTATCACAAAGTACATAATTACCTAAAAATTTTACATTACTTTTTAAAGCAAAATAAGACACATTGTTCCATGCTGTGTATCTGCACATAAAATACAGGTTCTTTTATATTCTTTCATATGATATATTTCCTTACATTTCTCTTTCCATTTCTCTCTCTTTTTAAAATACTACAGAGCTCTAAGAAGGAAAAAAAAGTCACTTTAGAGATAGACATTTATACTGCAGGAATGCCAACCAGACTTGGGTAAACACTGTCAAAAATGTTATGTGTAACTAGAAGAAAAAAAAAAAAAAAAAAACTTATTTAGTAATGAAAACATAAAAAGTGCTGCATAGGATAATAAATACCTACTTACTCTAGCTTCTTGCAGGATTTCCTGTTTTTCCTAGAAGTTTTCATGCCCAGAATACCACCAGAACTGAGCTGTATCCTCTGCATCAATAGACAATAGCATCGTTCAAACTAGTCATAATCTCTGACGGGCAAGTTTACACAGGCAATTTACCCATTTTGTTAACAAAATATTTTGTCAGACAAGACTCAGAACTTAACCATTCATTTTTTTTCCAGATGATACTCATAAGCTTTCAAAGCAAACAACAGCTACCTGATGTCTGCTTCTTAATTTGACAGGTGACTGTACCAAGCTAAATACAGGAAATAAATATAATCTCAGATACTAGTGCATATGAACACTGAGCAATTTTAAGCTAGAGCTGTTCTTTCACAAAAGGATTTGAGGCTTTTAATGCTGAATTCCAGTTACTTCCCTTGAGGAACCAGACTCTCCATGTTTGCTACTAACAGACAATATTTATTTTGAATTCAAATTAATTCAGCCATTATTGTCTGTTAGCAGCAGTGCTTGTAACTTACTTTCCTCACTCCTCTGTCATGGACATAAAGAGCGCGTAACTCTACCCAGTACTAAGCCCCTTCAACAACAGAGAGTCCAAACAACTCCCAAGCAATGGGAGATGACAGCAGGTCATGTGCTACAGAGCTGAAACACATTTTTAAAAAAAATCTGTGCTTACTAGGAGGTAAATAACTTTCTCCATTGAATACCTACCTGCATATGTTCATAAGCAGCAAACAAACTTGATGCAAGGCAGGGTAAGAAGGGAAGGCTAGAGGGCTATGTAAATAAGACTAATACAGCTATGGCAAAGCGAACCCTACACCATGATGTGTTCCCAAGGGAGTAGGTGTGCATAAGTACGTGTACTGAATTCGCAGTGGAAACTGTGCTATGAATTTCTACCCTTGGCAAAACTTTCCCAAGAAGCTCTAGAGGCTGCCTCAGCTCCAGTGGGAGAAGTCTTGCAGAGTTTAACATCCTCCTGAAGAGTTTGAGTGACTATGTCTAGCACAACATAATGCAGCTCATGACCCAGCTGAAGAACCCCTGAGCTGAAACGCATTGGCATTTCAACTTCAACTTTGCATTTAAAAAATGCAAATCATCTGAAGCCGTCCTGTCTACATAGAGCTGAAGTAACCTATGCAAGGGCATAGTTTCATTCCCTCTTTATCAGAGGTGCTTAGGGAAGAAGAAAGACAAGATGGAAAAGCAAATTATTTATGGAAGAAATTTGGATCTAAAAGTTTCCTGGTGTTTGAAGAACATACTATGATGCTAGTATGCCACACAGCTACGAAACTTTCTTCTTTCTGAAAAAAATATTATTACTTTCAAAAAAACCTATTCCAGTGGGCAAATGGAAGAGGACCAGATAGTTTCCTATAAACATTAGTAGTATCCTTTCACCGAAATCAGGTGGTTTTCTAAAGAAATTAGAAAACAAACTTCCCAAGAGACTATGTTGTATATTCTGTAAAATTCTGTAGAGAAATAGATTACAGTATGTCAGAGAACCACAGACCAATAAATCTGAGTTGCATTCTTGGCAGATCAGTGAAAACTGTAACACAGCTGAGAATTAGACAGTTAGGTAAGGACCATACACCAAGGAGGAGTCCAGGTAGTTACCGTAGAAGATGGTCATGCTGAGCAGATCTTAGAAGTCTTCATGGAAACCGCAGAATACGTGTGTAAGGACATTTTAGATGACTCAGCAAACTCAGTTTTCAATAAAATTCTGGCAAGTATTTCAGAAGAACAGATTTCTGTCAAAGGCTTTTACAGGAAATGGTCTGTCATGGGAATGGAGGAAATGATGTCTTGGGACATACCAGCTCTGTCTGATGGTAACTTCTGATTTATCTCCCAGCCCAGTTGCAACAGGTTCAGAACAAAAACACTTCTTTCCATATTAATGACAAAATTCAATGTAAAGGCTATGAATAGAGACCTGGATTTAACAAGTCCAAGACTAAAAGGGGGAAAATTTCCCTCTGAATTGTCAAAATTATTTTTAAGCAGCTGGAAGAAGTTCAATTTCTGATGAAATGAAAACTTGTGAAAAGGAAACTAAAAAGAGTGAGATGTCCAGGGGGAAAACAAAAAAAAAACCAAAAAAACCAAAAAACAACCAACAATGGAACTGACTAGTAATCTGGAATCTCCATCATCCTACAGTCCACTGTTAAAATATTAGAAACTGTGAACATAAAAGAAGCCAAGAACATCTGTATCTACACTGATACAAACCAAAAGTCCATTCTCACCAGTAATCAGTAGCATCCATAAGCAAACATCTAGGGAAGCATACAAGAAGATTAATACTCCCTCCAAGCCTCTAACCTTTTTCAGATTGCTTGAACCATATCTGTTTGGTAAATTTCTCCTCCATGAATTTTCCCAGCCTCACTCTCAGCCACGTGAATTTTCAGCATACACAATACCCTGCAGCAGGAATTGCCACGGGTCAACTGCTCACTGGATGAACAACATCCTTTTGCTTGTTCCCAATTCTCACATTATGAGAAAAAAGAACAATCGGTCACTGTCCACCTTTTCCCCACCATTCATGATTTTGTACCTCTCAATCACACAGTCTTTCACTTGCATCTTTTCCCAGCTAGAGCCCTCGCATACTTTTATGTTCCTCAGACACTCCTACATATACTTTAGTTACCCCCATCAACCACCTCTGAACTCTCTTCCAGTTCTACCACATTCCCCTTAGGGTAAGACACCACTACCACTACAAAATACAGACACATCATGGCTTTATACAGCAATACAATGTTGTTTCATTTCATTCTCTGTTTTATTCCTTTACATTCACATTTCTTTTTTCAACCTCTGCTGAGGCTCTGAACTAATGTTTCCATGAATGTATGTATCACAAGCTCTGGATTGCATTCCTAAGGGACAACGTCAGTTCAGTGACCACTGTTTTACATGTGATTTTTTTTTTTTTAAACCTTACCTTTATATACATTTGTCCCACAAGAACACAAATGGGGGAAAAGGAAACCAGTGCATTCACTGACTGAAGGGATCACTTTTTTTTCCTCAGAAATGCAGCTGAACATACAAAGGTTACCAGATGAACGCCCTTTTAAACATGGTATTTATTTGGAAATTCCATCCATCTCCACTGTGGGAAATACCCTCTTGTCACATCAGACACTTTCAAAGACTGTAAGTTCTACCTGCTTGCTTCTGAATAAATAGATTCTCTCAAACACAATTTATCTATTCTACTGCCTGGATCCTATAGTAAGGAAGATTGCCTAACACTGAATCAAGTTTGTCACAGACTGACTTATTTCATCCAGACATCAAAAACCACCTGAAGGAAAGTACGTGCAGTCTTCAAAGATAAATACTTGAGTTCTTCTCTGTAGCCCTGTGGGATTTTATCAAGGTTTATCAAAATAGTTACATTTCTCCATTATGAATAACCAATTACCAAGCATTCTCTGCAAGACATTGGTTTACTAATGCTCATGTCCAACTAGATCTAATATATCTGGCATCTTGTCCTCTGGGGTAGACATAAAAGGATCAGTAGTTTCATTCTTTCACGTACAGCAAAAATTATGGGGATCCTGCAGCCAAATGTAGTAAAACTGCTTCAACACTGAAGCTGAATTTGGCATCTACGCTCTGCACACATGTAGTCCAATTGTTGTCCAAGCAGCATTTCGGGATCCAAGAGGCCTCTGGAGTGGTATATGAGACATCGCTGCAATTCAGCTGGGACTTCTCACACATCTGTCTTTCTGGTAGAAGGATTTGGAATCATCCCCTGGACAACAGTAGGGCTGGTGGGACAACCACCTCAGACAACTCTCGCAAGAAGCACTAGGGACTGGAATAGAGGACTGCACTATTTACACCTCTTCTTGTGGATGCTTGTTAGAAAGGGTTGCTGCTTGAGCACTTTTGAGTACTTTTCCCTGTGGTGTGGAACATGAAAGCCCATATAAACACAGAGTAACAATATGGAAATGGTATGTATGTAAAACGATGGATTGGAATATATGTACTACCGTGTTTCACAGGGTATGGTTTTAGCATTCTGCAAAGCAAGGACTTGCAACAGAATCACTCACTGCTTTCATGGCCTGGATTTTTAAATGATTATTGATGTTGCCTTTGCAGACAAAAAAAAGAACAAAACAAAACAAAACTGAAGGGAATGTTGAGAGGCATAAAGCATAGAGATTATGGAAGATATGAAGGATGAAGATATTCCTGTGCTCTTCACAACTAATAGAAGTGGTGTCTCAATTATTTACCATGGAGTGTGAGCTGCAAGTCTCAATCTGCAGAAAGGACCAGAAAACTTATCTCTACCATTCTCAGAGTATGCAGGAAGATGAGCAAAGTGTACCTTAAAAACTATGCAGGTGTTTTTAATCACCCAGAAGCATTACACAACAGTCAAAGAGGCTTCAACACTATAAAACATCAGCTCAAAGCCGCCAAAGTGCCCAAAAGAGCCCTGTGATCCCGCACTTTGTGCCTTTTGCTGAATGAAGGACACGAGATGTTTCAGACGCAGTCTTCAAAAGTCTCTGAGAGCCTGAGCTTGGGTGCTCAGAATACATAGCACTCCTATTCTGTAATTCTAAAAAGACAGGCAATCAAAGAAGAATTAATTTGTATCTTGTAATACCTGGAGATTGAAGTGTGGAAGACAAGAAGAAAACTCTTACTTGGCTATATGACCTCTGGATGTCCTCTAAGTCATTGACATCATTGAAGTAGCAATAGCACCTAACCTGCAATTAGCATAACCTCATTATCGAGTATTGTTATAACTGTTCAATAAAATTCAATAAAAATTTGCCTGAAAGATTTTAATACAAGATTTTTATGATTAGGAGAGAACAAGTCAATTTCTAATATGAAAGAAATTGAAACATACATGTTCACTTGCATATAGATTGGTCTTTACTTTTGGATAACCTCAAAAACATTGCTATGAAAAAGAAACAAATTTTGCTTTTGAACTTATTACGGAGACAAGAATGGACATACTTCAGTTTAGCAGTATGTGTGCATATACATACATGTTGTGTACATACAGGAGTACACAACACATACTGGCCACAAAAATATATGCTAAGTAGACAATCTTTTCTCATCCCACAGCACGGTTAATAGCCTCACTTGTACACCAAGAGGCAACAGTATGCAAAATCTACTTTGTCATCTAGATTCAGACTTATAAGAAAACACTCGTGCTTCAACAGTTACAGCATGGTGTATGCTGGACATTGGGAAAGGCAAGATTTTGCTTTGTACAGCATTATCTATACCAAAACCAGAACCAAATGTGTCATCTGGCTATATTTCATCTTAACATACGTAACATAAACACACTTCAAAATTTAGTCTTATTTTAAAATAATTTGCTGCTTTCCATTTTGTTATACATAATACTTCGCTACCTGACTAAAGTAGAATTGTGTCATTTACAAAGAAGCGATTCAGATTCCAACACGGTGTTACTGAGTGTATAATAGTCAAGTGTCAAAAAACCTCCCATACTTCTGTGAATTTTATAGGATTATTATAATTTAAAAATATTTAACTATGAAGTCCAATAATGAAGGGAAAAAAACGTGTATTTGATGTTATACTCCAGTATCCTAACTGTAACACTGGAGTCCAGTGTTAAAACAGAAAATAGCCGTATGTCTTACAAATATATACTCCTGGTATAAAACACATCTGTATTCAGTACAGAGTCAGTAGCCTAAGCTATTTTCCAGTCAGACAAATTCAGACCTTTTCTTAGTCTACAACATACTAAAAATATTTAATATGAAGCGATGTTCACAAAACTCACAAAAGTGGAAGTCTGATTCTATTTTTGATTGCCAGCGTATAATACTTCAGGCTGAAATTCAAGTTGCTAAAGGAACTTTTACAGGACTTGGCGGGAGCGATGAAATGCCACTGTTCAGCCCAAGAAATCAAAAATGCAATTATTCAGTTTGAACTTACCAAAGCTTAGGTATTTCCTTTGTATTTTTTTCAACATAGGGAAGTGAAGAATTTCCACTTCCGCAAACATCAACATTTCCTCACAAAAAAAAGCCTGATTTTGCTGCAGCATGTGTTCCTCCTTTAAAAGGACATCCAAATTCATAACAGTTCTCTAGGAATTTTTCATAGAAAGTTATGAAGTCAGGGAAAGAGAAAGGATATTGGAGAAAGAACATCAACAACACACAGCACTAGCAAGCATCCTCTGAAGTGTTAGCGACACTTTAAAGCAGCACTAAATCGCCTGTTTCCATACAGGCATGGGGTTTGTGTAACAGATGACACCAAGGGCTGCTACAAAGTTTTCGGGGCCATTTGCTGGGGATAACCTCTGGAGCATGTTCAGGGCTTTTTGCCACATGTAAGCGATGCAGCCTCGCAAATCCATGCTAATATAACCATGTTTGTGTTTATACACCACCACGGCAACATTTGATCTCTCTATATAATAGATAGCTCTCCCCATAACGTATGTCTGAGCACACTCGTGCGTGCACAGTTACATTAGCATCACTTTAAGTTCATGCCGTCCCACACCTAAAAGCTGGGACATGAAAAACTAAATAAAACATCAACTTGGCCCCATCGCCAAAACTCTGCACCAAAGACTCCATCAGGGAGATGCGCAACCCCCGGCCGCTGCCCGCATTGCCCAGCACTGGGGGAGATGGACCAGCCCAGCCTGGTCTGCCTCAGCATCCCACAAGGGGCACGCATGCCCCCCCTGACAGCTGGGCTATGCTCCACTGTCGACACAAGCAGAGTTTCCACCAGTGCAATACGGATATTTCACTCCCTGACCCTCTGCTGACACCCAGCACAAATATTGGGAGCGCAACAGCCTGGCATGACAGTAGATGAACAGCTCTCTAGGTTTCTGCTCTCCTCAGATGCAGGGAGAAGCAGTATTCTCCTTTATTATTATACCACCTTTCCTTGTGTACGTCAACTGTTCCTTAGTTACAGAGAACTGTACTCTTTCCAGACAAGTGTAATGAATCTTCAGAAAAAGGAGTAAGTTTTATTTATTTTTTTTTTTAAAGCATTTTAAAGAAACTCCCAGAAGGAATTAACTTTTTTTTATTTACAGCCTTGTCTGCTCAGATGTGAACACATTTCTATGTAGCCACCTCATGGTAGCATATCCTAGCCATCTTGTAATGAAATTATTCCAAACATATCAGCAAGACATGATCCCACATATTTAAGTCATTACGGCGAACTTTGGCATGGATCAACGTACATTAGTTATTTTAATTACAGCTGAGTCAATCTCCATTAGGTATGATTAACATTTGGCCTAACTTCTCTGACTTGAAGCTAAAGGAGCCTCCTTTAAAGTTCAAGACTAAGCTCATGTATTTGAGGTTTACAGAATTATTACAGCTCTGGCTCAACCTTCACACTACCATTATCTCCTGTTTAGGTAAAATAAAAACAAACCTAGAACAAGACAGAAATCAGTTTGACCAACATTTGTTTCTTAGACCAAGATAATACCTAATTACTAACACAGGGAGGATAACAGATTAAGGAACATGGTAAAAAGTCCCCATTTACATTATTCTGAAGATGAAATCTTTAGACACACAAAAGTCTCTACAGAGACTTCTCCAGAGAACACTGACAAGAATTACAGACATGTTGCAAGACGTTACAGCAGGGATGTACCTCGACCGGCAATCCTCCAGAAAACACTGCAAGCTCTACGGGTCCTTTAAGTAAGCCTAGGTAGAGACTGAAGAAAAGAACTGGGCAAATTGCCCTGACAATACCAGTCTCATTTAGCCATTTCAATCCTCCAAAATATTTTTTATGAGTGTTTCAGTGGTCACATTTACTTGCTAGGTGCTGTCAAACAATTTTAAGCTTTCTTCCACTGCTGCTGATAGTAAGACAGTGGTGTCAAATCATATGCAAAAAGGGAGCACATCACTTTGAGGACAAACAGGCTCACAAGGTGCCTGACAAGAGGACGCAAAACCCCCGGCAGGACAGTCAGGCAAGACATCCTACCCACTGCCAGTGCTCAGGCACCTCCTCTGGGATACCTGCCTCTCTGGTGGCAACATGTTCATGTCGAATGGCAACTCAGTCTCATCTTCCTCCCTTGCTTAAGGTGATTTGGACTCCATTGCCCAGTGTGCCACTGCCAGAGTCTGTTGGCTAAGCCCACACAGACCTCAGGATCTGCTCAGCTCCAACAGACGTTGCACATCAGTCAGATGAACTGCACAGTCCTTGATCCCAGCTCTCTCCTCACTTTCCTGTGCCATAACCACTAACCCAAGTACCGCATCCTGTCATTGTCTTTGAACCTACCAGCTTTAGTCCTTGGGGAGCACAGGCTAAGGGACATGAATCTCTGCCTTCCAATGGCTGTGACACTGATACCAGACAATTCAGCCTTGCCAAGCCGAACTGGGGAACGTTGCTGGAGATAGCTCACATATTATGAATTTGAAATACTTAAGGTTAGCTGACAGCTGGTCAGAGATTTTGAGGAGCCAGTGTTTTTATTTGGACATCTAAAATGGAGCTCAGGCAGCACTAAGCATCTAATTGCTCCTGCAATTCTACCTTCTCATCCCGAACTCCTTCAGAAATGCCTTGACCCAAGAGTTCCTTCCACAGCTACACTTATTTATGGGTACAGCTCAAATACACAGTGTCTTCTGTGAATCAATGAGTCCTGTGGCAGGTTAGAAATTTCTAGAGCTGGTATCTGGACAAAGGGAGGGGGGTAAGAAGGCAGTTATTCCATATATTGAAAAATATTCAGCAATCTTTATCTACCACCTGTCTCTCAATCAATCCCAGTCCCCTAAATATTTCCTAAAGACTTACTAAGGCCAGTTAGGGAACAGAGACAGCTCCATGTGATTACCATAATCATTCAAAAGAGCCTCAAGTGACAAGCCACAAAGCCAAATTCTGAATTCTGAAAATGATCGCGAGCTTTCAAGGACATTTACTGATGGTATCACTGCTTCTCTTTCCAAATAAAAACGTGGTTAGGAAAACACATCTAGGTCCTCACAAGCATCTAGAATAAATACACACAGGACTCCAGTAACCAGGAAAGGTCCCAGATGATTACTCTGAAGCGTTTAGATTCTTCATTATTCAGAGCTTAAAAACCCCATTATTCTTCTTTTAATAAACTCTGTACTTCTTGAATAGATTTTTATAGATACCATGAATGTTCCTACTGTATCACAGTCACTATAGTAACTGATGTGTTACCATAACTGTAGGACTTAATGGATTCAGAAGGGATCCCAAGCCTGACAGCCTAGGCAAGCACAGAACAGACTTAGCAAAGACTCTGGCTGGTGCAAATGCGTATCAGAGAATCATAGAATGTTTTGGGTTGGAAGGGACCCCTAGAGGTCATCTAGTCCAATACCTCTGCAGTGAGCAGGGACACCACTAAGATCAGGTTCCTCAGAGTCCCCATCCAAGCAAATGTACTACCAGACATGTAGGAGGGTGTATGAAGTATACCTGACATGGTGCTGTTAAAAGTTTCTAATGTTAACATTTTAAAGAGCATCAGTACAGAAGCAGGCTCTGAAAGGATTCAAGAAACACAGCAGTTCATTGCAGAAGTGTATTTCAGGCTCAAGGATTGCAAAAACAAGGAGGAAAACCTGCCATGCACATGTATGTGTGTTTACCTCTTCCACCCCCCAAATTCCAGCAGGATTAATGAAGAAGGAATAACCAAACAGCAGGTAAAGACTCATGAAATTACTTAGATAGGTGAATAAAGTACTAGACACAAGTTCTGAATAAAAACCACAGTATTTAAAGAAAAAATAAAGAAGGTAAAAACAGATCTGTGCCATGCAGAAGAAAAGGCATGGTAAATTAAAAGCACCCTTTTTATACCTGGAAATTACAGGCTACTGAATGCAGGAGAAGGGAAACATTCTGGAATTTGAAATATGCTTAAGAGGCCTAAAAACCAGAACAGGTGCTGTCTGCCATCCAAAATTACTTTGAAGAGATGACAGACAATTAAGGGAAACTCTGAGTCATCACCCAACATTGCTTGCGTAACCGTACAAAAAGACTGAGACGTAACACTACCTTATTTTCTACAACTTGAATGCTTTTTCTGTTACTGAAATCTATGATTTTCTGAAAGAGAAAGCCTCCACACTCTGTAAAATCTGAATATTGTAAATTAAACTTAAGGGACTGGGTTAGCAAACCAGCCAGGCAAACTACACTGAAGCACCTGAATATATTAATTTGACATTTAATAGACATGGCTCTTCCAAAAAAGAATTGCAAGCTAAACGCGGAGGGTGAATGCTTGAGCTGGTGTGAATCAATACTGCTGCACTGAAGTCAACTGAACTACACTGTTCAAAGAGGCTGAGGATCAATGCTCTGTTTAACATAAACAAGCATTAGGCAAACATTCCCAATTTTCTGCTGAAATTTTACATGCCAGTCAGATTGCATTTCTCACCCACAATTCAACAGTATAAATGAAATGGCTCTGTTTAACTTTCTGTTGGTAACATGAAGGCAACGTTTGGCAGAAGGAAGCCTTCTGCAAACATCCAACGTGGGCTTAAAAATATTGTTGCTTTCCTACTGACAAAACTGATTTATCTTTAGCTACCAGATGGACTCAGGAAAGATGGATGAATTCTGTAATGGAGATGGAATGCCCTATTTTACGTCTGTCTCATTGCCACTCTGTATGCTCCTTTGCTCAGAATTCAATTGGATTAAAAAAACAAAGGGGAAACTTTCACAAAAACACCCCCCTATTTTTAAGAGTTTGTTTGGTTTTATTTGCAGAGAAGTGTTTCAGTCAGCCGATCTTTAAACTCCAGGGCATTCAGATAAGCAAGAAACTAACTAGGAAAATAGTTTTAAAAGCAAATACCAGATTTGTAACTTCAACAATCTCCTTCCTTTTACAGTCCCGACAGCCTTGCATTGAGCCCTAAAGGAGGTTCATATTCCCACTAGTTAGAAGAATAGCAAAACACCTGCTCCAACCACAAACAGCTTGGGAACCAGGAATGGTCCCCATTATCTATCACCAAAACATCACCTGAGGGTCAGGTTTTGAATTGCACAGGTCCAGTCTTGACAAAATAACTAACATGTCCAGAAGCACAAATGAACTAGCTTCTACCAGCAAATCTACTAATTAAAACCACATAAAATATATAATTATCTTCTTTTACTGTCATGCAATAACTGCTTACACCATTAAACAAAACATACAAAGTCCTGCAAACACAAGCAGCAGGAGAGCAGCGCAGGAAGCTGGACTCTGAATCTCTGAGCCACGTCACGACCGTGGCAGGCAGGAGAACACCCTGGAACAACCTAACCCCAGGACAGGGCAGGAGGAGAGGAGAAAGGATAACTCAAGTGTTGCTGGTGAGAGCTGGCAGTTGCTCTCAATTAACTAGGAGCTTAGGCATGGCACCTCTGAAGGTCTGCCCTTTGCGACTAGCTGAAAGCAAGGACAAAACAAATGTGAGGACAAAACCAAAGCGGGCATGCATTTTTAAACCGGTATTGCCCCCAGATATTTAGCAACCCTCTTTCTTTTTTCATTAGATGTGCCTTTATCCTTGGCTGCCTGTGCGTGTTTACAAGCTTCCCTTTCACATTTCCTGTAATGTTCATCATAGTAAAGTAACTACCAGGTTCTTTCTCATTCATCGCCTCCCTCACGAGCCAAAACAGTTTTAACCATCTCCCTAACCGGAGGCAAACTTAGGCTTGGTGTTGCTGAGATCACCTGGGTATGGCACACACATGTGAGCAGGTCACTGACTCCTGACACGGTGTTTGTCCTTTGGCTTCCTATCCCACCCTCCATCCCTCCTATTTGAAAGGAAGCAGGTTGGAGCTTTGAATACGCCTTTGCACGTGTGTAGGCTCCCCGCCTCAGGAAGAGGCATCAGTTTCAGCTGAGGTTTCAAGGCACTGCATTGTGAATAACAGTACGTTGAAAATGCACTGTGCTGCTCTACCATTAGGAGTGGTTTTATCCTCAGACACACACAAAAAAAACCCCCAAAAAACCCAACCAAACCCTGTGGCAGAATATAACAGTGTGAAATAAAGGCAGGCTTTGGCTTTCAGTTTCTATCCTACAGTGGGTGTTGCTGCACAGTCAGCATTCAAACCCAGGAGTTATTGGTCTCACAACGAATACAGAAACACGTCCCTGAGCCGTCTTCAGGAAAGGCAGCCATCCTGAACGCTTGCAGTGCTGGTTTGATTTTGTTCTCCTTTTCCCTAAAGGGGAAAAAAAAAAAAGGGGGGGGGGGGGGGGGGGGGGGAGAAGAAGGGTGATAAAGCCTAAACCTCTACAAAGTTTTCAAGAAAACCATCATGGAATTAGCTGAGGTATTGTTTGCAAAAGGACTGAAGTAACTGCCCAGGTTACAGGATGCTGTATCATCTGTCAGGTTCGGCCTAGAACTGACTTCAGTCAGTTTGGTGTCTACCCTCCATAACCACTTTTGTATATCTCTTAAAGCACCAAGTGCTTCATAGGATTTAGTGTGAGGATTTTCCTCTGCTTAAAATTCATGAAATACTTTTTCAGACACTACTGTTATTTCCTGTACTACTAAAACACGCAAGTATCTTAAAGCAGTTAAAAGTAGATTAATTGGTCAGGCCTGGTTAATTTATGAATAATAATCATGGGTTTGGTCTCTGGACGAAAGACTCATTTTCATTTTTGTCATCTGTTGGACATCATTTGTTTGAGTTGGCTGTAATGTGGTAGAAGTGTGACTCATACTCTGAGAGCCAGAGTCTCCATAGAGTTAAGTATCCTAATTCTCTCTCCATTTCTGAAAACGAATTATTGCCTGTGTTTTTCGCTGCCTTCTTCAATATGTTTATTTCTTCTATTCGTAGTAGTATCTTGGTAAGGTATATAGATTGTAAGGAATGATACAGACCTCAGCAGCAAAGTCCCTGCTCACATTAAGACAGGCCTGGCCTGAAAGAGTTTTTAATCTAAGCAGGCAAAGGAAGGATAGAGGGAGAGAGATACAAAAAGGTTGCTGTCAGTATGGTTATAAACTATTACAGCCATTGTTACAGGAATGATGGATTCATCTTCCGCTGCATGCATGTGCTCTTGCTGGAGTTTCCCTTTCATAACAAAAATTAAAAATAATTTTCAAAAAATTAATTCCTCTATCCTGCATTGCCATCAAATATTGCCATATTGCCATCACACCTTTTGAGGTGCTTCTTGAACCACAGCACAAAATTCACTTGCTGGGGTTGTATGCGATGTGAAAGGGGACATTACTTACTACGCAAAAACTCGGTCTCATCACAAAATAATGTCTCAAGAAATGGGGAAAAAATTTGATCTGGTTTAGTAATTCTTTATACTGCTTGGTTGTGTTCTCCAGTACCTGACAAGGGGCACACTGACTGCAGTTCTCCCAGCAGTTTGGCATTCGTAATGTGGAGCACCATTCAAGAAATGCATTGGCACGGTTCTGCTGTAGACAGTAAATAACAGACTTCAAATATTGCGTAGCCTGAACTTAAGACATCAGGAACATAATTAGAATTATGGAGCCTATCTGTACTCCAACATGAAATAACAGACAGTATTATCTCTAAGGTAAATTTTTTACAGGAAGAATATTAGGGTTATTTAAATTCTTATTTTGGGGGACAGGTTGTGGCTGGGTGGTTTGGGTTTTTTTTTTATTTATTTGTTTGGGTTTAAGCATGTTAACTTGGAGAAGATAGATACCATCCAAAACCCATTCCTGGTTCACACACTTCCTGTAAACTTGAGCAAACATGGCAATCTTCAGGCCAGGCCAATTTTTTGACTCAATTATATTTGGCTTAAAGTAGAGTTCATAACGAATCCTGGCAACACTTTAACTAAAGAGAGACTATCTCCCATGTACAAGTAAGACTGTTTTAAATGTGAGTCATCTGAAAATCACCATCCTTGAAATGGGTTGATGTTTCAAAATGAACTTAATGACATCTTAAGGAACCCAATCTGCATTTTAAAGTAAGCCCAAGATATTCTAAAAACTCAACTGTTCCTGAAGTCTCACATGAAAGGTAATTTTATTATACAGCACTGTACCAAAAATTTATGCTTGTTTTTAAATGACACTGCACCAATATCTTTCCTCAAAATTTCTTTTTTCACACATGTACGCCATTGGTATGTGCGGTGTATGTGCACACAAACAGTCCTATTGTGCTTGCAGAAAAAGAACTTTAAAAAGACTGTATGACAGATAAAGCAAATGAAAATGCTGTTATTATTTTATATTTTCTCAAGAGCTTTCTCTTTTTTTTTTTTCCCCGACTTGTGCTTTAAATTTTCCAGCTTAAAGAAGAATACAAGCCTACAATGAAGTACAGCCTACAGCTGTACTCAGATGAAGTTCTACCTCTTCGGTTTTCATATTCAATGAATTCCAACTGTAAGTATAATCTGAGTTCACTAAGGGCCAGATTCTTAATTTTCTCCTTGGACAGATCTGCCATTTAACCAGTACTGAGAGGGGCTGAAAATGTTTTTCATGAACTTCCTGTCTTCTGGTCTCCCTGCTCCCTGTGGAAGTTGAAAAGAATGGAGTGACTTACGGAGTCATGTCAGAAGAATGGTGTTAACACACAGCAAACCTAAAGGTATGTCTGTCACAAACAGAATAATGTGATGCACTGTGTCCTGCAGAAGCACTAGCATTTCTCTTGAAACAGGCCATCCAGACTAAGGTCATTTACAATACTGATTACCTATGAGCACGAGGAGCTGCACAGAAGAAGTGATACAAGATAATTCCAGGAAAACTGGAAGAACAAGAGACATTAATGATACACAGATTTCTCCTCTTTAAATATGGAGGAAAACATGAAGTCTGCCTCTTTCACAAGTACGAAGGGCTCGGGATGAGACTAGGCCAGCTTGATTGATGCAAGAGAGATCTGAGAGAGAACCTCAACGTATGCCTTCGGCATCAACTCACATCTAATGCAAAAGCTGGTGAACCTCATGACATTCAGTGCCCCATCAATATCAGTCTTGCAGGCTACAGTTTCCCAAACATCACTTTACCACAGGTTTGGAAGGCCTAGAGATGCTGCTGCAAGAGCACCATCAGCAGACATCTCCCACAGCAGCAGAAGGAATCTTCAGGGAATATTTTCACTATCATGAAACAAGTGATTGCCTTCCCTTCTGCCACAGGCTAAGCAACAGATGCATCTTCACATGCAATGCATACAGTCAACGCATATCTATAATGGTGATAATAAAACTTAGGAAGAAAGCGTTCTCTGAGCACGTGCAAAATGTATACCATTCTGTACATTTTTTCAAAAGTCACATTGCTGTTAACATCCAATTTGGTTTCTTTGAGCAGGCTCTTATTGATCCTTAGGACAAATAAAGTACCTACTCACTACACTTAATGGATAGGATGTGTGTGCATGTGGAAAAATACTTTTCAAAACCTACCATCTATTTTAGAAAGCAAAAAGTGGCAGTAAGCATTCCAAATCATCATAAGAGTGACAAGAATTTCAATAAAGCCACCATTTCAGAAAAAAAAAAAAAGCCATCTACATACATCCAGCCTAAATAAACAATGTGGGAAAAAAAGTGCCCATACATTTTCCTAATTCTTACACAGTATATTACTTCAATCAGAGCATCCACAAAAGATTTTGTCTAGCATCATAATGAGTTTTATTGCTGAATCTCCATTATCATTATCCCTCACACATCTAGTTATTTCATTTAAGCAAGAGCTAAATACCTAGAAGCAACTAGACAAAGACACAGCCTAAACCCATTTTGCAGCTTCCAAATTTAATACCCTTCTAGAAGATAGGTCATAATGAAAAGCAATGTGTTCTGCTGGGTAGAGGAGGAAGTCAGTAAAATTTTAAACTTTATTACTTTGTAAGGCTGTGAGGGACTTCTACATCATTTTAGTAATGTAAAGTGGTCTAATGTTTAGCTATACAAATAATCACTGAAGCGCCTTTCAAGCAGCCTGATGTACACTGGAGGGTTTTAGCGGAAACGTGAATTGTGGGTACTGATTTCCCATGGTAAATCCTGAACCTGGCTTGTCTCTGAATTTCCCTGCATCTGTCAGAATGGTATCTAGTTTCCAGAATTATCTTACTTATTTCTGTTATTAATTTCTTTGTCTAGATATACAACAGCATGAGCAAGTAGTCATCTAGCCATCTGAATGTTTTCACAATAGTAACATTAAGGCAAGCTTTTGTGCAACCATATGTAAAAAGCTTTTTGATATCGTACTAAAATGCCTTTCTGATTTTAAGTCACATTCCAGTACCTGACTCCTTCCCACATGCCCAAGAAAAAAAACCCCAAAGGTCACTGAAGAGTGCACATCCTGGAATTGGCTGCCAAACCTCGCCCAGGTTCTTTCATAATCAGGACATTGTCTCCAACCATACATCGGTCATTTCTGGTTTGCAGATTTGGAAAAGGCTAAACCACCAAATAAAGAAGCTGAGGTTAAAAGTGGATTTCTCTAAACAGTTATATTTTTGTGCTGAAATGAAAATAAAGGCTTACAGAAGAAAACTTCAAGTTTAGGACACAATAGATCATCTTAACAGCGGATAAAGTATATTTGTATTGCCTACATAGTATATCTCTTGTATATAAACTCTTAGTCCATCAGAAGAAGCAAAGCAAGCAGCAAAAGCTCAAGCTGGCTTTAGCACATAATAAACCTCCATGTATTTCTTGTTGTTTAAAGCGCACAGTACCATAAATTACCCCATATGTCTTGCAAAGTGCTTATGATGCTGATGAGCACCAGCAGTAGTAGCAAAAAAAAAATGGACTCTTTTCCTGCAACAGTCAAGCATATATGGCTGTACATAGTAAGGAGTGGCTTCCCTGGTGCCCACTGATGCTTATGTATTTGGCTCAAGATTTAGGCTAATCATTAGGGGCATTCAACTGTAAGGAGAAGGTTGCACATTTGATAATGTTAATGATTGTTTTCAAAGTTCCCGAAGAAAGTTCAAATTGTGTTGCACACCACTTGGTTTCAGGTCCAGATCATTCCTGTCTCTGAGTATCAGTGGAGGCCAATTACAGTTTGGCTGACCTATTACAGGAAAGCGTCTCGCCAAAACTGATCCCATCCTTGCAAAATGGAGAGTTTGTTTTTAGGAATACATCATATTCTAAATTCTCTTGGTTATGTATCTGAATGCAGAGATAGCTTGCTTATGAACAGTCAAGCCAAGCATTTTCCAGGCAGTACAATAAAAGATCTTATTGCCTAAGACCTTCTAATGCTCTCAGTAATGGAACAACCTTGATGTCTAGCTTTTATGCGAATGTATGAGGAGACTATCGTCAACCTCCTACCCATGAACTGCCCAAACTGCTTAATTGTTGCCTGGGTCAGATGTCAGGTAACTGCAGAGATGTTTAGGAAACAGACGAGTGAAGAAATTGATGAAAACATTCACCAAGTTATTAATAGTAGCAAGATATTTCTGAAAAAAACCAAGTATTTCAGATAGTTGCAAGTGACCATGGCTTACACCACTGCCACATAGGAATGAGAATTACCTGTCCGCTATTTGATATTAGTAATTCTACATTTCCTACCCATCTAATTAAACTTTATTTCAGCAGTCAAGCAAAAGCAAACACCACCACCCTCCATCCCCTCCAGGGGAAAAAAAAATAAAAAAAATAATAATAAAAAAAAAGAATGAAAAGAAAACGGGAAAGGGTTACAGTTTTAGGAAGGTTAATACAGCATTTTAAAATCTCACTGATGCTTCCAGCTATCTACTGTCTGGCTCATTTTATTAATGTGAGGTTTCCACCAGGAATTACTTGTTTTCAGCAGATTATTATTGCATTAATGTCAGGATCTGGCAAGTGAAAAAAACACAAAAGCCAAAGACAGTAATAAATCAGTCAGTCTTTGGCTTGTCCTATATCCCAATCAGTCTTTTACGATATTAGAAATATTTTAAACGTGGATTTCAATACTTTGCCTTGACCTTGTAACTGTTCTACAGTTAATGGTTTAAAACATAGGCTGCCATTATCAGGTTACAGTTACTTTGCTGATGCAACAGTCCTCCCAAAACGACTTCCAGGAATAACATTTCTATTTGGCTTACCCCGACCTAGCCCTTTGGCATAATTACTTCTTATCAGGGAGTCTATCTAACACTCAAAATTAGCAGCTGATTCGCACATTTTACAGACAAAGCGGATGAACCGAAATCCTGATTTTGGTGTATTCTTCCCACTGCAGAGGTGGAGGCAGGGGGTGGCCAGGGGATAGCACAAAGGAATGCAAAGTTGTCCATTTGGCCAATAATTTTTTAAGAAAACTCTTGAAACTGCCAAAACTACAAGCTTTCACTGCTTTCACCCACCTTTAAACATAGGTTAGAATAAAGACTGTGCACAAAACTCACACATTTTTACATTTTAAGCAGTCTCTTCTGACTTCTTAACAGATTCCTAGGTATATTTTCAGCGCCTGTCCATTTGAATAGCAAGTGAATGTCCTGTCATTCTGAATACTTGCTCCACAAAGGAATCACTGTCTTCCTCAGTGATGAGCAAATACTCATCAGAGCTTTACCTACCCAGAAAAGCCGGAAAAAAACCCACCCTAAAATCAAGAGTTACAGCACCCAAAACTTCTGTATGGGCATGGTTAACTAATTTGAAAATGTCTGCAGCTTAGCAGAAAAGAGTTCCCAACCCGTTCAGAGCAATCCAAAATAAACCTCTCAGATATGAAATCAGAGTGTTCACATGGGGATTTAGAGATTTAAATCACAAAACAAGATCTTTGTTTTGGAGTTGCTTTGGAGCCAAGCTATAGTTTGGGGGTTGAAGTAGGGATTCAAGTTGGTGACTTCATAGTTGCGAGTCTAAGGGGTTGGATTCATCTCTGGTGAGTTTTTTTGTAAAACTAAATATCATAAACTAAACTAATGTATTATTAAAGGCAATCAGGAGAAAGGTCTTCCTAATGTAAGTGAAACCATCTTATTAATAGAAATCCCAGTCCTGTGCATGCTAGCTTGCTCTGTATCTCAAACTTTTATGAAGATCTTACACAGCCTCCTGATGCTAAGCTTCCCCCAGCTGAAATGCAGTTGCCTCCAGGCCAGAATACAAGGGTTATCAAAGCAACACTACACAACACTTTATGTCAAAGCTAGAGAATGCCAGATCAACTGAACCTCACTGAGGAAACTCTACAGCCAATAAAGTAAATATAAACATATCTGGAGTGCTCTGTAAATGATAAGCTTAAGAACATATTGCACTAATTGATAAGTTGCCAGTAGGTAACATTCAAAAACAAATGCTATGTATCAACAGATTGCTCAGACCTCTTGTTCTTGAGTCCTTGTTGTTTCCTCTTTGTAGTTCTTCGCAAGATCTTATTTGTAATTATCAAACTTGAAATCTGGCCAATAAATTTAATTAGGGTAAAAAAGGGCTAATGGCCATACTTACAAGAGAATTGCCCATAGATTTTTAATAATATTCAGGAATGTGGTGTAACTTTTTCTAGTCTGAATTTGCCTCCTTACTAAGGTACTATTCAAGTACCGTGGAATACAGCTGACAGACTGAAATTTTGCCTTTAAAACTAACTGGCTTCCAACTTTCTCTCCACTCTTCTATTTCCAGCCCCACTCCCTGCCCCATATTTCAAAGTGATTCTGAGATAACATCGTAGGATGTGTGGGAGCTGAAGCACAGTATCTCTGACCTATCCACCCCTCAGCTTTTCTTCCCCTTGATCTTCAGGTCCAGACCATTGCTTCCAAGCAAAGACTGCTGTGAAAACAACCGTGCTCCTTCAGTAAGGAACAGACACGTAAGAGCTGTATCTATTCTACATGGCAATTAAGTTTTCCTTTTAAAATTAATTTAAACATTTATTGGTCTAAGCTGCCAGTTTAATTAGACATTTTTTGTTACAACTCCAAGAGCTGAAATTCTGGGGCTCCAGAATGCCTATGCCAAAATCCATTCAGCCAAAGCACATTTTTTTGTTCATTGCCAGCTGAGTATATAGAATTTGGCTCTGAAAAATAGGCCAGGACCTGTAACACTGCACCACATGCATACGAAATGCCTGAAGGTGCCAGCAATATGTAGTGCACACAGCTTGACTTTACAAAATGCATATGTTCAAATCACCAGGTCAAGACTTGGAGTAAACTCCCCAAAATTAAGCCAGAAAGCAATTCCTTTCTGTTGTGGTTACTGTATCTGTTTCTATCCTAGCAACATTAGGGTGCACTGAGCATTCCCACAATTGCAGTCGAGTTTGGTGCCTGGTTGTAGGTATGTAAATAAGTGCTGGTTCTTACGAGTCCACACACACAGTTAAATCACACACATTTCACCAGTCTGCTTTTCATGCTAGACTGCGCCATGCACCTCAGAGTGTTCGAACTGGCTGTTACAGAGAAATAGAAGGGAATTATGGCCATAGTAACCCTGTTGCTGAACAGCTAAAGTATCACTAAAAAACCAATTAAAGGGAATGTATTGATTCATCAGGATCTCTCTCCATGCCAGTGTTCACACGTGATAAATGCAGATGCACACAAGCAATGCAGTCTATTAAAACACCTGATTCATGGAAAAAAAAATGAGGTTAATTGTATTTTCTACCTCTGCCAATATTCAAATTCTGACAAAAAGGTGGGTGAGGCAAATTACACCCTTTTGTGCATTTCTGAAAGTTCATCAGCCCAGAGTATCATGGTGAAAAAAAGGAACAGATAAATAATGTGAAAGGAAGTAACAGATAAATAAGAAAAAAGATCATAATATTGGGAAGAGGGTTTTTTTTAAAAAAAAAAAAAAAAAAAAAAAAAAAAGGATCACCCCCTTCCCTCAACTCATCCATGACTGCCAAGTAGATTTAGCCATGTGCCAGGGTGGAGAGCTGCCCACCAAGAACACTGGGCACCATAGTCTCAGTAATCATTTTAAGCATCTTTTTTTCTTTGAACAAGACTTATGGAATTAATTACACAGAAGAATAATAAAGACAACTCAATTTAAGGCTTATAAATAGCACTTTCCAGTGCTAACACACACACAGACTTAACAATGGAAGGTAAATTAAACCTGAATTATTGGATTACAGCCATTTCACTCACCAGCCAAAGCGTACCCTGGAGGTATATGCATGCTGTACACACTGGTTATCCTTAACCTACCACTTACCAGCTGACCCAGAGGAGCCAGACACAAGCTCCAGGAGACTACCTACCCACAGGTATGCAAGGGTCACATTTACAACTCCATTCCCACATTAGGCACTTCATCCCCTACCCCTTTGGGATCCTGTGGGGAGGACAGAGTAGATTCCCTTCTGTTATTTCTCCATTTATGCAATTCTGTCCACAGTAAACTGTTCCATAGAGACAGATGAAGCCTCCCAGGAGCCCTTCATCCTCTCACACTCCAGCAGCTGCATCTACAGTGCAAGGTAGGTGCCATCCTTGTTGCTTTCCACAGAGTTCCTTTGGAAAAAACCCCTTCAGCGTGTGAGTATGGGAGAGAAGGAGATTCACCAGACTGGATGACTAGGGGTGAGGCTGGAAGGAGTACATCATGAAACCTATTTTCCCCACAGTGCAGACACAACCAGTGTCCAGCATGATGTATGGCGGATTTCAGCTCTTCTAGATATTGATCCTCACCAAGGACACATGCTTACACTGCTTTTCTCATAAACTACATCAGCTTTCTTTTCACCTGTGAGAAACAAAGTAAGCTTTCTTCTGTCAAGCACATGGACGGGAACTAAAAATACTTAGAAGAAATGTACACCACACTCTACACATAATATAAGGCCAACATTGATCCATCTATGCAGAGCTCCGCTAGAGTAGTAGTGCTGCTAAAATATTTCTGCCTGTGCCTGTTGTCTAATAAATCTTTCATACAGAGATGAAAATTTTTCATGGAAAGCGTCTGCTTTTTTCAGGACATTTTTCAATGGAAAGCCAAAATCCCACTGTTTTCACCTTGACTGTCAAATCCTCATTCTTTGGCCAAAAACCATTAAAGCCTTACTAAAATTTTGGTAATAGGAACCTGACAAGTTTTCTATATATGGCTTTTTATCACAAAAGGACAGGTTTTCTACAAAGACTGTTCTGAGTAGGATTATATTAGGAACACTCTACAAAAGAGATGTCTCCACGCACGTAAATAATTATTTAGCCAACGTTGAAGCAATCTATAGATTTGTTCACCAGTTTTGCAGTTCAGTGAAATTTGTTGTGCCCTGTAAATGGTAAGAGCAGTACTTTATATGCCACTTCCAATAGATTTGGAAGCATCTGATGGGTATCAGGCCTAACAATTTTTTAAATAAGCAACTAGAGAGTCATCTAGATGCTCTATTTCACTTGTTTCATCAAGGATAATCCACTGCTGTATAGCAAAGGGTAGTGTTTGTGCACCAGGGCCTCATTTTTACTACATAGTCCCTAATCCTAAAGCACTTTCCTGAGCTGCAACACCTGGCATATTGTCTGAAAAAAAACATACATCATGGAATAAAACATTGCAACATCAAACTGCCTAATTTAACAGACAGATTTTTCCACAGAAACAATATGTAAAAACAATCTAGACCTGTACAAGGGAGATCCATGTTAATTAACAGCTCTTGACAAAGAACATAATTTTTCACATCCAGATTTGCAAAAATGACAATTATTCTTTTCTTGTGGCTTAGACTCCAAGCACATGCAGCCTCAGCCTATGGAAAAATGAAAATCACTATCCCACAATGCCAGAGTCTGCAAGCTCTCCAGTGAACTGATTTTTTTCCCCCCTTGTTTATTGTTTTTTTTTATGAGGAGAACCAGAGGAAATAACCAAATAATTTTAGAGACACCGCCTGTTTACACCCAGTTGACTTTACGCTCACCTGCTCTGATCCTTCTTTGGCTCCCTGACGTCAGGACCACATTCACACACAGATGAAACCCAGACAGTGGTTAGTGGTGTGAGACCAGTCTCTAAACTTAGGCACCTAAATTAGCAGGTCTGAACGTGGCTGTATGAAATTAAATTTCCCAATACCATTTATCAGGTAGATAAGCATTACAAGCCTACAGGTGAAGAAGCTGGACACACAGCGCAAATGCCTTTCCTATGAGCATGGAATGAGCCAAGACTAAGGGAACCTTCTAGCCCTGTACCCAAAATTCATTCCTTACACACCAGAAATAAAATTACCATGGTTCCAGGTTATTTAGGGTAGCAGAATACATTTTGGTTAACGAGGGTATATTTGGCTTATGTCAAACAGTCAAGCAAGTGCCAAACAGCTGTAAAGTATATACTATGAATTTCACTAAAAATTGCTAACTTCCACTTAAATATTTTTATTTGATTTCACTATAAAGAAATTCAGCACTGAAATTATTTCAGAAAAAAAACCAAACTACTCAGGTCAGCAGTGAATTAAGAACTCACTTGAAGAATAAGTTATCTCAATATAACAGACAAAAAGAGTCACTGTCGATCAATATACCAAACAAGTGGATAGTAAAATGGGATAATTAGTGGTGGAATTCAAAATGCTCAAAAACATAATTACTCAGTTAGGAAGTTGGAATGGATTCAGTGGTCTCTCAAAGTTGTGTAGCATCCTTCCTGTCCTCAAGGATTAATTTAATAGCTAAGGTTAATACTATTTCTCAGGATTTTTTTTTTGTATAAAAATCTACTCAGTCTGAAGGTTATTAAATTCCTAATGATATACTTAAAACTACCCCTAAATGTTTTATTTAGAAGATGTGAGTAAATAGGGACCAGAATATTCAAGTCAAGAAACTGAGGATGTGAACAGGATGCAAACAAGCCACTGAGCAAAAGTTATCAGCAAACCAGTTTTGAATATCCTGACTGAAAACCACAGAAACTGTGATAAAGACAGAGCCTGAACATTGCATTAGGGGGTCGCTCAAAGTCCCTTCAACCGTAAGTCAACAACACATCCCTTTGCAGTGTTCTTAGCAGTCCCTCTAATGCACCAGGAAGGGTGAATTTCTGATATATGAGCAGAGACGACTGCCTACCCTTGCCTCTGCATTACCTGACGCTGTACAAAAATAAGGGGAGTATGAAGAGTAAAGGACAAAACAGAGAAGGGAATTGCCCCAAGCACCAAACTCCCTGCCTAAAGCTCTACACATTCACACGACAGCTCTAACCATGACATCTAATTCTGGGGTATTAAAGAAATACACACAATCATGACTTGGCACACGAATCCCATGGATTCCAAGCCTTAGATGCCTTTTTAAAAGAAAATCACCTGCTTCACTAAGTTGGGGGCTATGGCATTAAAGAAACACATAACAGTGACTTTATTCAGGAGGAAGCTCAATTTTGAGGTCCTTGCCTCTGGTTTTAGAAAGGCTTTGCCACACCGCCTGTTACTGACTCATGGACAAAACAAATGTGGCATTAATGTTAGCTGCAGACTGGCTAAGCCTACTCCTTTCCCCAGGAACTGCAAGTTTCTGTCCCTTTCTATGAGTCTGGAGAGAAATTATAGCAGCCTCTGTGTTTTTTTGATCTAGACCCAAGCCAGAGTACACAGAATTTCTTATGAAATGAAACGACAAAGAAATATCACCAGCATTGAAGCGTTCCACAGACAAACAAAGTGAAGAACCTAGGAGATGGCACTGTGTGATGCAGGGTCAGAGCCTCTACAAGTATAAATCAACAAAACTGTTTGGACCATAATGCCTTACCAAAAATTCCCCCGTTTTGTTATAGTAAAGTGCATTTTTTCAGGCGTTTCTATTTCAACTCGGTATTTATCATGTGCCTGATTCCTAAGGCAATGCTTTCACTGAACTTGAAAAAAAACCCATATTGAGCCTCTGAACATTTCTTAAGAATCTTTTCAACCTTTTCCTTATTGTTCTTTGAGGTCAGGATAACAGCTAATGAAACAGATTTATTGATTTAAAAAAAAATGAAAATAAATCAAAAAAAATCCCTGTAGTTCCAGAAGAGAGCTTTAAAATGTCAGGACTATTTCTTCTATGGAAACCAAATCACAAGTCTTCTAAAGCAGTCAGTCTTCCCTATTTTCATACTTCTGGGCTATAAGAGTGATTAAATTCAAGGCAATACAAACAAGCTAACCTTCATCCCCATCATGTTACAATTTATCAGCATGAAAGAGCACATTTACAGAGAATTTTGAAATATAAGATGGGGGAGACTACCTATTGACTCCCCAGTAGCAGGGCTATAGTAAAGAATATACATAAATAAGCAAATTTCTGACGTTTGCTGACCAATTACCGACAAATACAAGAGCGTTTGGGTAAACTCCAAGGTCGTGTTTATGTCAGTGAATGTTGGCGGGTATATATCACCACGTTTATCTGCAAGACAAATTGTTGCTTGCTCCAGTTTTTGACAACATGGCTGCACTTGCTTGTTAGGAGCAGTCCGCAACAAATACCTGACTCACAGAGTCCAACTCCGGTGTTTATATTGCTTTATTTGTATCAACCCAAATGTCAAA
Source organism: Butorides virescens (assembly GCA_017310255.1). Lineage (NCBI taxonomy): Eukaryota > Metazoa > Chordata > Aves > Pelecaniformes > Ardeidae > Butorides > Butorides virescens. Next base: position 30,584 of record JADKXX010002950.1, on the reverse strand, counting down.
ATAAGTATAGTTTACTGAAACCAGACTCAGTCCCAAATTATACACCACAGAAGACACAGACACCAAATTCCCATAATGAAATACTTTCACAGTGCTTTTATAGCCTGAGGAAATTTTTACAATCAAGAAAAAAAAAAAGTGCTCACATAAAAAAATCTCTTCAAACCAGGTATTTTGCTCGTGGGAATTAGTAAACCAGAAAAGGAAGAAAGCTCTGTGACCCCGCTGCCTTTCACCACAGGCCACTGTGTGTCCATGGAAGACTTCTGTAACCTGACATCTGCCCCACAGCGCACACAAGGCGGCGGAGTTGGGTGCGACAAATTACCATTAAATGACTGTAATAATTTACTGCCACAATAATTACTGCAGCACCAGAGGCACCAAAGGCCAAGGCAAAACTGCAGCAGCTGGGCCCACCTAAAGGTAAGCAGTTTCTAGCAGGGAGCAACAGGGGAATACAAGACGTCCTAAGACCATTTTCTTGCCACCCTTCTTCCATCGCAGCCCTACAGGCTCGCTCCCTCCCTCCCCAGGCTGCAGTGCTGACATCTCCTCAGACCAGGCGCTGCATGGACAGAGGAGCCCAAAGCCACAGACATGACCTGTTCTCCCCTACCAAGAAGCGCTGCTCTTTCTGGACAGCAGTGCTTCAAAAAAATACCCAGGCTTCGTAACTCGAAGCACTCGGAGTTACTTGCCCAACCCGCGTCACAAGAAATACTTTTGCAATGAGCGTTGCTGTGAAGGAGGCTCTGAGGGAATTTGTTGTTTTATTCAGCACTTCCTTTACCTTGCAAACAGAGGCAAATTGTTTCTTTTTTTCTAAGCAGAGAAGCTGTTAATATTAAAAACAAATCTGAATCTCCTACTGAGACTAGTTTTTATTTTCTTTTTTTTTCCCCCCCTCAGACGGGAGCATCTTGTGAACCAAGACAAACATGTGAGGCTTGGTTCCTGACCAGCAAAAACACATATTCTAAATATCAGTGGACTGCAAGCAACCCTAACTTTTGCTACTGGTCTCAAAGTATTTGCACAGGACTTCAGCTTGATTCTATTATATTTTTTACCTAGAGTAAGAGACTAAAACTGACCAAACACAAACCTCCCAATTAGAAGATTCACCATAAAAAATGTGAAGCCACACAACCCAAGGAACAAAACCAGACCCTACATGAGAAACTCAACGCACTTTCTGTATTCTCTTCTCTTACATGTGGCTGCACACTGGTGATTTTAAGTGGAAGAAACTTTTCAGAGCGGGATGGCCTTAGGGCAAGTCCATGTATCTTGAAGAATTTGGAAAGAAAAAGAATGTGGCTTATTCTCAGGAATTAGTTTATTAGGAAAAATAATCCACAGAAACACATGATAAGTGAAGTTCTCCTGGTAGGAGAACCTCAAACCTATGCAATCTTCCTTTTAGACAAAGATTGATTGTTCAGCAAAGCATCTGCACACAATGAAACACTGTCTTAGTGGCTTCGCTTCAGAAGGACCACCTGAAACCAGACTTCTTGATTCCCTGTCCACGCTAAATTAGCCCATCTGCAGTCCTGCTGTGCAGTCATGACAAGGACAATCTTTGGCAGAGAGCGAGCAGCGTTCTCCAAGCACGCAGCAAAGTTCCTCCTCACATGGATCTTAATTGTTGGGGAGCTGTTTGTGTTTTCCTAACGTAACAGAGCAACTAGTTTCTTCAAACTTTATTTACACAAATACCGTATGTAGTAATATGCCTATTGTTTTCTACATTTATACAAGGGATATGGAAACCAAAGTTACAGGAAAATGTCTACACATCTATCTACATGACAACTGCTTCTGGGTTTATTAAGACACTGCTGATGAACTGCATCCCTGCAGGTGTGCCAATAAAGATGTCTTGTGCCTTTCCTATGTGGGGTCTTGATGCAAAAAACCTAAAAGCACAAACACACATCATCTATAAAAATCCAGCTGCAAACACCTAAGCAACAAAAAGCAACCCTTCTAAGTGATGAATTATTTTTTTCAGTTAGTAAACTGTCTGTGGCAGAAAGTATATTGGCCAATGAGACCACATAGCACCTTAGACACTTTTGTAATAACTAATATTGAACAAATATTGTAATAAATAATATTGAACTAGAATAGCTCAGAAGTTTTTTCCAATCTAAAATATATGACAAACCCAGACAAAAACACAGGGCTAAGTGCAAGTATAATTGTCATGGTGGTGCTGATGGGTGCACTACACCTTCTAGAATGGTCTAATATATACGTCTTTTGGATAAGAGCATATGAAACAGCCACAGCAAAACAAAACACTGTGAAGGCCTGCTTAAGATGAGGAGCTGGAGATCATATCATAATGAGAACATTTCTACAAGTACAAAGTAATTGAGTGTAGTGAGTACGCAGGGGATTCACAGCTAAATCAAAAGACAGAGATCCTCTACTCTCCCAGCTTTGCAGCGTGGGGATTTTGCCTTGGCTCCGGTGCAATGTATGGCAAATTGCAATTCCCTCTTTGCCTTGGAGAGTGTCTGTACCGCATAGGACAGCACAGCATAAAGAGATTTAAGCTAAATTTCAGAGCAGGAAAAGTTGCAGCAGCAGAGAGTGTAGCAGGGTGACCCACAGTGCGTTTTGCCTGGAGCCAGACTGGCTTCAGGAGCCAAGCTAACCACTTCACTGCTTCACATACCTTCAGTGCAACTCAGTCCATATTAATTCAATGCTCTATAGCATGATACTGCAGCTTGCAGGCCTTAAAATTATAAAAGACAATAGCCAAGACCTGAGAAAACTGAATAAGAGAAGAATTTTCTGTTTGCCAGTATCTGCATGCAACTCATTTTTTTTCAGATGCCAGTATCTGCATCTGGGGAAAAAAAAAAAAAAAAAAAAAAAAAAGAAAGAAAAATAAACTTAATAAAGACTGGTTTCCACCTAAAAGCAGATACTGGTGTTATGGACTAAACTTCTTACTGAAAGCTTCTGTTTATGACTTTCTGTCTGATTATGCTCAAGCAGACTGCTGGCTGTAAACAGAAAGCAAAAAATCTAAACTAAATACAAAGACAGGCACGTAACTTTCTCATGGCTAATGTGAAAAATTACTTTTAGCACATCTATTCCAAACCAAAGCACTTTTCAGAAGATTTTGTTCTGCACTATAAACTTACATAGTGGGAGGCGTTAAGTGGTGTATGATCAGCTTTATATATACATACCACTTTGTCATCACAGCCCATCACATTTGTGAACTGGACTTGCTCTAGTAACAGTAATGGACCAACTCAGTCAGAACATGCTGGGCTTTACAGTACCGCCCATGAACTGTCACAAGTTTAATGTAAAAACAATCTCTACATTATTCATTTATGTATAAATTATATTGTTATGTTTATAGATAATCCTCAAATCTGGTTTTTTTTTTGGCTTTTTTTTTCTGAAGGAATTTCTTAAAACGTTCCACTTGCTTTGAGTTTGGTAAGGAAAGGTACTGTGCTCAAGAATAGGCTGCTGGTAATTATGTAAATACAAGCATACCACCAATTTTATGGTTAAAAAAATCCAAAACCCAAAACCTTCAACACCACCCCAAAATGTCCATTACCACTTTTCTTTGCTATTTCTTCACTTTCATACCGCACACCCCTTCAACCCCATTTCTCTGTTGAAAGATATACACTTAACACAGCAAGGTCACCCCACTAGAGAACTAATGCTTGTATACCACCTATGTTATCAAAGCCAGGCTATACTCAAACCTACTGGATGACAGTATCTTTACTGTATCTTGACAGTATCTTTATCCTAAAAAATGAAGTAGTGCACATCCATCCGGGATACAAGTCCTCTTTCCCTGGCTTGGAGTTCCCCGCGCTGCGTGCCAGAATGCAGTGACCCCAAAGGAGCGCTGCAGTTTATTTCCTGTCCTTCGTCCTCGTGGAGAGGAGGATGAAAAAGGGACGGCCCTAAAATCCTGCAACTACACGCCACTCACAACAGCAGCAAGGGAGGAGAAGACACACAGTGCCACCTTGCAGAAGTGACTTCCGTACAAAGCTTCTGACCTTCCCAAGAAGCTACGGCTGAAGAAAAAAGCTGTATAAAACAAAAAAAAAAAACAAAACCAAAACCCAACAACTAAACCTCAATGGCAGATGATTTTTTTTAAAAAGAGGTTTCTTTCCAAAAGCTGATTTTCCCCACTCATCCCAACACTTCAATATGCATTAGGACCAGTCACCTGAAGCCAAAAGGGACAGTATGCCCCATTCAGACAAAACTGTTTTAGTGTTAGCAGCATCCAACGTAAACTTTGTGACTTTGAACAACATTCTTCTACAAAATAAACTTGAGCCATTTGCCAGCAATAAACTATATATTGATGTGGTATTAACAGAAACTTGGAGACTTCAGCTGGGAGACAAACTATCAACCAACCGCTAATTGGTTTTTATGGCGTGACTCATAGTTTAGTAATTTCCCAGAATTTAATCACAGGGCACCCAGAAAGATCAATTAAAGAACAGGCTCAGAATTTGTTAGAGCCCTGTGTGAGACAGGGGAAGGCAATGACCTCAGCAGCTTTGCCACAGAATGTTATGAATGAACAAAGAAAGGATTTAAAAGGTAAGTTAAACTAATCTTGTGTTTCCTTGCAGACCCTTTCATTGTTTTTCCAAAGGAGTATTTAAAAAGAAGTAAAAATTGAATGATTGTGTGTTGTAGCTACTGTTTATATTAGAATTTCATTTACATGTGACCATGATGTGTGTGACTTGAATTGCTCCATTATTTATGACTATATCTTTTTATATCTCTCTCAATAAAAAGTGGAAACAAAATCAGAGTAGGAGTAAATTCCTTTGGATTATTCTACAAGTATCACATCATATTATCAGAATGAATAGTACAGAATTCATTTTTTTCTTAATAATCATTATTAAAATGGCCCTAACAACTTTTAGTACAAAGAAAGTAAAAATGTTATTTTGGCCATAAAATCCTATGATTTCCCTTGACTCCATTCATTTTCAAGCTTTTTTCCCCCCTGCTTAACACAGTGGAATCCAGAAGCATTATCCCCCTTCCTGCTTTCCACCATGGATTTTTCTCCAAAAACTGAATGAAAAATCACAATAAAATGTTGAAAACTTTTTTCTCAGTTCTGAAAAAGTTTTACACAAGCTTACCTAATCTGATCGGTTTTACACATTAATGTTGTTACTCTATGCAAATTTATAGAATATAATCCAGACAACTGTGATGAAAACCTCATTCCCTGTCTTTCTGGGGTTTGTTCAACAAAAAGCTCTTATTCATTGAGAGGTCTCAGAAAAGGAGATTTAACTTACTTATTTTCCTGGCCAAGTTAAGTGAAACAAGATTATACTGAGATGGTCTGAAAAAGCGAGAATTTCTGAAGATCTACTAAGCCCTGTTATGATTATTTCAAATATTATTTAAATAAGAAAACCACTAAATGTATCACTGGTTTTCCTTACCATAACAATCAGCACCAAACTGAGTCACGCATGTTACATCCTAAAACAAGGGGAAAAAAAAAAAAAAAAGAAGCAGCTTTGTGGGTATACATGCTCTCTAAAAAAAGCACAAGAACATCCAAGTTCGTGTTTTAAACCTAAATATAAATGTTTCTTAATGTCTTCAAACCCAAATTTATCTATTGAATAGGCATGTATTCAGACTTACTGTCTTTGTACTGACTGTCATGATGATGATGATGAACACTTTATGAAGGAAGATGGAAAGCTAGGGTATGGGAGAGTTGATTGGGAAGAGGCTACACATCTATGTAGCTGCCGCTACTATTTTACATGATTCACAAGCCCATTACATGACACTGTCATGTAACCCAACATGAGCAAACCTTCGGCATCTTGAAATTCTCGTACTTCCTCGGAAAAGTGCAGTGACTGCTCGGATGCTAGGAGGGGACTGGGTACTGGAGGGGCTCCATTTTGCAAGAATAATTAAATATTTAGGGAGAGGGCTCTGGAGAAGAGGAGGGATAGCAAAAAGGCACTGTTAGCCGAGAGCACTTGGGATACAGGAGAAACAGATTCAGGTCTCTGCTCTGAATTAGAACAGGATGTTAACAAATCTGCTAGGGGGTGGGGGGGAATGGATGCGTTTAAAAGTTCCCCCCTTCATCCGGAGCAGAACAGAAACATTTGAGTCATGAGAAACTGCACACCTAGCTCTGCATCTGCACCAACAGCTTCATTTTCAAGAGTTCACAGCTCCCTCTAAATCACATTAAGACCAGAGTTTAAATGTTAATTACGGAGCATGTGCATATTAATTTTCTGCTTCCTTCTCTCTGTAAGTAATGGGAATGCTTTTAAATGCCTTTTGTTTGGTTTCTTATGGCTTTACTTGGTTTCTTAATATATTACAGAGCATTTCCTGCGCTGCTTACAGAAGTAAATTTCCCACTGCTAGTGGGAGTTTTCCCTAAGTAAGGTCAGCAGATTCGGTCCCAAGGGAGTGAACTGATGTTCAGGCTTAGCTGCCCTGAAGATCTAGCAGAAAGCAAAACGGATATCATTCTTGTTTAAAATCTGCTACTATATTGCATCCTTCTCAGCCACATCATCCAACACAAACAACTAAGAAACGTTTTGCTGCAATAATCCTTTCAATTAAGGCTCCCATTACAGTGAAACAGCTGCTCACTACAATACATCTTTGTCATGGAACTATTTATTTCCCAGAAAACATTTCTTTAGTTGTTAAGACAGATGCAGTAAACCAGATCCACAGAAGTAGCAGAAATCAAAGCAGCGAGCAAAATCTGTCCAGCTAAACATCCCTGCACTGAAAAAGGGATGCTTTCTATGAAGGCACAACTTATTCTTCTGTGTTGACAAAAAAGCCCACTGAATTTAAAGCATATCTGGTTATCATTCTCAACATAATGTCAATGAGCTACAACTGAAATAGCAACATCAGCCCTCACACAAGCATCATTAGAAAGAAAAAAAAGAAAACACTCCAAAAATTTCTGTCCTCCTGCTGATCAGTGGTGTTCTTGTGGGCCCTTAAAAGCCTTTTGGAATGCCCGCATGATAAATATTTGATGGACAACCTCTTGCTTGATGACAGAGTCAGGTGCTGCTCTTGGCATGTAAAGACAAATGAATCAGCACCTCGTTACTGCCTCCCCTTCCACACATACATGCTTGCATCCCCCGGCCCTGAGCAGCCTGCTGAATGCTATTTATTTATTTTACTAACAAGTCCAACTCACATTAACCGTCACTGGAAAATAAACAGTAGCGACAAAAAGCATTACCATGAATAATTTAATCCAAGATTTGTGAGTGCTTGAAAATGAGAAGTTTTCATGCTGTGAACTCAGTCCCTGTGATTTCAGCTCCAGGCAGCTCGCCTATGTTTCAGACAATGGCAATAGCACCTTCCACCTACGTGTTCCCACTGATTTGAAAACCTTCCTTGTCACCTGCACCTCTGATAGCAACCTGAAGTTAGTACCGCAGAAACCAAAGAAATTAAGAGAAGCACCTTCAGGTCAGAAGCTAGGCTGATGATAAGGTGCCCTAGAGGAACAAGACACTAAGAATCAAGGCCAGCTCTGTATTCCTGTTTTCAGACATGAGGTCCAAATCCAGCACTCACTCTTTGCCCATAAAGGCCAGACAGGTCCTCAGGCTGAGTGGGGTACCAGATCTATACAGCTTACATAGATACTTGTCTAGATACAGTTGAAGATGCCAGGGCCTGTACTAAACAATTTCTCAGAAGAATCAGAAGTACAGCCAGTAAACAGTCAAGATTTTGCTACCTAGTTCTCCTTTTACTCTCAAAAGTTTTGTAAAAAAGCAGTTCATAAATAGTATCTATGTGTCATGCCCTCCTGGCTTCTTCTTCATCCACTTAGCACCAAGGGGTATCTTGAGGGTAGTTCTGTGATCATGAAAGGAACAAAGCAACAGGAGCACAGATCGCTGCACTAGGTGATCAAGAAACAAACACGTTAAAACACACAACGAACAAGGAGAAAGGAAGGCAGACTGCTTCAAGAGAAGAAAAGAAAAAGACAAGGAGTGTTTGGTTCGCGTGGCAAGGGTTTGGTAGTGGGAGGCCTACAGGGGTGGCTTCTGTGAGAAGCTGCCAGAAGCTTCCCCTGTGTCCAACAGAGCCAATGCCAGCTGGCTCCAAGACGGACCCGCCACTGGCCAAGGCCGAGCCCAGTGACAGTGGTAGCACCTCTGGGATAACGTATTTAAGAAGAGGGGAAAAAAAAACAAACCCTGTGCAACTGCAGGTAGAGAGAGGAGTGAGAGGATGTGAGAGGAGCAGCCCTGCAGCCCCCTGGTTGGTGCCGCAGGAGGGGCAGGAGGGGCTCCAGGCGCCGGAGCCGAGATTCCCCTGGAGCCCCGGGTGCAGCCCATGGTGGGGCCGGCTGTGCCCCTGCAGCCCAGGGAGGCCCACGGGGGAGCAGATCCCCACCTGCAGCCTGGGGAGGACCCCACCATGGAGCAGGGGGGTGCCCGAAGGAGGCTGTGACCCTGTGGGAAGCCTGCGCTAGAGAAGGCTCCTGGCAGGACCCGTGGCCCCATGGAGAGAGGAGCCCAGGCTGGAGCAGGCTTGCTGGCAGGGCTGGTAACCCCATGGGTGACCCACACTGGAGCAGTTTGTGAAGAACTGCAGCCCATGGGAGGGACCCCAGGCTGGAGCATGGGCAGAGGGTGAGGAGTCCTCCCTGTGAGGAGGAAGGAGTGGCAGGGACAGCGTGTGATGAACTGACCCCAATCCCCATTCCCCATCCCCCTGCGCCGCTGGAAGGGAGGAGGTAGAAAAAAAATCAGGAGTGAAGCTGAGCCCAGGAAGAAGGGAGGGGTGGGGGGAAGGTGTTTTAAAGATTTGGTTTTATTTCCCAGTATCCTACTCTGATTTGATTGAGGAAAGATTAATTTAATTTGTTGCCAAGTCAAGTCTCTTTTGCCCATGTTGGTAATTGCTGAGTGATCTCTCCCTGTCCCTATCCCGACCCACGAGCCTTTCATTATATTTTCTCTCCTGTCCAGTTGAGAAGGGGAATGAGAGCGCAGCTTTGGCAGGCACCTGGTGTCCAGCCAGGGTCAATCCACCACACAAGGCCACAGTACTCTTATCGTGGAGACTGACTTTGAGGATCCCTATGACATGAAAGTACAGTGTTGATCTACAAAGAAGTAACAGTGTTGATCTACAAAGAAGTAACACCAGTCTAGATCTAGATTTGAGGCTTTCCAAATTCGTGGGGATTCAGACTCTAGATTCAAATCCATTCTAGACACAGGATCATCCACAAGAAGTCAGGCTCAGCTCTGAAGTCTGATAAAAGAGGTCTTGATAACTACCAAATACTGTGCTCTAGAGCCAGTATTACTTTCTGTCATAACACCCTCCTGTCAAAAGACGTACACACTCTTCCATGTCTGAGGAAGAAATACAGAATGAAAAAAAAAAAAAAAAAATCTATGCTCAGCACTCAATTTGAGGGATGCAGTAGGTCTGTCTTGCTGATCAGAACATATTTCAAATACAGTGAGGTAGGAGGAGAAGGGAAAACACAGAAGAAAAATAAACTATGTATGAATTTTAAAGAAATCATGTTTACCTTAGTGGATAAATTTCTGGTGTTACCAGGGAGTAATTCACAGCAAAAAGCTGGTGCTAAGGCACTGCAACGAGAAGTGATGCTAATGCCATCACCTGACTTGCTGGCTAATACAGTCCAGGACTCACTTCTTAATGCTTCTTCAGACATCATCTACTTGACTGAAGTACTGCGTGGTAGATTCAGGACACGCTTTACTGTAGTGTGACTGCCTTCAAATATGGCAGCAGCAACAGCAGCAGAGTAAATGGGAACAGCTGCACTGCCTTTAAAAAATTGCACAGCGCTTTTTTTGGAATTCCTCTTGCCTACAGGTTAGTCATAATAACAAAAACATATTCCTAATAGTTTACTGGCTTTTTCTCCTCTTCCTTTATGACATAAACGAAACACAGTTGTTTAACATACAGCGGCATTAGAAATGAGAATAGGGACACCCAAAATGTGTTTTATGTTCTTCCTCCTTCTCTATTTTCCAAAACTAAACATAATCTTGTAAGACAACCCCACCTCTAGCATAAATGAACTTACAGTTCTTCTGACTTTTGAACTCTTGAACACAGTACTGATGACCACAGTCATGCTCTAAAGTCTTCCAACATTGTCTATCACCTAAACCAAATCACCAGAAAGTTTCAAGCCCGCAACTGTTAATTGTGCCTAACGTAACATAACCCACTAACCCTCCCCAAAGCACCTGACACATGGACAGGAAACCTCTGCAAACCATCTGACTGTTACTGTTCATGAACGGATTTGCTGGAGACATTGAGAAAATTATTTGGGTAACGTAGGTTTAGAGGCATCAGCTGGGTTGCCAGTTCTACTTCCCACCATCACAGGTGAGCAAAGGATATATTCTGGTTCATAAAAGGATCATATTCCACTTTCAAATGAGCTGGGTCTTTATGCTCACTGTTTTTATTAGAAGCTGACACCTAGGAAACTCCTAATCTACAGTCCACCAAGTATACACAGTCTCTAGATGCTGTGCCAGCATCCTCATTTAACCCAAAAAGTCTTTCTCCTTCTCAAATGTCCGCTGATCCAAACCCAAAACAACAATCTCCCCTTGCAAACTGAAAAAGTAGAAAAGTTGTTATAAGATATATGAGATGTGCTATTTCTTTCTCACCCTTGTACATTAACAACTTGGCTTTAGTCGCCACACAGTCCTTCTCGGCACTTAGTCTGAATCCACCTTATCAAAACATTTTCTTGGTTGTTTAGCACAACCCAGTTTTAGAAAAGCCATTTTCATTTCATCTCTTTTCTCCAGTTGCTTCAAGATATTTATTTATTCTTCTCTTCCAAATGTATTCCAAAATTAGGAAAATACAAGTTCACAGGAGTTCATATGCAAGATCATTTCCCCTTTTTTTCCAGCATTTGAGCTAATATTTTCGTTCTTCAATCTAGGGTATCACACTTGCTTTCAGGAAGGAGATTATTCAGCCTTTAAAATTTAAGCATTTAAAGTCCTTGGGTCTCACTTCTCCCTTGCATTGAGCAGCTTTCCTTTTTCCAACCTCCTTCCCAGCAGGCACTTTCGCCTTTGGGTGTAACACTACTGCCCTTATGCAAAACTGAAGCACAATCCTGTTTAAAGTTTTGGGCATACCCAGATGATATTTAATTCCTACTTCATCCCTACTGTATAACCAGCCATGCTTTTTATTATTTTATATTCGTATGGCTAAACACATTTTTATTCCTTGTTTCAGTTTCCCTTGCAGAGTTTAACTCAGCTTGACTTCTGGCAAATTCCATTTCATCTGAACACTTCCTGACCTCTAAGATGGTTTCTTTACAGATTATTCCCCTTTTACTCATTCCTTGCAAACTCTCTGTTTATTCTTAATGTTCTTTGTGGGAGTGGTTGGTCAGCAAGTTAGGTCTGGAGTTCACCACTAAAAGCCACCAGTGCTTAAGATGGGAGTTCTAGAAAGGTTGCTGCCTTTTGAACTAGAAAATGTCATCACATTCAAATGCTTGAGCTCTTCAGTCACTATCTAGTTTCTCTAAACTTATTTTGCACTTAAGGTTAAGAAAACCTTAAAGACTGTTTTTTGTTAACTTTGGATCATAAGAATAGTGATGACCAACTCTCTCTGACGTCCTTAGTCTCGCCAAACCCAATTTTAAAATAACACTGCTTCTTCACAAGTCAATAATTGTTTGAGAAGTTGTTTGCATTAGGGAAAGATTTGGCTGTATGGTTATTAGGATCATTCATTCTCTAATTTATAGTATCCCATAACAATCCCATGTTGATTTTCTCCTCCAGTATTATCTGAATCCAGCCGGATCTTACCAACCTCCTACCTTCCTCCTGTAATGTAATTTTGACTTCTAAATGATTCTATGATTCTATAATTACTGAATCTACATTTACAGTAGAATCATTTAGGTTGGAAGAGACCTTTAAGATCATCAAGTCCAACCGTTAACCTAACGCCGCCATTCCACCACTAAACCACGTCTCTAAACACCACATCTGCCTGTCTTTTAAATACCTCCAGGGATGGGGACTCCACCACTTCCCTGGGCAGCCCATTCCATTACCTGACAACTCTTTCATTGAAAAAATTTTTCCTAATGTCTAACCTAAACCTGCCCTGGCACAACTTCAGACCATTTTCCCTCGTCCTATCGCCCGTTACCAGGGAGAAGAGGCCGACCCCCACCTCACTACAGCCTCCTTTCAGGCAGTGGTAGAGGGCGATAAGGTCTCCCCTCAGCCTCCTCTTCCCCAGACTAAACAACCCCGGTTCCCTCAGCTCCTCCTTGTATGACTTGTACTCCAGACCTCTCACCAGTTTTGTTGCTCTACTCTGGACACGTTCTCCTCTGGATATGTTACAATATCCCTTCTATTTCTCTACAGTCTGCCTACTGATTTACAGAGCTAAGAAACTATACCACTGTAGTAATTTTTATTTTATCTTTATATCATACAGCAGTTGACAGAGCTCAATCAAGATATCTCAGCAGAATTAGCACAATGCAACTTTGCTACCCCAAGGGCTGGTTGATTCCTGCTATAGGGAGGATGGGGCATGAGAAAGGGGACTCACTGGGACAGGGGCTCAGCCGAAGGGCACTCCAGGAAACTGCCTCGTTTCCCAATGTCCAAAACCTGAGCCCGCTTCCAATATTTCCCCTCAAAATAAGCTATAATATTTACAACCAACAATCAATCAACTTCCATTACAAGCCTTTGCTACCAAGACTCCTCTGCGTTCAGAGCTGTATTTCAATCATGCAGATCCTAGCTGAGATGTACCCAAATAATGCACATAAAATTATGCCAATGAACAAAAAAAACCCCAAAAGTATAAAAAAAAAAGTATATATCATCCCTGCTGGTCAAAACCAACACAAAGAACTGTGAGAGTTTTCAATCATTTATACATGACACATGACAAAAAAAAAAAGAAAAAAAGCTATTTGACTCAAGGAAATTCATGCTTCAGGACATAAAGGAGAGAACAAATAAAGTTTGGCTTTTCTGGCATACTCAGCACCATCCTCTTTTCATCAAAATCTGTGGGCTGACTAATAAGTATTAGGATTGCGGGACTACATGATGCATATTCAGTCATATTCCACAGCCTAAGATGCTGCTATTTTTATAAGATTTTGTAAAATTCACTTCCATAATTTCATTATTTAATTTAAGTTAAGAACATGCCAAAAAGTCATTTTGAGTTAAAATCCTTTCATATCCACAGTCAGCCTACATCAGATCCCAAATTTGAGAAAGCGTCAATGTTCAGGACAGCAGGCTCGTCAGTGCTCAACTTCACAGCTGGTCCTAAAGCCCTCATCACACTCTAAGTCGTGGCAGAAATTTCTCCTTAGGCTTTAGTCATGTTAGTTGGGAGGACAGCTAGCTTATAGCAAAACCTCTTAATTTACCAAATTTTTTTTCTAGATTAGATTCCCATTTCTGCCCTTTCACCTTCCAAATATAGCAATAATAAAAGTTTTATTTTGCACATACTTCCTGAAAAGGAAGAAAATCAACTAATTTTCAATTACTTTAATAAAGAAGAACACAAAAGACAGGCTAAAAAAGTAACCTTCACAAGATGTATAAAGTAAAATTGATATTATTAGGTGTTGCATGAAGCTTAATGAATTGGAAAAAAAAAAAAGAATGTTTTCAGAGTTACTGCCAAGAAAAAAATTTGTGAGAGGTTTTATCTGTGCCTCTTACTTACTTCTCCATTAAATAAATTTGCATTTACCTATACCTTGGGTTGAAAAGGAAGCTTTATTTTGGCCCTTTATTCACTGCTAGAGTTAAATTAAACAATGTTAATTAAACAATGACACATTCAGCCTGAAGCTGACTATCACCAGGGCAGGGGACTGGCTTGGATCAACTTGAAACATTAAAATAAATAAATCACTTCCAGATCAACCTGAACTGATTTTTTTTCCCCTAAAACAAAAGGTATTCAATATCTAAGGAGAAACATTGCTTAAAATAAAATACAAAAACTAATGCAGCTATAAATGTGCTTGGTTCTACAATGAAAACAATTTGCTGAATTTAAACTTGTGATGGTGTCAACCCCCTTTAAAATAGGTGTTTTCCATTTAATTTAGAATTTCCACCACCACCCTCAAAGAAAAAAATCCCACCAGTCTAATTGCGAGCACCTTATTTCAAAGCCCTCTGAAGAATTCTTGCCCTCTGCACCAAGAGCACCACCCCTCTTTTCATTTGAATCTTTCCAAAGACCCGCGGTCATTGATAACCACAGAAAAAAGCCCATATCAATTATTTAATTGCAAGTTAAAATAATTTTCCAGATACCTTCTCCTTCTGGTTTCTGCATTCATTGCCCCAACTCCATTGGCTTTGCTTTGTTCGCAAGGCTTCAAGCAGCATGATGCTGAGTTTCTGCGATATCCTGGTCCAAAAATATTGCCAGCACTCACATAATAAATGACAATGAAAATGGGTGACACGTGATCTAATCAACCACTTAATGGGAGCCCCTGCTTAAAATTTCTTCTGTGGAAGCCCCAAAGTAAAACAGCCCAGGAATTGGGAGTCTGCCTTCTCAGAGTGGAATAACCCGTTTCGGAACAGCATTCCAAGGCAGCGAGAAAGGCACAGGTATTATTTATCATATGTGACAATGTAAGACAGATACAAGATTTCTGTACCCAATGCTGTCAGTGCAATGCTTCTTTTGAGTACAATTTCATGTTGTTGGAGAGAATGTTGATTAATTTCTTAAGAAAATGTTTGAATAATAAATAGTGAAAAAGCACACAGTATCATTAACAGAAATGTTTTCCAGTTCATAAGATGTAAGGGGATTTCTGAGGTTGGTTAATGTAAAGGTATCACTTCATTTTCACTCATCCATTGCTAAAATTTCCATGAATAAGTACTTCAGGATTTGGACCGCTGATTATAAATAACACGCTCCATTGTTCTCTCCCAAGAGAATTCTTGCAACATTGGAAGTGGAAAAACCTAGCAGAGATGCAGTATTTTAAGCCAAAAGATGTTTATGTAGCAGCCTGGCATACCTCCATAGGAAAACACATGCCCAGTCCAGTAGAAATCCCATTTTTAATTGCTGAAAAGCATTTTCTGAGTTATAAATAAGTCTTCATACTAATGCTTTGGGCTTGTATAAAGGAACTCAGTAGTTCCAAAAACATCTCAAAGAGTTCTCCAACCCCCTTTAATCAGCATCTCTATTATTGCCTGGAGTACTTTCTACTGAGCACTTAAGGAGAACAGGTAATAATTAATTTTCAAAAAAAAGGAACAAGTCATCTGTGTGGTTATGCAGGTAAAACGTGGATTAAACCCTTCTCAAAAGCCTATAAACATATAGTAACTCTAAAGAGAAAAAGGTCAAAACTCAATGTGTACCACCCAAAACCATGAAGATTTTCCACTGAAATATGTATTATGCTTTAAACATGTTTCAAAACATATCCCTTCCCAATCCATACATTTTAATTTATAATGAGGTTAGAACATGGCTAGGTCTATGGTCTGTCAATGTCCATTCTGGCAGACACGACAGAAAACTGCTTTGAAGGCCAGAAGTGCAGCACATAATCTGTCAATAGTATTGCAAAATCCAGTAAGCAGGTAACAGTTTTTACCCCTTGCATAGGTGAATAGCATTTCAATCATACAACTCAGATGCACAAAATGGATACCTCTATTTTGGCTGGACTTTCAGATGGTGAAACCAGGTGGGTTGTTATGTCCTATTTGGAGCAGCCCAACTACAATGCCCTAAAAATAATATACTAATAGTAGGTGATATAATTGTTAAGAGATCGAACTAAAAACAGCCACGAACTCCAACTGCCTGAACTAAAAACATCTCTGTAGACTGAAGCAGTGACAGACTTGTAAGCCTTAAGATGCACATTTGATTGAACTTCTGTTCAAAGCAGGCAACAGAAACCACGCGAGCAAGTCTTTTCAAAATCAGAGCCTGTATTTCCAACCTACAAACTCATTTGTTATGCATATAATTTAAGAAAAACAGAATGTTTGAAAGCATCCAAACTAGCTACAATATTTGTGTTTTTCATCAAATCCTATTAATAATGCTGCTGTGAAAATTATTAGAACTGGCTTAAAAGGAAAAGACAAAAAAGTTTAAGGATGTTTTTCAAATTTTTGATACAGAGAAAGACATGTAAGGTTGCAAACATCACCTTTCCATAGTAGCAGACATGAAAGACTACTCCAATGTATCTATTCGTGAATACACTAGGAGGTTATGTTCCTCTAATGTTTCATTCTTTGTGGATGGTCCTGTATTAGAGTATTAAGTATGATACTTGCCATCAGTAGGACATGATTTTAACAGGACTAATGAGGGAGAGGAATTTTCTTAAACCTTTTTTTTTAAAAACATATCGCTCAAAATCAGTGGTTTAGTTTTGTTTGGGTTTTGTTTTGGTTTTGTTTGTTTGTTTTTTTTTCCCCCAAGTGATTTCTGCATATATACTTTGGGATGCAGTTCATTCACAAGCAATTTCAGAAAATCTTGAAAAGCTAAAACTGAAGCTGTTTCAGAGCAGAACATCCACTAATATAGAAGGTTTGTTCGTTTTGTTGGTTTTGTTTTTACTCTAAACCTCTCAACCGTAAAGATTTCAGTGCAAGAACTTGCAGTTAAGAGGTTAACAAATTGTGTTCTGTTTCATGAGTATCACACGACAGTATTCACTTAAGCTCCTTATTTCAGAAGTCTTAATACCATGCAATGTAGACCGAGTATAAAATTAAGCATCTAATTTAAGACTTTTGGACTCACTGGAGGCTCAGATGGCCAACTCAGAGCACCACCATGAGTAGCCTATTTCTATTGACTGAATGTATGACCCAAATCATAACTTGAACATTTAAGTTAGATGTCTAAACTTAGTGTGAAACTCCAGAAAAGCAGGGCAGCTCAGAGTACAAAGACTGCTAATAATACAGATGTGTTATAGAACTGATGTATACACATAGACACATTGTTCATATAGGGAAATCAAAATAATGTTTGTATAAAATTTTTTTGCCATATTCATTTGGATCAATAGTCCCCCAAAACATTTTCAGCTACATTTGGTGATCCAAAGTTGTCACTGCAACCCTTCCGCACTTTGCAACTCTGTGCAGATTATTCCAAATCACAAGCCTCTTCATATCTGCAAAACAAACTCCACTGTTTCATTTCTTTACCATGGTTTCAGCAATATTCAAAATAATGTTCAATTAACAATTTACGATTTTCATATTGTTCATCAATTTATCACTCCACACATTTCTAAAACAACATTTTTACTGATCTGACTGCTATGCCAAATTAATTTTTTCAATACAGAAGAGACAAGTTTTGTCATGTTTAGTGGTATCTTAATTCAGAAGCAATCCCATTCTTTTTGCCATCAACACGAGCAGAGTCAGCAAAATCCAGCTCATATGTGAAATTAACTGATTTCCAGACACATACCCCTTCTTTTTTTTATTTACATGGTGACTGGCTACAGTCTTATCAATCAGAAATTATGAAATGAAATACAGTTAACAAAACTAACTAAATCAGAACTAACCAATCAATCAGTTGCTATTTTAGAGATAATTCACATAGAAAATCACTGCCAAAATCACATGGCTTTACAACCCATGAGAAGAGGTATCTGCCACAAAAGCAGTTCCCGTCAGAAAGCCTTGAAAAAATGGTCAAGTCTTAAATTATTCCTGTAGACAAGAACTGTTATTTGCAATGAAACTTTTTTCATAGTTCTTTCATGCACAGTAATACATTTTGCTGTTTAATCAGCTTTGTAATCACCGATTTCAAGGATTATAAATAACAGACAGAGCTGAACAGGAGAGTTAACCAAATACATTTGCAGCTGCACATAAATGCTGATAAGTGTATTTTCCCTTATTCACCCAGCTTCATGGAAAATTAAGTAATATGTCTGCAAACAACACATTCAGCTAAGTCTTCAGTAACTCAGCATTTCAGCTCTGACTGAAGGAGACGTCTCCTGTACTTTAGAAGAGGTTGGTATTTCCACCTGGCAGGTTGTATCTTAAAACAAATATACTGCATATATGCAAAGACAGGAGACTGTGCCTTATCTCCATGATTAAGGATTAATATTACTTTATCTGAGTAATAAGGAGGGTGGGGGAGAAAAAACTTTACTCATTAAGCTTTAAACACCATCTGAACTATTTCAGTGAGTACAATATTTTTTCCCCAGTGCTTCTAACCTTTTACATTTCTGTCAAAATTAAAATTAATGTAGACTGACATTCTCCACTACAGACCAATTTCTAATTCTATAGCCTGGAAAAACCCTAAACTCGGTGGAGAGAAGTAGCATAAGCTCAATAACTGGGAAGTACAAGGTGATAAACTGGGAAAATAGATGGAAGCACAACATGTAGGAATGTTGGTCAGAGATTGTGGCTGGGGAGTTCAGTGAGACAGGAGGAAACAAGGAAGGAAAAGTTTAGCAGAAGAACACCACAAAGCTCAAAAGAATAAAAAGACTTAATCAAAAAATGATGACTTGAACAAAACAGAAATAGAAGAGAAGACTCAAAAATATTATTGAAGTGACAGAAATGAAAGGAAGAAGAAAAAGACAAGTAAATATATTGCCATGTAGTGGGTTGTGTTGGTTGGTTCATTGTTTTTGCTTTGTTTTTAAAGTTTGTTTTATTTAGCTTTTGACTCTGATTTACTGGTGGTGTGGTGGGTTTTAGCTAAAACAGTTATAGATTTCCCCTTCCTCTTCCATCATCTGGACATGAAAAAAAAAAATCCCTCAACACTTTCTAGGAAGATACACCTATACACATATGCACACAATTTAAAAAGGTAACAGGGATAGTGGGCCAAAATGGTTACACTCAGAAATACTGAATTTATATAAGAAATTAATTTTCATGAACATATCATAATATGAAATTCAGGCAAAGTTTAATGCAGTATGACACACAATATGGGGAAACTATCCAAAGTCCTAAGAAAGCATTTTCCTCTGAAGAAAGACTGCTGCCATCAGTGATGCAAACTAGATGATTTAGTGTCTGTCAGATCACACAGGAGTTAGTTTTAATCAAATAGACTTTTTTAGGCTCTAAAAGGAGAGAATTACAATGTCTCTCCAGTGTCGCTCTTGACATCTAGAAAATGGCTCTGCTTATCCTGTCAATCACTTGTGGCACAGGAGGGGCAACAAAAGATGCAAAACCAAACACAACAGTTCTGTATTATCTGGGAAGCTGCACCCAAATTCCCCAATGAGCACTTCCCTCTCAACTGCCACCTTCAGCACTTCTAAGAGAAACTTTTAACTCACAGCTGGGCATCTCCTGACGTTCCATTCTCACACCGTCCTGGCAATTTTCCCCTGTAAAAATGACTGACAGCCTTACCTAGAGTAGTATTTCCTAACTTTTATGCTTACTTTATTTATTTTTCAGCCCTGTTTTTGCTAGCTCCACTGGATACTTACACAGTCAACATAAACTAAGGCCACCCAGTTGCTATGGGCCCCCTGGCAATGTGTTAGTTTCTTAGACTGACTAGTAGAAACTGGGTGAAAAATGGTGTGGGGAAGTAGAACAGCATGGAGAGACATGATACAATTGTAGGAATTAAGGCATGAAATACAAGTACTAATCAGACCTTTTCCACTTTGGTACTGTAATACTTCGTGAAGACAGCTTCCTTACCAAGAGGTGAGAGATTTGAACTCTACAGCTAACAGGCCAGATCTCAAAAGCACCCTAATTCTCATCTAATTCCTTGCCTTGCTTCATAGCTCTGTCAAGATACTTCAATTGCAGTTCACAAAGACTCCACATTTGGTATAATTCAAATCAATCCCACCCTAAGCAGTTTCTGGAAATCAGACTTTGATCTATTTATAACTTGCATCCCTTTTACAAATAACATTTAGCAATAATACTACCCTTGCAACCCTTTGCACTTTTTCTTTAGCTTAAGGTGTCAAGACTGTAGCACCATGGCTATCTCTGTCAATTGATACTACTATAAACACACTAAATAATTGTAAAGTAAAACCAAAAAAGAATGCAAAATGGATTAATTCAAAGCAGATCCTCTTTTAAACAAACCTAGCCTGTGAAATGCACTGTGGCAGGATATAATTTTGGTAAGTCCTTCAGAGATTTTAAAAAAAGATCAGCATCTAACCTAACTAAAATAAAAGCAAAACAGTGAGTCATCATAATTAGGATAGGTCAGGATACTCTTTCCACAACACAGTGCAACTCTGCCTTGCTTCTCCCTGCTAGACCCTGGAGGAGAAAATTCTCTTCCTTACACAGCTTCCCCTATACACAGACTGGGTGAAAATCTGCAGCAACAGAATCCATATGCATAAACAGATGAAACAAGAAGGTTTTCTTTAGTTTTGTCTCCCCCCTCAAACTAATGGTTAATGCAAAACACTTGTAAAAACTGGTACAACAGAAGTTGTACTTCCACTTGTAAAAACTGATTGGTGCTGTCACCATGTGCCACAAGGTAATGTATACTTCAGACAATTCTGAAACTCCTGCTTCCTCCCTTCATCTTCTCAGTAAAGAGGAAAAAAAGGATGACAGCTTGAGGGGTCACTCTAAACCAGAACCTGAGACTCTCCAAGAACTCTTCTCAGAGAATTCAAGAAAAGTTTCATATGTTTTGTTTCTCAGGGAAGTGGACCAATGGCCAGGAAGGACAGAGAAATGGATGTTTAGCAGGAGACCTGTCTATACGCCATTTGAAAATATGTCATTCTTCTGCTAATTCACTGAAAACTGCTACACTGTGTGGTGTCAACTCACAGCGAGTTCTTCAGCTAAGAAAAAGCATCAGTTTCTGTTGAGCAGTGTTTAGAAGATAGACATGTGATTGAAGAAGAACCTGGAATATCTACAAGCTCTTCTAAGGAAATGGGAAAATACATGAACTGAGCGGTAAATCCAAACTGCTAAGAAACTACCCTGGCAGAACCAAGTCAAGATTAAGGTTGCCCAGGAAACTACAAAAAGTGCCAAAATCTTTGGGTAAGAACTTCAGAGAGGCCCTGTCAACTTAGATGTCACTATACTCGGAGCCTAGATTTTCCAATTCTTTTCTTTGGGGAACTCTGTTGATTAAAGTGGTCTCGATTTCCATCAGCCATGACAATGGATTTGTGAGTAGAAGAATTATGCCAAAGTCAGTATCAGATAAGGCAGTATAACTTCAGGACCCCTTTAAGTGCCTCCTTTTCATTAGTGGTGTCATGGAACCAGCTTACTTTCTAAAGGATATTCTTCACGCTATTTCCATCAGAAAAGATGAGTCCGTTTGACTTTAGCATTCTGTGAGTTTTTTGTTTTTTTTTTTACACTAGTCTGAAGGAGAATCAGGTAAGCAGAACAAGAATGATTCAAGCAGCTTTAATGCTTTGAAATGCAGTCACTGGCATTCTCAACCAACAGGCTACTAGGTGACAAAGCCCACCAAGAGATAACAATCTGTGATTGCATCCTCACTGCAAATTCCACCAACAGACCACAAACCCTTAAGTTTTGATATTGTTATACATCCAGTTCTGTTGACTTTCAAGAAGCCACTCACTCCTTTACACAGGCAACAGGCCCCTTACATACAGCAAGAACGTAATACTTCTGAAATAGTTTCTGTCTTTATAGGTCTGCATAATTGTTTTGCTATTTCAAATTGTAAAAGTTTGATTGGTATGTGATACATAGATGCTTGAATGCCTGATGCAGATAGTTATTTGTCACCTATACCAGCATGCCTTTCTAGTTCTTTTTACCAAGTATAAAGTCAGGATGACAGTGATGTTTAAGGAAGTGCCTAAAAGTTAGATGAAAAATCTGAGACCACATTTAATTCTGAAAAGTAACTACAAATCCAGACCTGGGGCACAGCCTGTGATAGGATGGCTCTGAGAGAGCACTGAAAGCTCATTTTTCACCCAGACCATGTCAGTATTCCAGGTGAAATAATGCCCCAGTACTACTATCAGACAGCCCTGTTGTGCCTTGGGGCAAGAACGGAATCATGGTTGGATGTCCTTCAGCACCAAAGCCAGCATGTAGTGAAACTAGTGTCAGGGAATGTACAGTATGTATAACAAGTTAGCCCACTTATTGAGGGGGAAATGCTCAGAGCTTCACCTTCTATTACACAAAGGCTTTTGCACATACTGTTTCCGCCACTCATTCTGAAGAATGAAGCAATAAACATCTTACCTTGCATCGTTGTTTTTGTGGGTTCTGCAAACAGAGGAATGAGCAGGAGGTAGATGAGGTAGACAAAGGAGAGCCCATTGTAACGGAAAGCACAGGCTGCAATGAGAGAAAAGAAAAAAAACATAATCAGCCTGGGACAATCAAATTCAATAGCACAAAGCATTTCCCATTTGAGTTTACTATTTACCTTACCAACTTTTCACCACTTATTTAAGCCATTGCTACAGAAGTATTCAAGTTTATGCCTAAAATTAGTAATAAAATTACATGACTTCTGAAGTATTTTCACAGTAATATATATTTTAACACAAAAGATGCATCCAAACTGCAAACACTTTGTCCAGAATGATGGGTAAGTTAGTTGTTATCTAAACTTTTTACTTCCTCATACATAAACTCAAATATATAGGGATGCATAAATCAATATTTACAGGCTCTCTTTCAGAAGCTGCACACGAGTTCATTATATTACAATTAAGGGTTATCAGTAGATAATGAAGAAAAATGATGAAGCATATTCAGATTGCTAATTACAGCATGCCTAAAAACCACCAGTTATCCTTAAAATAGCAATGTCTTTAAATCATTATCAAGGACCTTGAATTTTACTGTCACCCATTTCTTTACTCTTACAAAGTTGTTCCAGCAAAGAGTGTGAGCTACAAATGAAAAAGGACTTCACAGCAACTTCTAACTGGTGTTATACAAGTTTCTCTAAAGAATGGAACTACCCTGTTAACTCTGTCTAATATTTCCTTTTCTATTTTAAAAATTCAGTGTTAATGTATTTTCCTGAAAGTATCCAGGTCAGCAGGTCATTACAAGCAGCAATATTGCTACAACCAAGGCACATCTTTTCAAAGAACGTCATGCATATTATGCACTGAAAGAGGAGTATATGGACCTCCATACAGAAAGGATAAAAATAACAAAAAATTACAAAGTAATCTGTAATTCCACTGTGCAGCAGATGTTGAAATATTATAAGACCTACCACACTCAACCGTTCCCATGAGATAAGCCAACTGCAGAGGAGTCAGGAGATGAATTAACCTCTACATTTATTTAGTTGTGGAACATAGCTACTACCAATTAAGTCTTCTCAGCTATATCCAAAACAACTTGGTTTTGGAGGAGAGAGACAGCCTTAGTCCTGCCAGAAACATGTATTCCAAAGGAAAACAAGTTTCTCCAGTCACCACTTCATGACAATTTCATGGAGATTATACTGGAAATGAGTTAACAACTTAAGCATTAACTGGTCCTCATCCTCATCACATCTGTCCATTTTAGTTACAAATACAAAACTAAGAAGTCTCTCTATGAACAAACAAATCCATACAACAGCTACAATTTTTGTTTTCCAAACTAACCAATGTTTTGAACAACCAACTCAATTTCCTTAATAGCCCTGATAGAAAGACTCTGGATTTACACTCCCCATCTGCAGCTTAGCCAAGAAATGTGTGAACTTTATGGGCAAGTCTGGCAAGAAGGTAGGACAAGAAGTATCTATGCTCTACTTTTAAACTGACATGATTCTGCCACCGGCCCTCAAAAACATCTGTCAAGGACTAGGAAATCCATCAAAGCTTCTTATCCAGAATGCTTAAGAGCAGCTTCTCATTACCCTGTAAGAATTTAAACTCTCACCTGTCACTTACTACTTAATCTCTCTTTATATTCACAGCCTTTGAAGGCCACCCGAAAACTTACACCTACCAAGTAACCAAGAAAAACTGCAAGATAAAGTAAATAGGACCTATCCCACTGGGAATTCTGTAAGCAATTATCAGAGCTTTATAGTGAATGTACTTGAGAAGAGGGAGTCAGACCCACTATTAGGCTCCTCCTCGCAGGGTGCTCTGCAGAAGAGCACAGGATACACTATGGCCATTAGTGGCCTTCTTAGAATGAATGGCAAAGAGGACACTACTGAGATCAGGACAAATCCATAAATCAACCTTTTTGCAAGTTTAATTTGGGGTGGAAAGAAGTTCTTTGGCATTCATAGAAAAAAGTACCATAATGTTTCAAGGCTAATCTAAAGCCTGAAAGCTTTTCCATTTCAAGGTATTCAAGGGGAAGGATCAATGTTCTCAGTCATTCTGGTAGCAGAACAATGGCATTTAGCGGATAATAACATTATCCAGTTATTACAGGGATTGTGTCAATCACCTTTTAATTATGTTAAACAGTTTTCTTGATTTCAGTGCATTATACACATTTTCTTCTGTCTTCAGAATTGAGCTTGCTCCACTTGTAGAGAACCTAGCACTCAGTTTTTGCAGTACAGGATAGAAAATAGCAACTGTGTGCTTTAGATACCTTCCTTTACTAGCCCTATGCCAATGAATGCCTTACTAACAAGTCCATGTCAAATATTTAGAATCTCTATTTATACCAAAGCATCCCCCAGCAAACCAGTAACCTTGCCCAGACATTGCCTGGAAAACCGATGTTTATTTAAGGAGTTGCAAGAGCACCAGCAGCACACTTCTCAGAATTAATAGATTAAAAACCGCAAAACTTAGCTGCAACACTTCTAAGCTCAGTCCATTCACTATTTCCATATCATGTTTCTTATCTCCATTCATCTAGCACATTTTGCTGAAGAGATTAGTACCTTACCAGGCTAATGTGCCAGAGCAAAGAGCCACAACTGAACATACTTTTAGCAAGATAGAATCATAAAATTGTTTAGGTTGGAAAAGACCTTTAAGATCATGGAGTCCAACCGTTAACCTAACCCTGCCATTCCACCACTAAACCATGTCCCTGAGCACCATGTCTGGCCGTCTTTTAAATACCTCCAGGGATGGGGACTTGACCACTTCTCTGGGCAGCCCGTTCCAAGATAAAAGACTAGAAAACAGCAGCTGCACAGTATTTACTTATTTACACTGCACTGCAACATTATTTGTCAAATATATGCATTCCTAAGTTCTTATACTCAAAACTAGAACAAGTTGCTGGGCATAAAATCAGCTTCAGTTTGCCACTGACAGAACAACAAAGCATGATCCGAAAAAGCAAATGAACCCATACTCTGCACTCCCTCTGGCATTTCACAAAGGTCTCCTTTTGCAAAGGCAGCTGTACGCAGATGTCCATTGCAGTGGAAAGTCCCATATGAGGTCAATGGAATTCCATCAAGAGAAAAAGCACCCACACAAATTAATATCTTGGCAAACCAGGTGGTATAGAAATTTCTGGATATTTGGGTTATATTGGTCAGTTTGTACTATCAGTTCTGGATCAAAATTAACGTAATGTTAGCCTTTCAGGCTTGTTACCTCTTCTCAAAATTGTCTAATCGATTAGCAAAATTAATTTCAGAGGAATTATTCTTGAACTATATTTACCACAAAATTTACTGCTTTCTATTTATAGACCTGAGGAGACTGTGTTCTCAAAAGCTTTTTTCCCCTCCACAACTACATAAACGGGCCTATTAACAGAGATTATATCTCCATACAAGCCCTCCCTTATATATTTTTTTTCATATAAAATGTCCTCCAGAAATATATTTTAAAGACATTCGGTAGAAAGAAGTCTTTCCTAAAATGGAAGTGTTAATTTTATTAGTATCCAGGAAACCCTTCAGTTTCTTAGTTTCAGAAGTATGCATTTGCCTAAAATGAACACTGAACAAAAAGCTTAAGCAGGTAAATACACCATACATGAAAAGTCCATATACACGTTCTTCTCTTCAGTTTTTTTTAAGCCACACTTCTCACCATGTTTTCTAACAGCCTCTAGAAACAAAACTCCAGAAATGTGATTTTCCTCTCTGAAGTTCTGCTACTGTTCAGGGTCCAATGATAGCATTAATACACAATTGTGAAGAGACATAAACCCCAGCTATTGATATACAGCATATTAGTATATTAGAAGCAAACTTAGTTTTTCTTTACAATCAGCTGAAGTACTTTAGGACACTTTCCCTTGGGTGGCAGGAAAAGAGCACTTTATAACATATAAGATTGACTTCTCCATTCATAAGTGATTATTTGAAATATTTCTGGTTTAATGCATAGCATGCTAAAAAAATATTACCTTTAAAGACAGGATCAGAAAGTCATCTAAGACAAAAGTTATGATAATTTCATACATCTTTATGCTATAGCAGTCAGAAAGAAATATATAGTGAAAAAAGTAACATGCAGTTGTATAAAATTTTCACAAAAGACTGACATGCAAGTTATTTGTAGCAAAAAGTGGTAGCTGTAGAATATTTAATCTTTCTGGTATGCAGTCATTTGTTCAAACAAATGAAAAAATTTGTCACAGGTAACTGATGTTTTCCTCTTCCACCATGTCTGTAAATGTATTCATAATTCACTACTTCTGCTACATGTAACACATGTTAAAAAAAAAAATATGCACAAAGAAAAAAAATCTCTAAAGCCTGCTCTGCTGACATATTCTGGGACTAATACAGAACACAAATCAGCTCTGAACATGTAAATCTTGCAACAAAGAATACATTTTAAAATATTTTTTACAAAATTTGTTAGGCATTGAGTGTAATGATTACCTCATTCAGGTAAAACTGCTCAGGTAAGAGGATTAATTTTATTATAATATTAATTTTTTTTCCTATTATGCTACAATCACTAGAGCAAATAGTTGTGTACAAAGTCTTTAAAAAGTCCCCAATGGTGAGTAGTATTATTAATATAATGATCCATAATTTCTATGAGATGAAAGTATCAGAATGTTAGGTTTAAGAACAGCTCCTTAGACAGCCTTACAGACGAACTGAGCTCTTCTTGAAATGAAGAACTGACATTACACCTGGGAATTTACAGATTGCCAATATTTTAAGGGCTGCTTGTATATTTCTTGGCACAGTCAATAAAACTAGTCAATATTTCAGTACTAAAAGCAGACATTTATTATCGTATGTTGCTCTTTTCTAAATTAAAAAATGAAATGTGCATTTCACTGAGATTTCACAAAGTCATTGTCTAAAATTCTGTGAAAAATGAGATACTTCTCAAAATTATGTTTCCTTTTCCTTTATTAAACAATATACTTTTCAATGCCCCAGACTGCAGTATATACATGCTCCGTACATATGCATTCAAAAAAAGGAAAAAAAAAAAGGGGGGGACTCACAGTACACAATTTAGGGTTTATTAAGGAACACAGATGCTTGCTCAAACTATTTTAGTTTGAACCATATCGTTAAAGCAGAATTGAAAAGCACGTTTTAAGTTTTTCTTAAAGTTGAAAATTTTAATTGATTCTCAAGAGAGATATCTGCAGTATGCACCACAAAAAAATTAAAAAGTAATCTTAAAAAAAGCTAAATCACGTGACATCATGTAACCTTGTCCTTCTAGATTTTATTTTTCATTATAATATGATAGCCAAAGAATACTTTTGAACTTGAAGAAATCTACTACTGCTACTTAGACTCACCACCAAGTTTCTACACGTAGATACTGGGCTTTTCCAACATCAGAATTCCAACAGCTGCTACGTGTTATTATTTCACATTTAGACCAATAGTTCTTTCCTTTCTTTTACTTAAATAGAATAATTTGTATAGAATTTGTATGTTACCTGTTAAATGAAAAATATTGGAGGGCAAAGTGGGTGGCAATAGAGGAATTTGCACTCAGCTTGGTCTTGGAAAGGAGAGGAAAAAGCCTCATAGAAGATGTGTTTAGTTTTATTCTAAAAAATTTTAAAAAGTATTTCATTCATAAGTAGAAACTATCTGTTCAAAAAAAAAAAAATAAAAAAAATCAGCCTTTAAGAGTACAGGCACAGTACCAAAGGGCTAACAACTTCCCATTTGTAAGATAGAATTGCATCAAAAGCCACGGCAACAGAAAATATGAAGGACATGTGAAGATAGAATTAGCCATTCACTCACTATTTCTGAATTTATTTTACTGATGTCATTAATGTTAACAGGATAATGTATTGCTTGGCATACCCTTTTCTATTCAAGAACTAATTAAAAAGTTTTTTCCACATATTTCTACTGTAGGTTTGATAATATTATACATTGTTCTTAGCATTATCCTCTCCAGACTAATGTGTTCATACTAATGCGCGCATCAGCATGAGAAGGAATTGATTCAGCCAACTACAGTGAAGTCATGTGTCTTCTAGCTTCAGCAGGATATTGCATAGTGTTTGCATCCTGTTTTAACAACTTTACAGCTGCAATATTATTAAGTAAGCTATACAAGGATATTCTTTGAGATTGCTACCTTCAGACTAAAATCCAGTTTAACATTCATGCTTATTTTTCCAGTGAAAAAACAACATTCAGTGAAAATACTCACTGGAAAGAGCATTGCTGAAAAAATGTCTAACCCTGAGCAGGCAAGGGTGGTTGGCTGGAAGACAGAGATGATGCTGTTCACACATTCTTACACCCAGCTGATCTGAAATAAATCTCTGAAAGCAAGGGACCAAAAAATGAAAGGGAATGGGAATCGGTAGCCGACTGATCTGTGAAACTACTTGGTCTCCAGGACACCAAGTGTCCAGGAGAACTCAGCACCAGATTCCTGTCTCTAATGCTACATTTTTTCATGTTTATCCCATGATTAAGATCATATTGTCTACCAGTTACATCCTCAGAATTCTGAAAACACCCAATGAACACCTAATTCAGATGACTAAAACAGGCTACAGAAGACAGCCTTTGCTACTAAGTATAAAATGCGAACGAGACACTGGTATACACCCAGGATGGAAAGCTTCTAAAAACAAAAGACCAGTATAAGAAGTTCGAGTAAAACAACTGCTCAAGCAAATACATCTCCTCCTTCAAGCCAAGGTGCTCTACAAGACTATCTATGAACGTGCACCATGAGTGCTCTATACTTCCAGGAGGATATACAGTTAAGATTCCTCTTATTAATAAGGCACTGTCCTAATGATACGATTATTAGACCTTTCCACTTGCGCTAACCGCTGGTAAGACATTTATCAGCCGGTTCCCACAATCTTTAAAATATTCAAAATTAAGGGGTTTTTTTTTTAACCCCAAATCATCTTACTGGACGCCAAAAGCTGCCTAAAGAAGGTCCTGCATTAGGCCATACGGGCTTACCCTTCAGGAAACAAGATTTGTTCTAGAAAGTCAGCCAATAAGGACAAAAGTACACAAGAAACTATCCGTGGTTTCTAATACTTTCTAAAAGCATTGGTACTAAAGCCAGTCACCCCCCCATACAAACCCTCCCAGGCAAAGGCGTTACAGAAGCAGTGACAGAGCAGGAGCTAACCCACCCACAGCAATAAAGGGAACATCCCCCCAGAAATTACACACTTCACATCTAACTTAAAAAAATACTGCTTTATAGTGACACTCCACCACAAAAACTCCAGAAAACCTTTCTTTTCTTTGTCCAGTGCAACCAGCTTAAGAGATGCAAAACCACAAGCCACTGCAGTTTCTCCTTATGTATATACATTCCTATATGCCAAAGCAATCCACAATCGCAAAGATAAACACAGCTCTCCTTGCTGACAAAGCAGTAACAATTCAGAAGTTTACTACGGTTTAAAATGTTGTTCAAAAGTGGACTATATGGACTACACAAGAGCTCAGTAAGGAATAAATGTAAATGTTAAAAGAGGTTAAGGCAATTTAAAGTTTACAGAATAAGAACTACTGTGAATAAAGGATTTTACAAGGAAAAATTAAAAAAAAAAAAAAACAAACCACCACCAAAACCAAACCACCTCCCCTTAGCCAGACAGATAAGCATTTCACACAACAATGTGATACGGAGAGTAGAGGTCAAGACTGCTGAGAAGTCTGGTTTACTGCTATCTGTATCTGCATACATGTTTTATGTTTAACTTCAATTTCTAGTAAAACTCTCGCTTAATATGAAAGAGAAAATGTAAGAAAAAATGAAAACAGAATTTTCCTCCTTTTTCCAAAGGTTCATGCATGCAGCATTCTTTAAGCAAAACACACACCCATGCATTCACACAAAATAATAGCAAACTGCCCTCCGGTATTTCCTTTCCTGGTGCCTTTGTCCCTGGGGCAGGGGTGTACTTGAGGAGAATGCCCACCTAACCTCACATCGAAACTGGAAAAGCCAAAGGGCTGCGTGCCACTTGCTCTGTTGTCTGATGAACACCATTTATCAGGTAAAG